>JAESIW010000203.1:0-351761 GCA_016802295.1 Brachionus rotundiformis
TTTGAGATAAAAACTGACTGACAACTTTAAAATAAACGAATAGTAGATACTTAAAGTATTTCAGCATTTGTCTAGGCTCGTTATTTACTAGGGTTTATTTGAAAAATGAAGAAGACAGTTTCGAAGAAAAAAGTCAAACTAAAGTATTTGAAGACAATCTCAGCTTTGGACCAGAAATTGCTGAAACAACCCAAGATGTATTGACAACTAAAGTGTCTTGGATTCCTGATGTAACTGAAGCAACAAAAGAACTAGAAATTGCTGAAACAACGCAAAATCTATTTACCACTAAAGAGTCTTTGGTTCCTGATACAACTGAGTCAACAAAAGAACCAGAAATTGCTGAAACAACCCAAGTTGTATTGACCTCAACAAAAGAACAGGAGATTTCTACAAGTGTTGAAGCAATAAGCACTACAAAATTTTCAACTTCAAATTTACCTCAAACTTCTACCACATTTAGTACGACCCTCACATCAATTTTTCAAAGTATCTATTTTAACCGTGATATTGTTATTGTTTGGGAGCTTTGTGGTGTCGAGGCCCGGTCAGAAAGGGTTAATGGACAAATATTAAATAAAACAATTTTAGATCTAAAAGTAGATCAACTAAATACCTTGTTTTTCCTTTTTTCAAATGATGAAAAAATTCACATTTTTGTAGATTGTCCAAAATCAAATCGAGTAAAACTCGAATGGCAATCACCGTATATCTCTAAAATGAGCTTTATTCGTTTGTTCAAAAATGCTCATGGTTTTTTGAATTTAGAAACAGCCCTCTCTACATTTAAGTGTAGAGATGTTATAAGTGTCATTCCCGGAACAGTCATTCACTTTACTGGACAACTGAACAACGTTGGTACTTTGATATTTTCTTTTACTGTTACAAATGAAACCGTAGATATTATTTATTCATTTAGTTTTTTAAATGGAAATTTTCAGGTAATTAGTAACAATGGTCAAGTTTTTAATATTCAAGTGACCCAGCAAATTACAAATAGCTTCTATTTATTGTTCACAATAAATGGCATTGAAATTTATCTAAATTGTCCTTACAATCAACAAAATGTCGGACTTTGGGCCGTTGGTTTCTTAAATCAAAGACTTCAAGTAGAAACCTCACGGGTTCATCATGTAGGCAATGGCGGTTCTGCACAATTAATGCTTTCTTTTTGTACAACTAATAATCTAATTAATATTATAAGTGCAAATAATACTGAATGTATTCCTGTTCAGCATCTTCAATCAATTGTCCAACATATTGATTCCGGAAACAGCTACACAAATATATTTTTGCCAAACCAATTGCAAATTCAATTAATTGAACAATTTGGTTCTTTGGACAGATTTAATTATGCTTATTTAATGAGTCCCGTTCATCAGATACTGATCGCTTCAAGAATAAATGCAAAGCCAAGATTCTTCTACAGATCGATAAATGATTATATCGAAGGTTTTACTGATGGACAGTCAAATTTTTGGATTGGCTTGGATATTCTTAACAAAGTGACCAACAAATACAATTACAAATTAAGAATTGAGACTGAAAATGGTATGTTCGTAGAAGAATACAGAACATTTAGAGTAGGAAATGAGGCGTCAAAGTATAAATTAACTGTTGCTGATCCAGTTATTTTCAATTGTCAAGGATTTTCTAATCACAATAATCACGAATTTTCTGCTTTTGACTTCGGAAGGTATTCAAATCAGGCTATTAGTTTAAATGATGGATTCTGGTTTACAGGTAGTACCAATTATTTTTGTTTTAGTTGTGAAATAGGAATTCAAAATAATATAATTTATTTCAATAATTATCGATTTGGTGGAACAACAAATTACCAAAATACGAAAATATTTAAAATGTTTTTAATTCCATAGATTAACAAGATAAAAAAGAAATGAAATTTAAAGATTTTTTAGTTAATTGGAATTCTTTTGAATAAAATTAGAAATTAAATTTGTTGTTTTGATTTAAGAAAATACCAATTTCTGAGATTAGCAAGATTTTTTGATTTTGATTGTTATCTTAAAATCTAGGGTAGCAAAATAAATATTTGATAAATTTATTTACATTTATTGAATCAATTAAGGGTTGCCCATATTTTACCAAAATAACTAAAGACATTTAAAAAAAAGTATTAAGTTTGTCGTGTCTGTCCGTCCGTATAGAGTTAAAAATTTTTTATAAATATTATAGTATTGTAAGTTTTAAATTTCAAGAAAATTTATTTTGATTAGATTTTATTACTATCGAGAGTTGCATAATTTTTAAAAAAGTCCTTTTTTATCCTTTATTCGAATTAATTTCAAATAATTAAAAAACATTTTCTAGTGTAAAATTTTATGGTAAATTCAAAAATCCACTTGATTTTGATTTAGTCCGATTGACTTGAATTTAGCAGGCTGCGTTCTCACCAATCAAATATTATCTGTACAAAATTTCAGCTCTCTTGCTTATTTCGTTCTTCAATTTTGACCTTTCAACCGACAGACTTAATACCTAGATTTTTTATCATTATTTAATTGTGAAATTTGATTGTTGAAAAACATTAATATTTCGATTGAGTTTTATAAAAATTTCTTTTAAATATATTGGACTATTAAATAGACACATAATGGTTTAAAAAAGTTACTCAAATTAAAAACATAAAATTAAAATAATCAAACTTTTGTAAGTGATTTGTTTTATTTATAAATCAGTGATGCAATTAAAAGCTATTAAAATTATTTAAAGACATTGGCATGTTGGCCTTATATACCAATTACAGGGACAATAAGCATTTGTGCAGCAAATCGAACAACTAGGACCATAGTTATTTGAAGGACAACCACAACAAGTGTAGCGTACACCTGGTCTTTCGGAATTGTCTAGTGATTTTCCATTGATCAAAATTGGGAGAACAGTCAAAAATAACAGAAAAATTAAATAAATTTTCATTTTTTAAAAAATATTTTTCAAATAATTTTCGTTTTTTATTCAAGTTTTAGAACAGTTTTTATAAATTGTATAATAAATTTTTTATCTTGAATAACTTCTTGATTTTTAAACAAATGAAATAAAATAATTCTAATCAGATTATTTAATTTGAATGTAAAGATAGCAGATTTTTTTTAAATTAATGAAGCAACTGTTTTAAAAAAATTTTAAATAAAAAATTATTTGCTTTAAAAAAAGAAAGATTTCAACATGGAATAAGTTTTTTTTTTTTAAAACTTGTTCACTCCTTGTCGAGCATGCTCATCTCCTTTCTTAGTACCTTTTTTAAAAAGTCATTTGCTTAAAAAAAAAAAGATTTCAACATATAATCAACACTATTATTAAAGAGAAGAAGCTGACAACATGATTTTAATGTCTTTGATTTTAATTTCTTCTTGGAAGATATTTATAGAAGCATTAACATAGTTTAAAAAAGTTTTTTAAAAAATAAACATATTCATAAATAAAATTCTTAAAAAATGACTTCATATCTTAGATTTTTTTAAAAAAATTAATAAAAAATTAAAATTTAATTTTAAACCCATAATTTAGTGACGTAGGATAAAATTAATAAAAAATTAAAATTTAATTTTAAACCCATAATTTAGTGACGTAGGTTAAATTAATAAAATAATAAAACCCTAAACCACTAACCCTAACCCCCTTTCGATTACAACCATTCTTTCATTTTTGAATAATCTAGATTTAAATAAATGTCAAGTATTTTTTCAATAAAATTAAGCTTATTTTTTGGAATATTTAAAAAAATACACAACTTCTTTGTTATGATATCAGAGCTCCAAAAAAAATATTAATTTTTATTTCTTAAATTATTTTTTTTAAATTGTTCTTTTATGTACTTAATTTTGTAATCAAAAATTTTTGAGAGCTTAAAATAATTTAATGTTTGATAAACAAATTTAGTATTTTAACTTTTAGTTCTTAAAAAGGAATAATTAAATCAAATTTACGATTTTTAGGACCGCATCGGAAAATGGAACATTTTGTTGTATCATTCTAAGGAGAATCGTGAATTAAATATGAAAGGAAGGAACTACTCGTGATTTGAGATAAAAACTGACTGACAACTTTAAAATAAACGAATAGTAGATACTTAAAGTATTTCAGCATTTGTCTAGGCTCGTTATTTACTAGTGATGTTGGTTATTACCTACTTGGTTAACAAAATTCTGTTTAGTGAGAATTTATTTCTATAAATTTTAAGTTATTCAGGGTTATACCACATAAATTCTTATTCATTGGTTTAATGACAAGGATTCTTAAAGCTTAAATTTTCAGAAAAACAATTATAAATTGTTTGAATTTATAATAAAAATTGAATAAAATTTAAAAAATAATTATTTAATTTGAAAAATAAAATGAAAATGTTTGATTTCATGAGCTAAATTAATCAGAATTTTGAAGAATGTTTGGGTGTGTTCGTCTTAAATTAAATTGAATTACTAAAAATTAAATATATAACTAGATTTTTGGTTTATCAATTTATTGTTACCGCTTTCTTAATTAAAATTTTACTAAATTGATGAAATATTTTTTTGTTAATTTGATTGATCTGAAAGAATCAATAATAATAATATATTTAGTATATCTACTATAAAAAACAAATAATAAAATAATAGAATCAATTAATTAAAAAAAGCAATTAAACAATTAAATAGCTATCTAAATTTACTAAAAAAAAAATTACATGGATTTTTTAATAATTATTTGAAATAAAAAACAAAAATAATAATAGTTATTTTTGTTAAGCATGTAGCTTAGAATTTGAAACTTGTTAAATAAGCCATTTTCGGTATATTTATAAAATTTTTGTTTTAGATTTTTTTATATAAATTTATTAAAATTTTTATATTTATTTATTGTAATAAAATTGTTAATACTTTATTGATGATTAATTTTTTTTTTTTTTTTGTTTTATATAATAAATATAACTCATTATAAAATTAATAAAACACCAGTTTAAATTCTTTTAAAAAAAAATCTAAAAAAAAACATAATAATGGAAGAAAAAAAAACAGGCCATTGCTTAAGAAAATAGTCATTATAATTACTAATTTACAATAATAATAATTTTTTTTGTTAATTATTTACATTAGAGAAATAGAATTTAGTAAGGAGTAGTAGTAGGCCTTTAATTATTGGTGCCAAGAAGGACATTAGTCGAAGTTTTGGAGTTTGACGTTGTTGTAGTTGTAGTTGTAGTTGTAGTTGTTAATGATGTTGTTTGGCTTTGTTGACTTTCTGATTGACTTGAATTTATTATGTTGTTGAAGATTAGAGGCGACATGTGTCCATTGCTCGATTGATACAAATTGAACGCGTTTGTTGCATCGTCTTGGTGTCCATTGGCAGGCAAGATAAACGAATGATACTGATCTTCGGTGAGAAAGTAGGCCGCAAATTGCTGAGGAGTTGGCGTTACACGTGGAGTGCCAATAGGCGACTGAAACAATGAGCTTATCGACGGAAAAAGGTTACTTGTCGGACTGCCATTTCCATTTAAGCAATTAGCTGGACTAATGTTCGGATAGCTGGAGAAAAAATTTGAATTCGATGATAGCAATGAATTTGTGTTGAACATAATTGGCGAATTGGTGTGATTTGAAGTATTGGCCTCGGTTTTGTTCAAGTTGCTCATCAAACTGGACATAACTGCATCTGCTTTTTGCAACATTGGAATTGGTCGATGCATTTGAACATGTGAGTTGTTGCTGTTGCTTGATTGATGATGAGTGACAATCTTAGTTGGCTCTGGTACAACTGTTATGCTATTCGAATTTACCGATGTTCCTATTGAAGGTGGCGGTGGCGGACTAGAACTGGTCTCTTTGTCGCAATCTTCTTCCACTTGTCTAGGCGTGTGCGTTCGACTCTTGGGCTTGTTTATAAACTGAAATGTAGGACTTAGCGAAATTAATTTATTTATAAATTCTTGTTGCTGTTGAGTAAGCTCGTTTTGTTGATTGTTGCCACTACAATTTGTCTGTTGAGTTAAATTGTTAAATAACTCGTCAAAATTGGCGTTCAAATTAGAATCAAATTTTAGTGCGTTTATTAGCGATGTGTTTATGTGTCCGGTTGAACCATCTATTGACAAAACAAAAATTAATAATAACAAAACTGATCATAGTAATGATAATAATTAATAATTTTTTTTCTTCTATTTTAAAGTGATTAAAGATTAAAAAAAAATTAAAAAATTTTAGCCTACACAAATTTAAAATGAAATATTTTTTTTTTTGGATAAATCTTACTTTTAGTTTTGTGATCTAGCTTGGCTTTTTTAAAGCTAGTTGGTGAGTGAGACTTGTTGTTGTGTGTTGAAATTGAGTTGTTGAAGCTAGTTTTGGTCACGTGTTGTCCACTAGTTGAATTGGCCGAATTGGTAGACACAGTACTAGACGAGGAATTGGAATTCGAATTTGGCAAAATTGTATTGAACAAAGGACTCATTAGAAGCTCAAAGACGGGCGTAGCAGCTTTTATAGCGTGTGTGTCAACTGGCAAATAGTTAACAATGTCACCATTATTGTTATTCGAATTAAGCAATTTTTTCAAAAATAAATCAGCTTTATCTTTTTGACTAGTTGTTTTAAATTGTTGATCGGTAGCCTTTTCATTTGACTTGAGCAATTCTTTAATTTCATCGTCCTGTTGAGAGTGCGACGACTGATCGTCGCCTATCACCTGAGTGGACCCTTCACTGCCGACCAAACCACTAACAGGCGCATCACTCGGATCAGTAATGGCATTATCATCCAAAACAGTTACATTGTCACTTATTTTAAGTTGATTGCTCGATCTTCTTCGCTTAATGGTACCTTTTTTAGTATTGGCTTCTAATTTAAGATCAAAATCGGGCTTTGTTTCGCCAATTTTTTGTCCTTTTTCCATTTGCTCCAGCAGTTCATTTATTCTTATGTTTGACTTGGGCTTTTCCATTGAGTCTTTTTTCTTCTTTTTTTTCACAGGCGTTTCGGCATCGGAATTGGAAGCTTGGGCCGAACAACTCGACTGTACCAAATGTCTCAAACAACTCTTATCGTCCAAATTCTCATCATCGTTCTCGTCCGAACCGTACTGATTTTGCATGCTAAGCGATCCTGTCGTTACTAAGCTAGCTATTTAGATTAAAGCAATAAAAAAAGAAAACAATTTTATTAAAATTATTATTTTTAATAATGATAATAATAAAACTTTTTATGTCGGCTTCAGTTGCTCCGTTGACAATGGACAGTTCGGACAAGGTTAAAAATTGCTGCGGTGTAAAAACACTCGGTGATCGAATATTCTGATAGAGCATTCCATTAGTTTGATTGTTGGTCAAGTTGTAGCTATTGTTTATGTAATTGGCAAGAAAGACTTCCAGGTCTCTGACATTGAGCAAAGCATGATTTGGATTTATGCACAAAGCTGGATGCTTGCATTCGGGCAGCTTATCAAGTCTTTCGCCATCGCTGCTCTCCAAAGGAATGCCTTTGAACAATACGACCATGACCAAGTCAAGACGCCACACTTTGTCCGATTGACGCAGACAGTCAATGCGTCTCATTTTGCCCTTCATGTCTGGATTGCTGAGAACACACTCGCTGGTCGACTTGCAGCCAGTGATCACATCTATGAGATCTTTTTGATTTAGCCGATGGACATCTTTGCGCAGCTTCATCAAAAGACGCACGGCCCATTTCACTTTGACACTGGCTCTTTCGTTCTCAAATTGCTGCTTAAGTCTCAATTCATCATCGTATTTCATGCGTTTGTCTTCATTTTTGAAGTGTTTCCGTTTGGCCGCTTGCAAATGGAACCAAGTGTACGCGAATGATTTTACATGTGGCAGCAATTTGTCTATAAACGATTGATCATAGTCCATTTTCTTATTTGTTAATAACATTCATTGTCTGTGTGTGTGTGAGTGAGTGTGTTTATGTGATGAAAATTCTTTAATTGATTCTTTAAATGTTGTCGATGTTTTTTAATTGGAATTTTTTATTAATTTTCCTCAAAAAATATCATCATAATTAGAAACATAATTTGGGATTACATTTAAATCGAACAATTTGTTAAGCTTGTTCTGACTTTATTGTTAATGCGTCAATTATGCTTTATAAAATGTTTAAATTGACTCTAGCGTGCAATATAAAACAAGTTAATTGAAATATACAAATAAATTAATAACTTTAATAAATTAATAATTTTGATTGTGATTGTAAAATTAAATTAGATAAAAAAAAAAAATATAATTATTAATTTTTGAATTATTTAGTTTGGCATTTGCATGTGTATAGATAATTATGATGAATTAAATAAAGCTAAAAGTGAATTTAAAGTTTTTATTAAAAATTTTTTATAATAATAGTTAAAAATTGTATCTAATCTAAAATTTATTTCAATTAAATGATTTCAATATTATTTAGTTTGTCTTTTGTTTTTTTTTTAAATAAATAAAAAAATAAACTGAATAGAATTGAAATTAGACACAATGGACAACAAGAGAAAATTTTGAATACAAATTTTATTTTTATCATTTTTATTTAATTTTAAAAATTAAATTAATTTAAATTTTTTAATTTTTAAATATATGATAAATTTATTTTTAATAAAAAACCTAAATAATTTAATAATGCTAAACTCTTTCAAGCAGCAAAGCAATACCTTGACCACCTCCAATGCAAGCACTACCAATAGCATATTTAGCATTTCGGCGTCTAAGTTCATAGACTAAATTAGCTGTGATACGCGATCCTGAGGCAGCCAACGGATGTCCCAAAGCCACAGCTCCACCATTTACATTCGACTTTTCTGAATCTAAGCCCAAAGCTCGCTGAACAGCAACAAATTGTGTTGAGAATGCCTCATTTACGTCCACCAAATCAATATTATCCAAATTCATGCTGGCTTTTTTCAACAGACCCTGAATAGCTGGAACTGGTCCAATGCCCATTATTTTAGGATCCACTCCACTCACATTATAACTTACCAATCTAGCCAGAGGTTCCAGTTTCAACTCATTGACAGCTTGTTCGCTAGCCAACATAATCGCTCCAGCACCATCACAAATACCACTTGCATTTCCAGCAGTAACAGTGCCATTTTTCTTAAAAACAGGAGCTAATTTTGCCAATTCTTCCAATGTAGCTTTTCCTCTCGGATGTTCATCTACAGAAAATAATTCATCTCCTCTTTTACTCTTGAGTGTAACTGGTGCTATTTCGTCCTTGAAAACTCCTTTTTCGTGAGCAGCTTGCCATCTATGTTGGGACCTGAGCGCCAATTCGTCGGCATCTTGTCTACTAACTTTATACTGTTCAGCTAGATTTTCAGCTGTAATAGCCATAGGCAACTGGACATATGTGTCGAATAGACCAGCCCATAGGGAATCTTCGAGCTTAAGATCTACTCCTAAACGAGTGCCAAAACGATTACCGCGTACAGTGTATGGCGCCAAGCTCATGTTTTCAGTACCACCGCACAGAACAACATTTGAGTCGCCTAAGGCGATTTCTTGTGCGCCATAAATCACAGATTGAAAGCCCGAGCCGCACAAACGATTTATTGTGCATGCTGGCACTTGTATAGGAATGCCAGATTTTAGTGCTGCATGACGGGCCAAATAGCCAGCATCTGAAGAACTATGTAAAATGCTACCTACAATCACTGAGTCAATGCGATCAATTGGAACTTTACTTTGCTCGATAGCTGCTTTGTTGGCTACTACTTGCAAATCGGTAGCATTTATGTCTTTAAGTTTTCCGCCAAATTTGCCAAATGGTGTTCTTTTGGCAGCGACTACAAAAACGCCTTTTAAAAGTGTCATTTCTATTTTTTATTATTTTTTTTTTCAATAAAAAGTCTAAAGTTTATTTTGAAAGTTTAATTTTAAGCTGAAAAAGAAGATAGAGTGGTTTGGAAAATTATTTCGAACAAAGTTTAAAACTTGGTTAAGATATGTCTTTAATTTTGTCTTGAATATTTTATTTTTTTTAAATTTAATTGAGAAATTCAATGATAAAAAATAGAATTAAATTTATTATTTAATTATTGATTTAATTTGAGTATAATTTAAAAAAAGGGGTTAGGTCAGGTTAGGTTAAAAATTTTATTCTAATTAATAAATTTAATAATTTTTGATGATTTTGACATATGTAAATAAGGTTTATTGGACAATTTAATTCAAATTATATGAAAAAAAATTAGATATCTATTTAAAAAAGTGTACAAATTTTATTTTATTTTGAAAAATAATAATAAATAAATCTATAATTGCTCTCGTCTTTTAAGTTTTATAATTTAAAAAAAAAAAAAACAGATCACTAAATCAAATTAAAAATAATAATAAATACCTAAACTTTTTATAATTCTTAAGCCTTATTATCCAAAAATTATGTTTATTTTTAAAAATAAAAAAAAATTTCATAAAAATCGGTCACAAAAAAATAACTCGCTTTTTAATAACAACCGTCTTTCCAATCAGCTGGTGACACATTTCTTGTCCGCGACGGTGAAATAGACGATTGTCTATTAGCTACCGTTGATTGCACTGGTTGTGGCAAAAAACTCTTCCTCACTTTTATTTGACTGGTCATTTTTCTGTTCATGGCCGGACTGTTCAAATGTGCTGGTATTCTACTTTCGGCAATAGTGTGTAAATTGGAGTTGGAGCCGTGTGTTAGATTACTTTGACTTCCATATTTATTTGCTGGACTAGTCGAACGCTCACGTCTACCTATCGGCCCATTGCCCATAAGACCGCTAGGACTCAATTTTAGTTGACTGGGACTGTGGCCTCTTGGACTAAGTGCGTTATCTATTTGATGTGCAGAGGAAGAAGAGGATACGAAAGAGGTATTTGACGGTGACGTCACTATAGACTGATTGGTGCTAGTGCGCGCTATTGGCTTTGTTTTGTGTGCAGACTTTTGAACTTGGTTTTTTTGAAAGAGTGCCGCTTTGATTTGACTCTGACTTGGAACGATAGAAGTAGTAGCCGATCGTTGAGTACCGTAGGCGATCGGTCGACGTGCACTATTTGATGGTGTCTGATTTGTTTGATTGCTGAAAGGAGCCGGTGGTGGCTTGGATAGTTGAAGATTACGAGAGCCAAAATTGGACGGACTCTTGCTTTGAGCTGATTTGACGTTTACCGTGAGACTGGTGTTGAGAGGACCCGAACTGCGGCCACTGCGCGGCGTAGGCAATCGAGACTCGCGACTTATCTCACGTGTCGAGGGCGTTGACGATCGGTTCACAACGCTTTTCGGCTTGGATGAAACAGTGCTTATTCCATGAGTAATTGTAGAAGACTTGGGCATTTGGACTGGCTTTTTGATCGGCGATTGCTTGCCATTAGGACCTTGACGTGTTTGTAAAAATTGAGTTTTAAACAAATTAATTAATTAATCAATTATAAATTAAAAAGTATGGGATATAAGGAATAAACAGCAAAACAAGCACCGCGAACCCAAATAAAAATTAAATAATGAGCTTTGTTTGTTACCTTGGTCAATTGGTCGACTACACCGACTGCATAGCTGTGAGCTCCTATGCTCCTTTATTTTATCTAAACTTACTATTTTACCTGAGTCCAAATCTACCACCTCATCGTCCCAGAAAAATTCTGAAAAAAGCTTTTTAGATTGCAGAATCAATTTAACAACTATTAATTAAAGACAATTATTCCTGTCAAGAAGTCAAGTCTTTATTTGAAAATATTTTGGAAAAAAATAAATCTATAATCTCTATATAATATTATTAATGGTAAAATAATAAATTCGATGGCTAAAATTCATAGATTAAAAAATAATAATAATTTTTAATTTAATTATTTTGCTTGTCTAATGTTCCTTTACTGCCTTTAAAAAAATCAAGTACTATTAGATAAAATTAATTGTAAAATAAAAATAAAAAAAAAATTCTTATATTATATAAACAGTTTTTTTGTTTATCTAATAATTAAATAAAAAAATTGAACAACAAAGACTCAATACATTCATTTATTAGTTAAGAGCGAAACATTTTAAACTATTGACAATCAACCATTATTTCTAATAACCTTTAACGATTATTGGTGCTTCATAGATAGATAAATAGATAGATGGATAGATTAAGAAAATAAAGAAAAGTGCAATTTTAAATTTTTAATCTAATCATTATCTTATTATTTAATTGAATAATTTAAACAGAAAAAATAAAGCTGGCAACTGGGCAACTTACCATTCGAGTTTACATTTACTTGACTGTTGTACGGTGATTCTAAATTAGTTGAACTAATTGACGAATGGTCCGAAGACGACGCACTATCTCGTCTAAAGTTAGCTTCAGTTGGAATCTCGTTTGGCAATTGAACGGAAAAAGACGGCCTAGTCGAGTGAACACGTTTGGTTATGGTCGCGGTAGAAAAACCATTTCGGTTCAAATTTTGTGCAGATATTTTGCTCAAATTAAGCACCGATTGTCTCAGGCTTTCCTCTTGCATTTTGGCCACCACTTGCAAATCGGTAAAGTCTTCATAGGTTTCGGTCTTGTTCTCAGTGAGATCATTGCTGTCGTTCGAATAAGTCAAATTGCACGCCGAATTGGACGACGTATCAATTAAATTATCGTCTACCGAAGGCCGTTTAGCTTTGACAATGGTGGCATATTTCGTATTGATCACACTACCGTTTTGGTAATAATTAGCGTCGATTACGTCTAAAACAAATGAAATTTGTTATTAATTAGAATTAATGGCAAGGAAATTGGTCATGCATGGGCTTCACACTTTTTACCCTCTGTGTCCCATTCCAGACTTTTAACCGAGTGCTGTCTACTCGGTTTTTTAATTGATGATGACGACGAATTTGTCCTACAATCGGCACAGAACTCGTGCGCACTTGTCGATCGATTAAGATAGGACTCAATTTCGGCTATGTGCGACGCCAATTCATCCTCGTCTCTATCTTGGTCGCTCTCAAGAACGCAACACGTCTGTGTCGATTCGTAGAATACATTCTCGTCAAGGTGTTCTATTTCATTATCCGAAAGAGAACTCAACGATCCTAAAACAAGCCAATATTAATAAGCTAATTATTTGCTGATTAGCTACAACGTCAAAAACTACAAAAACAAAACTCATCAAAGCTCATCAAAACTAATCGAAATCAATATGCCAGATGAAGTAGCCAAATGTTCAATAAATACATTTTATTATCTTTTATTTTAAATAATCAAAAAATTTGCAATTACAATAATAAAGTTTTTGATCAATATTTGGTAGATTAAGATTTTTATAAAAATTTAATTT
The DNA here is from genome assembly GCA_016802295.1 of Brachionus rotundiformis. Taxonomy (NCBI): domain Eukaryota; kingdom Metazoa; phylum Rotifera; class Eurotatoria; order Ploima; family Brachionidae; genus Brachionus; species Brachionus rotundiformis. The sequence goes on from JAESIW010000203.1 coordinate 13,277, forward strand.
TAGTTTATTTTTTAAATAAAATTTATCTTTTATTTTATTTGATCAACATAATATGATTATTTTCAAGTTCAAAGAATGATTTATTATTATTACTATTATCTTATTGTAATCTTTATTTATACATTAAAAGTATGCTAGGTGTAAATGTGCAAATATCAAATAAACTAACTAAAGACCTTTTGTCAATAAACCGTAAACAAAACTATAATTTTTGAATTATAATTAGATAATAAAAATTTTTACATAAAAATAGTGAGAAAACAAAAGCTAAACGCCAGCAGTGCTTGTTAAACTCAGCCAAAGTGCTTTATTAAATTAGCTTAGCTTAAAAAAAGAGCCCTTGATGACCAAAATGAACCAAAATTTACCACTGTTAAATATTTGTTTAATAGTCGGTTTATTCGAAACAGACGCCTCGGTTTGGTTTAAACTGTTAAACAAATCGAGACCGCTCTCTTTCGAATATGTCCGATTAAGATCTAAACTAGAATGTTAAGTCATACGTTTAAAAATAAAAAAAGTGCACTAATAAAACCATCTACCTGCAGTTGACTCGTTGAGAATAGATTCGATTGATTTAGACTGGACCATTTGAGGCGTTTGAGGCTCAAGAAAACGGCATGAAGGCGTTGGCGGTGGGGCCATTTGATTATCGTGATTGTAGTAGCCGTAACCAGTGCGCGTAGTGGACACACTGCGCGAGCGCCGGTCTTAAATTAAACTTTAGTCCAAGTCTTTAGTCCATTTTTTTATTTTCTTTTGATGCTTACTAAATCCTTTGGAAATGTCGTCTAGTGCGACAAGCAAAGTTCGTTTTACTTTGTCCAAATTTTTGTCCTGGTCAAAGTCGTCCATCATCCATTTGTAGGCGTTTTTGGAATTCTTTGCCAGCGATTTAACGTTTTCCTTATTGCTGTTAATTGGCTTGGGCTCACACAGCCACATATCATCCTGGTCAAGGTCGGACACTTCAATAAAGTCCACTCTGTCCAGTTTGCTCTCGTTGAGGTCGTCAGGCCGATGCAATGACTCAGTAAGTGTGTTGTTGTCGGAGGTAATCGATGAATCTAGCAATGATTTTGGCGTTTTTTGTCCAAGCACACTTCTCACGGTCAGATTTGGCTGTGGCGACGAGAACTGGATCAAATCGTCTGAATTCTCGATCATTTTGTGCTAGAGTTTAAAAAAAAAACAACAAAACTTTTAAGTCCTAAAATTGAGTATAAAATAGAAAAATCAATAAAGAATTTATTTTTTTGAAATTTTTATTTTTTAATGAATTTATTAGCATTTTTAATTTCTCTCTCATTCTCTCTTTAGTATATATATATATATAAATATAAATAGTTTTCCAAAGAGACATAGAGATTTTTTTTCTTTTGTTAAAAGAAGCAAATTTAAGTTATTAAAAGTTTATGTGGTCAGGGCAGATTTGGTATCTAGTTCGTTTTGTAGTGACCAAAACAAACATGACCCGTAAACTTGTTTATTTTCATTACAAATCGTTTAATTAATTCATTCGAAAATGTACACTCCTAATCAGCGACAACTTTTTAGTGAGAAAATATTTTATTTATTTTCTTAAGAGCTTGATTAGTTCTGGTTATGAATCAAGACATTAAAATTTAAATTCATTTATATTTTAGTTGTTAGCTTTTACTCCAAGATGCACTAATCATTTCTATCTTTCATAGCTTACCTTGCTAATTAAATCTTTTTCTAAATAGTTCCAAATCAAAAAAAAAAAATATTTTTCTAAAACTAAAATTTTGTAATAATAGAAAAAATTTTAATTTATAATTTTATTTATCCAAAATGCCCTTAAAATATTAAGAAGCTTTTGATTTTTACGGTTTAAATAAAAAATATTTACTGAAAAAATCTAAAAAAAAAATAGGAAAATCATCTTTCCTTTTTTTTAATTAACCTAAATATCCTTAAAAATTAACAAATTAAAATGACAAAAAAACAATAATTCTACTTGTTTTAATGTTTAATTAATTCCCAGTAACATAATATTTTTTAACTTAACGCCAATTTTCGATTGAGTTTATTTCTAAACAAGGCTATTTTATTAAAAAGTCCAATTATGAAAAGTTAAAATATGGATTTAAAATTAGAATTGACAACTAATGATAAAATAAATAAAAACTCAATTTTCCTAAGCATAAATTTTTTAAATTCATATTATTTATTTTTCCAACAGTATTCGTATTTGTCTTTGCCGCTTATATCAAACAAATTAGGATAAATGCTTCCTTTCGAAATTGGAGCTTTATTTTTTTAATTTTTTAAATTGGTTCAGTAAAATTCAGAAAAAAGGGCAGTATTGACTTAAAGTAAAATAAATACAAAATTGAAATAAATGTTTTAAAAATTCAAATTAACTTAATTAGATATCTTATTGAATTTTGGCAAAAAAATAAATTAAAAATAAAAAAAATATCAAAAAGTGATACAAACTTTGATTGATTATTCTACGAGCATTAAATAAATTATTATAAAATGTATAAGTTATTTGCAAACATATTATAAATCTATTACAATTCTTTACATTTATTAACTTATATTTTTTATATTCATGGTTAAAGTCTCCTTTACAATTCATAGTAAATCTTATTAAACTTCTTTATACATTTATGAATTTCTCTGTTTTTTAATTACAGCTTAGATAAATAATGATTAAATTTAACGAAATTAGGAGAAATCAATTAAAAAAAAAACTAGTCAAATGAATTTTAATAAACTATTTTAAAATCTTACTAAAATAAAACAATTTATTTATAGGAAAAATTTTTAATTTCAATTTTGCTTTTATCAAAAAGCCAAATGATTTAAATAATCATTGAAATAATAATTATTTAATTATATGCCTAAAATCAGAAAAACTAAAAACCGAACATTTATATGAACAATTTACTAAAATTTTTAATTAAATATAATATTCTAAAATCCGATTTGATAAAAATAAAACTATATTAGTCAAATTCATGTGATCTAGTTTTTTGTTTTTTTTTTTGGAATAATTAGATTAATAAACACTTTCAACACATAATTTTATAAATGCTTGCAACTCAGGTCTATACATCCGTTCATATTGCATAATAAAAGCCAAAAATGTTGAATTGCGTGCACATTATTGCAATAAAAATAAAATTGCTAAATTATTTTAAATAATTAAAATTATTCTTTGGGAAAATAAACAATTCTTAACAGTTCGCTTAAAAATTTAAACAATATTCTAAATAAAATTAAAATACCACTAATAAAATAATAAGTTTGTGCCCAATTATCAGACTAGTTGGTGAACAAATTTGATAAAGGCTTATCTGATCAATTTATTATGAAACTAAATCAAATTTTATGATTTTTTTATTAAAATACTAGAGAATTTAAAATTAATTCTTAAATATTAAAAATAAAGAAAAAATAGATTTTTATACTTTTAAATAATTTTTAATTTATAAAAACATATTAAATAAAATTTTACTTAATTGAACACTATTTTTGCTTAATTAATATGATTTAAACCGTAGCTTTTTTTATCTAAACACAAAAAAAATCTAAAAATGAGTTTTCTAATTATATCATTGTTTTAATATTACAATTTAAAACAAGTAAAGAATTTAACATCCTTTTTAAATGAACATCAACCACCTTTTTTAAAAGTTCACAATGCAATGAGTTTAATCCGAACTTAATTACTAACGATAAACGACTTGACATCGGACACAGGCAATCCCTAAAAATAAATAGAAAATAATTGTTTATTTAGATTCAATGGTTTCATTTGTTTAATAATTTTAATCAAAAAATATTACTATATTTTTACTTATGAACAGGTTATATCTTATTTTGACAAATAGTCACTTAAGCTTTGTCTATACGAGAAATTATTAAAAAAGAAAAAATTAGCAAATCTTTTTTCATCGCTTTGGACTCTAAATGTCTAAGTATTCCAATTGAAGAAATATTAATATAGTAGTTTAATCATGTGATTAAAGCTCTTTGGTAAAATAAAAATTGGTCATTTGAATAAAGGTTAAAGATATTTTTAATTTTAAATTAATAAAAATAGTTTTTTTTATCAGTAAGAGCTTACTTGGTTTAATTTTTCTCAAGTTTTAATATGATAATTCATTTTATCTTCTTGAGCTTAATACTCTTCTTACATATTTTAATTAAGACAAGCAGATTTCAAATTTATTTCATTAAATTACAATAAATATCTTTATTTACCTAAAGAAAGTTTAATTAATTTTCTTCATTCGATTTAATTATGCAATGAAACATTTTATTTCACAGGTTTAAACAGAACAATGTTGTATACTCTAAATAAATAAATACTAGGAAAATTAATAATGTTTTAATTAATTTAAACCAAAAAAAAATAATAATAAAAATTATTTTAAAATAGCGGAGAGTGAAAAAAGGCGATTAGTGACAAAAATAGAACTTTGTGTATTTTAGGTGCCTGGTTACGCTAAGTGGTAACGCTTTTGAGTGATCAAAGTTCAATTGTAATAAAAGGTTTTACTCAAGCTCTAACAGATACAGCTTTGTGTTATATAATAACTAGGATTAGATAACAAATTTTGTTTTCAAACGCTTTAAGCATTTTAGAATGAGTGAACTAAGCGTTGTTTGGGTGGACGTCTACAATTTGTGTTTACAAAAAGACTTAGCAAGTAAGAGGTAAATCTTTTCAAAATAGAACAAAAAAGTTTAAAGTGTTTGTTTGGTTTTGGTTTGTTTTGATTAGTTTTTAAATACCAACTTGATCTATTTTTATAATTTTTAATAAAATGGATAAATCAGTGACGGTAAAGCATGTGTTTCGCTTCTAGCTTTGACCGCATTAAGGTTGTTCTCTTTTACCGGCATGGAAGTTTTTCCAACCAGAATCAAACTCGGCCTTTGTTTATTCATCATTTTTATCCATTTATTTTACAAATAAAATATTATCAACTAAAAACATGTGCTTTTTTATTAAAATTAAAAGAATAAATTTAAAACAATTTAAAACAAAATTATTTTTTTATCATTGACTTTATTTATGTCTTGATCTAGTTCGTTTAGTTCTTGAATTAAATATCTATGAAATACTAAAACCAATCAAGAAAAATACACTACACAAGATTGTATTCGAATCAAAAATATCATTTCTCTAAACACTATTTAAAGATATCTCAAAACTTTTTCCAAAAATCAAATTTAAATATATTAATAATTAGTCAAAATAAATCATCTCTAATTGAAAAATCCTTTGAAACAAAATAAATATCGTATATTTGATTAATCGTGAACCTAATCAAATTAAAACAACAAGAGATGACAAAAACAAGGAACAAGACAGGTTGCGGGTTCCAATTTTTATAAAAATTAAAATTTCAAGTTTAAAGATAACTAAGTCAATTATTATTGAAAGATTATTTTTTTGTTAAATTATTAACTTCTAAATTTAAATGACTTTTTTCTGATTTTTGCAAAAGTCTGATGAGAAGCATACAAAACCTAATTTGAAATCAATTTAATTGCAGTTACCGTATTCCCTCGTTCGATTATGCTGCACCACAAGTCAAAACACGTCTTTTGACCATGCACCATAGTACATCTTGTCCATGCTATGAGCGCATGCTCTAATAACGTAATCACGCGTTTAGGCCCGCATCAAACACTGAAACCCTTAGTTTAATGCGTCATCAAGACTCGATTTTAAAGTAAAAATTAAAAAATTAAAAAAGATTTTAAAGTAAATATAAAACCCAATGCCAAAATTATTAAGAATTAGTGACTGTCCGAAAAAAAGGCGGTTTAACATTGTTATTCGAAGCTTTATTCAACTCGTTTCTTATCTTAGCCACAATAATAATGAATCTTTAATCTTTCCAAATACTAATAGCTAAATTTAGCATAGAATTTTAAATATTTTATTTTCAGTTAAAGGTGCAGAAACAAATAAAAATACAATTTTGATAAAATAAATTTATTTTATAAAAGATAGAGAGTTTTTTTTTTTTATAAATTTATGAAATAAAAGTTTTTTTTTTTAATTAGAATATTGAATTTTATTAGTCATTTCTATTCTGAATTCTTAGATAGTCTTCCTTTTTGAAAAATGCTATGTCGAATACCAATAAAGACACAAATGCTCCCAACGCGCTTTGAAAAAATGAATGTCGTGGATCTAAAGAGAAAAATCTATGTAATTGAAATTTTAATAATTGAAGATCTTACTATTAAATGATTTTGACCATGAATGAGGTGGGTAAACTTTTTTGTAGTGTCGGATACTGTATTCTCCAACAAAAGCACCATATGGAACCATATACAACCGAATGAACTCTTTCGATTTTAGATTAAAAACTTGGGTTTCATTATTTACCAATAGAGCCGATATTGCGGCCCCGAACATTGACAATAAGCAGGTTCGAAATGAAATACTTTGGACGGCTCTTCTGAGAGCTTTCTGAATAGTTTTATCTTTAAAAAATTCAATTAATAGACCTATTTTTGAATTGGACATGATTTTAAGAAATAATTTTTTTTGATAAAAATTAAAAATTTCTGAACTTATTCAATAATTATAGAATATGATTATTTTTTATTGCTAAGGAAAATTTGATTTATTTTTTGGGTTGGCAAACTTTTTTGAAAAAGTCACTTCCAACAAGTCATATCTGATAATTTTTAATTTCAACTAAAATTTCAAAATTTAATTAATTAATGAATAATAATTTATGAATAAATTCAGAGAGTAGATTTTAAAATATTGGCATTTGAAATTGAAGCTTTGAGAGTAAATTATTAGAAATTAAAAAGTTACCTGTTTTTATTTTACTCATAATTACCAAAATTCTAATATTCTGAATTACTGTTTACCAAAAGAGTTCCAACAAATTTAGGACTAGCATGAAAAAATTTTTCAAAAATCCAATCCTTTTATTTTAAATAGCCTGCTTGCATACTTTAATTTTTAAATAGCAAAATCTAATTTTAATTGAAAAAAAGATAAATTTAAATTTGACATATTTTCATTTATATCTTGACTCAAATTAATTGTAAAAGTCAATGATTTACATCGTGAACAAGCTCATAGACAAGAGGATACCTAACATCATCAGCCATCACAGCAGCAGCATCATCAAAATATTCAAGCCCAACATACATAGAAAACAGTTAATTATTATCTTCTCAAAATTTTATTTTTACTTAAAAAAAATTTATTTAGTAAAATAAAAGTGTTGTATAGTTTTTTTTGTTTTAATTAAGATTGAATGATTCTATTCAATTATTTATTATCTTAATGTTTTCTGTTTTCTTCTGTCGCAATCTTGTCATTGATACAAGTAATGCTGATGATTTTTGGGTGTATTGAGTTTTCCAGTTAAGTCATTCCACTATTAAATTAAACGATCTCTCCAATAATTGAATTTATTCAAAAAAAAAATTTAAATTATGTGAGCCAAATTTCAATTACTGTTAGGCCACTTCCAAAAGTGAACCCTAAGGAGACTGAGAGAAGTTACTTGTATTAATGGCAAGATGGTGACAGAAGAAAACAGAAAACAGGTGCAGTGTCAGATGATATTTATATCAATTTATATGACTGAACTTTTACGAGGAATACCAACTATCGCATTCAGTTATTCTGAATCTTTTTTCCTTTTTTTGGAAAGAATTTTCAGTTATAATTTTAAAATAAAATGAAAGATTCTTGAAAAACATTATTCTTTTATAGAGCTTTTATATAAAAATATTATACTTTCCTAGATTCAGAGAAAGAAAATTAAATTTTCCTAAAAATAAATCTGTTTTAAAGGAAAAATAGAATAAAATTTTATTTCTAATATAACACAACAAGAAAAAAATAAAATCATGCATACACAATAAAGGAGAAAATGAAGAAAAAATGAATTTCGAAGATAGTTATGAAAAAAAATACATTTAAAATTTAAGATTTTCGATAATAGTAAGATTGTAGTATAATACATAATGAAGATGGTAAACTCGAAATATAGGTATATGTTCTTTGGCAAACATATTTTTTCATGATTATTTGTGCTTTGTATTCAAAAATTTACAAGAGCAAGGCAAAAAAAAGCGTCAATAAAATTATTTTCATTTATGCTCAAATTGTTTTTATTGTTCTGGATTTCGTAAAATACAAATAATCATGACTAAAGATATTTGCTAAAGAACACAATTATTTAATTATTATATATATAATACATAATGAATAATAGTCTAAAAATATTGCATATTTTTAATATTAATATGGCTTTATTCATCAATTTGATTATTTGTTACAATTTATTCTTTTTGCATGTACTCAAAAAATATATTTTAAGAAATCCATGTTACAAAAATTAGAAAGCTTTTAAAACCGGTTGCAATTTTTACCGTAAAAATTAATCTAATTTTTATACATAAACTAGGCAAATGGCAAGTGAAGGTATCGAGATAATTAGAGAGGTTGTTAGAAATTCTAGAATTCTAGAATTCATGAATCGCTTGTACGTGTTGCGTCAATTTTAGCAAATATACCTTTAATTGAAAAAAATGATATAATTGAAGAGTTTAGAGAAAGCTTCCGAAATATAAGGGGACGAATTGAAGCAGCCGAACAAGATACTGAAATAACAGGTGAAATTATTGGATTGAGCTGTGATATAAAACATGCAAAATAAGACCTTAATTTTAAGTGATCTTTGATTTACCACTCAGAAGTTGAAGTTGGATTAAAAAATAACTAAAATTTTGAGCTAAAGAAAAATTTCCTTTTTGTTCTTTTTAAAGTAAAATTTAATTGTATTTTCTATATAATTATTTACTTTTTTTCTTCCTTTTTAGGAAAGTAAAATAAAGGCAATCCTAGCTCTAAAATTAACTTGTAAACTTAATAAATAAAATAAATTGTGGTTCAGTCAAAAATTTATTAATATTTTTATTAGAAATTTTGTTATTAGTGATTTTTTATCTCATCTTCTTTACGTTGAGAATATTCAACCCAAGAGCCCCTATATACAGGTATTCTTTCATGGCCAATAATAAATGAAGAAAAAGCTACGATAGATGCTGACATACTGGTATTACAATAAAATATTACTGGATCATTCAAATTAATATCTGCTTTTTCGAATACTAGAAAAATATTAATCAATTATTAAAAATTAAATATTTTATTTGTTTACACTCTTTGATTTGTGTTCTATTTTTTATTTTGCCAGTAATTTCGTCAAATAGATCAGAAAAAGGAAAATTTTTTGCACTTGGAATATGACTTTCTCCCAAGATCGGATGACCTTTTTTAAATTCTTCAACTGGTCGAACGTCAATTAATTGTGTTGTTTTATTATTTAAGCATTGCACAATATCATCATAATTTTTTACCAAATGTTTATTTTCTTTTATCTTGAACTCGACTTTCTTAAAAAATAAAATAATTAAATAAAAAATATCATTAATGAGCTTGATTTATTCAACTACAGGATAAGTCTTGATTTCATTTGTGAGTTCATATTTTTTCCTTTTCCAAGCATTTAATCCTCCATTCAAAATAGACACTCTTTCGTTACCAAAAGCTCTAAGATGAAGCCAAACTCTGGATGAAAAAGAAAAACCAAACTCGGATCGATCATAAACGATAACATTGTGTTTATTTGATATACCCAAATTGCTTAAATACTGAGCAAATTTTTCTGGTTCAGGCCAATTTCTTGGGAAAAGCTTAGTTGGCTCGAAACAAGAATATGTGTCAAAAAATTGGGCGTTTTTGATATGTGATCTTAATTTTTGGCAATAAATTAATCTAAAAAAATAGTTTCATATTTAGCTTACTGTTCGTAGTCAGAACGAGTATTTGTACCGAAATGAACTTCTATTATTCGATTATTTTTCTCAAAGTCAGGCTCTTTTAATAAAATATCAAGTGACTCTGGTTCAATTAAACTTGGCAGTTTGTTTCCCATATTTGAATTTTTTACCAATTGAAAATGATGAACTTCTTCTTTCGTAATCAATATATTTAATAAATGACTATTCAAAAATTTTGATTTAAATTGAACTTTCTAATTTTTAATTTTCTTTCTTAAAAATATCATTGTTTAAATACTGTATGTTTAAATACTTTAGCATGGATATTCCTAGATGTTCTAATGATGACAAGGCATTTTTCTTGAATCATATAATATAGAACGCAATAAACTCTTTAATTATGATTAATGAGTAGCGTGAATTTCTCTATAAACTATTTGAATAAAGCAAAAAAATGTTATTTTCGACAATTTTATTCGTTTATGAAATCAATTAAATACTTTTGAAATGCCGTTGTCAAAAATCTTTTTTTTTAAATCATTAAATATTTAGTCATTTAGTTTTTTCTTATATTTTTTAATCAAATTATCTATTTTGAGTAAGTTATGTAATTAAGTTAAATATTAGTTAAGTTATATTCATAAATTATATAGATAGGTAAATTAACAATGATAAAAATTTAAAATGATAAACAAACTTGTTAACTAAAAAAATAATACCTAGCAATTATCATGAGTGAGTTGTGAAAAAGTAAGGAAAAATCTTTAATTTAAAGTTTTTTGTCAATTTGTCATTTATATAAAAAATTTGAATTAAATCAATACTTAAAATTTAATATTTCTCTAAAACTAAACAAATTAAGAACAAATTTAGTCATTTTAAAATTATTAAGCTTTGTTCATTCGAGATGTAAAATTTTCATCAATGTTCAATCTATTAGATAAATCAATAAATAATTTTTTTAATTAGACAAAATTTGAGATATTATACTTTTATTAAGATAATAAATAATTAAATAGAATCATTCAATCTTAATTCTTCTTCTTCTTCTTCTATCTTCTACTCCCAGTGGAGCATAAGGCGTCCACACGCCCCCTCCATTCCACCCTGGAGGGTATTCAATCTTAATTAAAAAAAAAAAAATTAAAAAAAAAAACGAAACAACACTTTTATTTTACTAAATAAATTTTTTTAAAATAAAATTAAAATTTTAATAGTGAAGATAATAGTTAACTGTTTTCTATTAATTATATTAATTTTTTCTATATTTGAAAGAATTCAATATTTTAGGCATTCATAACATCACACAAATGAAGTTAGTTCTAAAATTTTTATTAAAATACATAAACTATTTTGCAAAACCAGTTCTACAACTAAAGAAAGAGTATTATTTTAATTAAAATTTTTGTTTTTGTCTTTCTGTCCGAAAATCAAAATGCCTTTAAATTAACATTTTCATTATTTTAATGATTAAATTTGAACCTAAAAAAAGTTTTAAACTATAAGCAAACAAAGATATTATGAATTTTTACATGTCGAATAATCGTTCACTGTCCATAATTTTTTATTCAAATATTTTAATTTTTTAAAAATTTCATTCATAAAAATTTGTCAACAATATTTAATGTGAGTTTTAATGTTAATCCTTAAAATCTCAATAAGTTTTTAATCAATTTTAAAACAATAAACAAGATGTTCAATAGAGTTTTCATGACAGTTCTTAATTCAAAATGCGTATACTCTCATGATTTTGCATTATAATGATATTATATGATTTGAAAAATAATGTAAGATAGGTCAAAATTTCCATGAATAAAATAGGACAAAATCATCAAATTGCTATTGTACTAATATCTAAAAAAAAATTAATATGTTTTCACAATTTAGTTGTTTCCTAAAAGTTCAATTATCTAAAAGTTCTATTGTTAAATACAATATTATTAGACTATAAATAGGAGAAAAATTTTTAAAAATTAATTCTAAAAAGTATTTATAGACAATGTAGCTAAAAAGTAATTCTGTCTAGATTTATATTTGATTTATTTATTATCTCAAGATAAAACAAGTTTTTTTTATTTTTTTTTTAAATTTTATTAAGAAATTATTGGGCTTTTGAGTTAAATTTTAAAATAAACTTTAATGAAACAATTAAGTTAATATAATAAAATGACGAGAAAATTTTAGTAAATTATTAGGCTGAAAACTCATGAGCTTTTAAGGTGCAAATTTATATAATTAAATTGGCAATAATTGAAATAGTTAACGGAAGCAAAATAGAAACAAACAAGAGTTTAAGTGTTTTAACAAATATAAGAAAATATTTATGTTTGGAATTTTGCATTGTGTTGAAATGTGTGTTATATGGAACAATATTATTTTGAAACAATGTTGAAATGGGTGTGTGTTACCAAAATAATTAAGTTAAATTGATTTTTAATATTTTAAAAATCGTTTTTAAAATTTAATAAATTTTTTTGAAAACGTTGAAATTTAAAATTTTTCATCATTACCCCTTAAAAAGGCACTAAGTTTATTCCCTTTATTCTAGTTTCTAGATACTTGCAATTTTCAACTGTTTTCTATTGTCTTTCTATTGCAATTCTTAAATTTTTAAATTCAATAAAAAATTTAAATCGTATACTCAATTAATCCAATAAAACAAAAGTAGCGTTAGCCTGTACATCAATTTTTGACTTTTTTTACTTAAATGTTGTTTACCGAGGAGCCGAGGATTACCTAGGACTCACCAGCATAATAAAATTCAAAAGCTTATTTTTTATTTAAAAAACTTCATTCAGCTAAACAGTAAATTTTATTTTTATTTAAGGAAATTCAAAAAGGATTTATCGTGACGATTAGGATTTGGAGCGCAACAATATTTTGTCAAAATTATAATATGTTATATAAGGATAAATTAAATATTTCAAAATAAAAAAATGATTTAGGACAAATAGGATTTGGAAATTTTACTGATGATCCATCAATGTAAAAATTATGAATTATTACTTTTTGAAACCAATATTTTTTTTTAAATAGAAAATCAAAAACTTTTCTTTTAATTGTGTAATTAATTATTTATTTTAAAAGTGAACGAATTTACCTTTCATTATTTGCTCATTTGAGAGCTAAAATTTTAAATCTTTCATTTGTAAATCTTAAAAAATAAAAATAAAATTTTAAAGGATGTCATTTCAGATTTTTTTTTAAAAGCTAAAAATAGAGAAATAATTTTGTTAATTTGAAAAGGTGAGATATCAAAAAAAAAATTTAATTATTTTATTTTTAATTTAAAGCCGATTAAAAAAATTTAAAATCAAACGAATGAAAAAATATTTTAAATAATCTTTTAAGCATTTTAAAAATTTGGTTATTTTTAAAAGCGTAACTTTGAAAATAAAATAACTAAAAAATTTTGTAAAAAAATTTATGATTAATTTTTTTTTAAATTGGCGTTTTAATTGATTTTCAGATTAAATATAAAATAAATATTCTGATCTGAAAATAAAGATTTGAAATATAATTTTTTTCTATTAAAATGAATTTAAAGAAATTTTTTTCAAAAATTTTTTATTTTATTAATATTTTTTTTTGTGTTTTTTCTTTGCCAAAAAGTTGCACACAAACGTTTAAAAACTACAAATTTGATTACATTGATTCGACTTATTTTTTACCAAGTGAAAAATTTCTACAAAACATTTCAACTTATGAGTGTAGCATTTCAACTGAAATGATTGATTTAGTTCAACATTTTGATAGGTATGAGTCAATTGATTCAAAAATTTTCTTTCAAATTGATTTAATTGATCAAAATTTAACAATTAATTTTAAAAATGAGAAAATAATTTCATCGCTTATTTATGAAAACAATTATAGTCTTTTATTAAAAAATGTGAATAATTACACTATCACCAAAGACTCACACACTGGTATTCCAGTATTGTTTTTAAATCATTTTATTTTAAAAGACTCATATTTGGCGTTTTATTATGAACAAACTGCTTTCGAACAAATATGTACCATAAATTTAGATTTTCTATTTAGAAACAAATATTGGTTTCAAAAAGTAATAATTGATAATTTTTACATTGATGGATCAACAGTAAAATTTCCAAATCCTATTTGTCCTATACCATTTTTTTATTTTGAAATATTTAATTTATGCTTTTATAATTTAACTATAGCTAATATGCCTAATTTTATACCAAGTGATAACTTATGGAACACTTTGAGATCAATTACTCCTGAATCGATGCCAGTTCAAAATTTACTTATGAAAAATGGAAAAATTAAATTAACCAAGTCTTTTTTAGAAAAAAATATTTTTAGCTTTTTAGAGTCAATAAATCTAGTTGACTTGGAGCTTATAGAAATTGAAGAAGATATTTTCAAATATTTAACGCTAAGAATTTTAAATCTAAAACTAAGTAATTTTGAACAATTGATTACTAGATCAAATAATAAATGGTTAAGTCTTTTAAATCATTACAATAGAATCAATTTTAATGATTGTTTTAGTATTAGTAATAAAATAAATATGAGATTGTCTTATCAAAGTGTAATTAAAATCGAATCAGACTACACTTTTCCAGATGAACATTTTTGTTCATTTGTTCATTTTCCACATCAAAATCTTGTTTTTGTTGTAATAAACTCTGCCAAAGAACTAAATTGCACATGCACACTTATTTGGTTACTTCAAAATTTTAAATTTGAACAATATCTAAACAAAAATGAATTATTACGGATTTCAATGCAGACAAAATCAGTTCAAAAATGTATTGAAAATTTTGATTTTTACAATGCTAAATGTGACATTGACTATAGATTAAAACAATGCGGAATTTCGCATCTTGTTTATACTCCACAATGTAATTTTGAAAAAAAATATTTTACCAAAGAATGTTGGATTCAATTTTTAGAAATTTTTTTTATTCTAATATTAAGCATATTGGGAACTCTATTAGGCTTAATTACTTTAATTCTTTTGAATGAAAAAAATTTCAAACAAACAATGTACATTTATCTCAAAATGGTCATATTTTATCAGACAATTTCATTTTTAATGCTTTTGCCAAATGTTTTCATTTATTCAAATTTAAATTTTGAATCATACATAAATGCAGGTGTTAATTATTGCAAAATAGACTACAGATCACAAAGACCAGTGTTTAGAAAATTTAAAATATATGTGTCTGATTTTATGGGCTATTTTGCCACTATGAACAGTCTATTTTGCAATTTATTTTTGACTTTGGATCGCTATGTGTTTGTGTCAAATAACAAACGTTTTTCTTGGTTTAAAGGAAAAAAAAACCTACAAAAAAAACTTCTTGTAAGTTCAGCGCTATTTTGTTTTTTCTTAAATTTAAATCAATTGTTTACTTGTGCTGATTATGATTGTCTAAAAATTTCTTTACATTTAAAGCAATTTTTTGCTTTTGGCTATTTAATTCAAGATTGTGTGTTCATTATGTTGACATTAATGAGCTTTGTCATAAACATTTTGCTAATTAAGTTTTTGAGAGAATCTTTTAAGAAGAAAAGTCAAATTTTGTCAAATATTGAGAATAGAAATGCCGAATCAGATGAGACCAAATCTTTGATAATGGTAATTGTACAATGTTTTTTAATAGTCGTGTCTAGAATACCTGATATTTTTTTATCACTTTTACGAATTAAACTAACACAATTTTGGACTAAACCACACGATTTAAAGTTTACTCAATTGAACATCAGTGTTGGTTCATTGCAAACGACAAATTTAATTGTATCCAATTTGGTTATTCTATTTGACATTTTAATTGCTTATATATTCAACAAAAAGCTAAGAGAAAGTTTTTATGCTACTTTTAAAATTAAAAAATCTAATTTAACCTATGATAAAATCAATAAAAAATGATTTTTTATTTTTAAATTTTATTTTATTTAAAAAAAAAGAAAAAATCGATTAAATTAATTATTTTTTAATTTTTACTTTAAAATCGAGTCTTGATTTATTTAATTTGGCCTGTGACAAACTAATGAGTTGAAATCGTCTGGCTGAAACTTTAAATGACAATGATTGCTTGGCTGTTTTGAGCAGCAGATTAGGCATAATAGAGCCCAAACAAATAACAAAAAGCCAACAACTAGTTGCTACCAATATGGCAATTTGCACATATTGGGATATTAAAAATAACTTATTTGAAATAGATTATCCATCTGAGCCAATTTTGGCCGCTGCAAGTGCCTTTATAATGGAGCAAAAATTTTCTTTCATTTTAAACACTTTGATCAAATTGACAGAAAGTAGTTTAATATCAACAGGTGATAAAGGTGAAATTATTGCCAAATTAATTTTGCTTAGAGCGATCGACAAAGCCTATTTAAGCTCTGGAACGTCTCAATCTTCTATTAAGTATATCAATAGTGTTAAAGTAGGTGTTTTTATACAGACTTAATATGGAAAATGCAATGATAATTGCGGTAGTGAAACAAATAATTGGCAGTGTACAAGTTCAAATGAATTTTGCAGTAATAGTAAGATAATTAGTAGCCAAATTTTAATTCCAAAAATTTTATTAAACGCTTTTATTAATTTTAATCATTTCACAAAACCACAAGCCTTAATGAAACATATAAGCTTAGTAGATTCATTGAAAAGATGTGCAACCATTCATTGTTTTACAAATCAGAATGTATTTGATCTTATTATTAATATTCCAGTGTCAATCAATGATAACGACTTTAAATCAGTGTCAGCTATGATGCTTTACATGCAGCTTGGAAGCAATGAAAATCAAAGTTTTGTCAAAAATCTAAAGAAGGGACTTTCTTTAATAGGAACAGAACATAAAAAGCAAGCAATAATCTATTCAGAAGGCATTTCAAACAGTGTTTTTCCAATTTTAAATTCAGAAGTAGAAGCACTTTTAAAATCTTTTAGTGTAGCCAACAGGAAACTTTTTAAATTAAGTGACGATTTGGAAATGGATAAATGGAAAACTTATCAAATAACACGTTATTCTCTAATAAAAAAATCAAAATAAAAAACAAATAATTCAGTCAGTTCATTTAGTTTATAGAACATTTTTTTATATTGACCGTAAATTTATGCCTATTTTTTAGTCAATCATTTAATTAAATAATATATTTAAATTTTGGGTTTTCTATATGCTTAATCAAACTCAAAAAACCCATCATATTATCTATTATTTGGTCGTCTTCTGATCAATATTGTTGCGCTCCAATGCCTAATCGTCACGTTAAATCCTTTTTGAATTTCCTTAAATAAAAATAAAATTTACTGTTTAGCTCAATGAATTTTTTTTAATAAAAAATAAACTTTTGAATTTTATTATGCTGGTGAGTCCTAGGTAATCCTCGGCTCCTCGGTAAACAACATTTAAGTAAAAAAAGTCAAAAATTGATGTACAGGCTAACGCTACTTTTGTTTTATTGGATTAATTGAGTATACGATTGCAAGACAATAGAAAACAGTTGAAAATTGCAAGTATCTAGAAACTAGAATAAAGGGAATAAACTTAGTGCCTTTTTAAGGGGTAATGATGAAAAATTTTAAATTTCAACGTTTTCAAAAAAAATTTATTAAATTTTAAAAAAGATTTTTAAAATATTAAAAATCAATTTAACTTAATTATTTTGGTAACACACACCCATTTCAACATTGTTTCAAAATAATATTGTTCCATATAACTCACATTTCAACACAATGCAGTTTAATTCTAGTCAAAATTATCTGCTTCAAAATAATATTGTTCCATATAACACACATATCAGCACAATGCAAAATTCCAAACATAAATATTTTCTTATATTTGTTAAAACACTTAAACTCTTGTTTGTTTCTATTTTACTTCCGTTAACTATTTCAATTATTGCCAATTTAATTATATAAATTTGCACCTTAAAAGCTTATGAGTTTTCAGCCTAATAATTTACTAAAATTTTCTCGTCATTTTATTATAATAACTTAATTGTTTCATTAAAGTTTATTTTAAAATTTAACTCAAAAAGCCCAATAATTTCTTAATAAAATTTAAAAAAAAATAAAAAAAACTTGTTTTATCTTGAGATAATAAATAAATCAAATATAGATCTAGACAGAATTACTTTTTAGCTACATTGTCTATAAATACTTTTTAGAATTAATTTTTAAAAATTTTCCTCCTATTTATAGTCTAATAATATTGTATTTAACAATAGAACTTTTAGGTAATTGAACTTTTAGGAAACAACTAAATTGTGAAAACATATTAATTTTTTTTAGATATTAGTACAATAGCAATTTGATGGTTTTGTCCTATTTTATTCATAGAAATTTTGACCTATCTTACATTATTTTTTAAATCATATAATATCATTATAATGCAAAATCATGAACGAATCGTGTAAGAATTCATAATATCTTTGTTTGCTTATAGTTTAAAACTTTTTTTAGGTTCAAATTTAATCATTAAAATAATGAAAATGTTAATTTAAGGGCATTTTGATTTTCGGACAGAAAGACAAAAACAAAAATTTTAATTAAAATAATACTCTTTCTTTAGTTGTAGAACTGGTTTTGCAAAATAGTTTATGTATTTTAATAAAAATTTTAGAACTAACTTCATTTGTGTGATGTTATGAATGCCTAAAATATTGAATTCTTTCAAATATAGAAAAAATTAATATAATTAATATAAATTAATTTGTTTTAGGTTCAGGAGGAACACTTGATGAGCACACCAGTCAATGATTTACATCGTGAACAAGCTCAAAAAAAATAATTATTTTTTATCTAATATATTGATTTATCGAATAGATTGAACATTGATGAAAATTTTACATCTCGAATGAACAAAGCTAAATAATTTTAAAATGACTAAATTTGTTCTTAATTTGTTTTGTTTTAGAGAAATATTAAATTTTAAGTATTGATTTAATTCAAATTTTTTATATAAATGACAAATTGACAAAAAACTCTAAATTAAAGATTTTTCCTTATTTTTTCACAACTCACTCATGATAATTGCTAGGTATTATTTTTTAGTTAACAAGTTTGTTTATCATTTAAAATTTTTACCATTGTTAATTTACCTATCTATATAATTTATGAATATAACTTAACTAATATTTAACTTAATTACATAACTTACTCAAAAAAGATAATTTGATTAAAAAATATAAGAAAAAACTAAATGACTACATATTTTTTTTGCTTTTAATGATTTAAAAAAAAAGATTTTTGACAATGGAATTTTAAAAGACGCATTAAACTAAGTTGATGCCGGCCTAAACGCGTGATTACGATATTAGAGCATGCGCTCAAAGTCAACAACATTTGCATGGGCAAGATGTACTTTGGTGCATGGTCCAAAGACGTGTTTCAACTTGTGGTGCAGCATAATCGAACGAGGGAATAGGATACAAATTTTTACAATAAAATCTAATCAATATAAAGATAAACTTAACATATCACAATTGTAATTTTTTTTATTAATAAATGATAAAGCAAAACTTTTAAAATATTTAATATATTTTGAAATAAAGTATTCAAAGTCTTTTTAATTTTTTTTAGATATTTTTTTTAGAAAATTATATTTACAGAGACAGTCAATTTATTAAGACTATTTGAAAATTATTTTGAAAAAAAAAAATTTCTTTAAAAAAGATTAATTTTGAAAATCAAACTTAAAATTTCTTTTAATTAAATGATATAAATTGATATATATTAAAGAAATAAAAATAACTTTTTTTGCAAGATTATTCTAATATTTATTTTTTCTTGTATAAATATTGATTTAAATACTTCAAAAAATAATAAAAAATTAATTTAACTTTGATATTTTATTTTAGTTTATCTTTTTAGTTTAAATCAATTTGATAAGATTTTAATTTTTTTTATAACAAAGGATAAAAAGATTTGATAAATTTTTTATACCATATAAATGAAAATAAACGTTAAACTAATAGTTTTAATACTACTAATTATTCTAAGCCTGCACTTTATATTCTTTACTCTTACCAATTATACAAAATTTGTCAATTTATTTGAAGAACCTTCATATGTTTTAAACTCGAAAAATTATGTCACAATAGTAACAATTTATTTTAAATTGTCCAAGAGTAAACATAGCAATGATCAATATGAAAATTGGACACAGAAATTTATGAAAAGTGTTGTTGCGCCAGTACTAATCTACACAGATAATTCATCTTTGGACTTGTTGAAAAATCTTGTGAAACAAAATAATGTCACGGCACAATTTGTTTTATTCAAAGATGTATGGGATCTATTTTATCAAATAGAAGAATGGAGAAAACGCAATTACACTCAAAACTATCAAAATCAACAATGGAATCTGGATCCTGAAAAGTCTATCCACAATCCAAGTTTGTATGCCATCTGGAATTCAAAGCATTATGTAATGAAAATCTCATCTATCAAAAATCCATTCAAATCAAAATTTTTTATTTATACTGACATTGGTGCATGGCGTGGATCAATACTCAAAAATTGGCCAGACATTGATTTTACTAAAAAATTAGATAAAATCTTGCAAGACAGAATTCTTTATGGACAAATAAATAAGGTCAATATGGAAAAAGTTAATCCACTTGGTAATATAATCGAGGGAACATTTTTTGCTGGAAGCAAAAAAGCTATCGATCATGTAACAGATGTGTTCTATTCAATTCATGATGAAATGTTTGATAAGGGATTATTTATCGGAAAAGATCAGACAATTATGAATTATTTGACTTATGTTAAAAAAATTAAACATGTAATGAAGCTAAGAACTTGGGGAATCAAGTGTTCCTCAAATTATGACCAATGGTTTTTTTATCAATATTTTTTTGCTCATATCAAACAGTATCCTTGTTCAAATGATAAATTTTCTCTTCTATTTTAAACCATTAAATTCAAACTTAAAACATTATTAGTGATTAATGATGAGCTTTAATCCAAATTAATGATTCTTTTTTCATATAAATTAGTTCTAAATTTACTTTCATTTTGATGTTTTATTATTATTATTATAAATACAATTTGGGAGAGACTCCCAGGCAGTTTGGTCCTCCCTTTCAACCTCCTGCTTGATGTTTTATTTAGAAAATTAATAATATAAACTTTTTTGCCTTTTTGTCAAATAACCAGAAAAATATAGTAAACCAAAAATAACTGTTTTCCAAGATTAATTTTATTATTCTCATCCTGACTGGTTTAAATACTAAAATAATATAACTATGATGTTTTATTTATGACATATTACTAAATGTAAGCATTACGGTTCTTGTTACTTTTAATTTGCATGTACTGGCTCTAAGTGTTGTAAATTATTTTGTCTCTGCAATCGTTCTATAGAAAATCAGCACTTTTATTTAATGGATGAAGAAAAAAATATAACTTAATAAATATTTATTTCATTTAACTGTTTAAAATTAGTTAATTTAATTAAAAGAGCACTTAATTAAAAAAAAAAAATGTACACAACATTAATCTCTTGACTCCAAAACCATTTGTCTAAATTTTTGTACCGAGCTAGTTTTACCAGCGTTGATGGACGAAGATGAAGATGAAGTTAGATCAATTGAAGAGGAGGTCGAATTATTTCTCATCAGATCAAGCTTTAATTTGTTTACATTTTGTGCTGTATTAACAATATTGGGTTTAATGGCTACTCGATGCTTGCTTTGAGACCTAACACTGGTTACACTTCTTGCCGAGCCGGCGCTGCTCGGTGGACTCGCTCGATTGTTCATAACTGGAGAGTTTATCGATCTGTTTGACTTAGTCGCCGACACACTATTTGGCAATTTGCTTATTTTGACCAAATTTTTACAACTCAATAGATCACTTTCTAATTTATTCCTCTCATCTTTTAGTTCATAAATGGTCGGCTCCCTCATCACTTCGCTTGACATTGTACGATAATCTTTTTCCTTATCCAAACATTCTATCAAAAAATCTATATCACTCTTAAGCTGCGCAATTTCTGTCTCAAGCATGGTACGCAATTTATCAGCCACCAAGTCAATATCGATAAAATTTATTTTCTCTTCCTCGATGGCCTCGATATCCTCTCTTAAAATTTGGCTCTTGGGTCTTGTTATCATGGGTGTTTCGAGTCCGAGTCGGCTTCGACTCGTCCCTGGTCTTTCAACTGGCCCTGAACTTACGTCAACTATTTTGTCTGCTTTTACATTCATAACATAGTTTATAACATTGATATTATGGTTTTGTAGGATTTGTGTGTTAAACTTTTGTGTGTCTATTTTGTACTGGTCACGTAATTGCTTGATAAAGAGCTCTATTTCACGCTTAAGCGTATTCCTAACGTTGGCCGGTTCGAGCAATTTTTTCTGCGAACTCGAACGAATATTGACCAAGTTTTGTTCTGTTTCTTGCCTATAGTCGCGCCATATTTCCAATAAATTGTCTATTTCGGCATGTAGTTCGAGCGATTCTTCGACAATATCATGGCCAATTTTAAATTTAATCGCGTCAATTTCGACCGGATTGGCCAATGATTGCACATATTGCCAAAGGCTTTGTGGAGGATCATAGGCAAATGTGTCCACAGCATTCGCTGAATCAGTCATTTTTATTTAATAAAATTTTTCAGAAAAATTTATTTTATTTTAATTAAAGTAACTATGGTTACATATATAAAAGATGTCAGATTTATATGTTAATAAGAAAAATCTTGTCTATATACTTAATGAAACATTATATTTATTTTGATAATATTTGTAGTCAATTCAGTAAACTCATGTGGTTCATCAAAACGAATAAATCTTTCGCCTTTTACTAAAGATTTCCGTGGTGGACCGCACCATATGAGTATATGGGCATTTGTGGAGCCTGGCTCAAGCCGGGTTATAATCAAAAATAAATGAAAACTGTCTCTTAAAACCTCCCTAATCTCAAACCGAGATATAAATGTCTAATCTATAAATTATTAATAATTTAATAAAAAATCAATTATTTGCATAAATCTTTATTTAAAATATTAATTATTAAATTTTAACTTTTTTAATTTTTACACATTGAGACAATGAGTCATTTTTTCTTTTGCGTGACAAAACAAAGTTAACAAAATCGCTGTAATTTTCTATCTCTCTATTGCTGATTTTTAGCTCAATCAAATCAATAATTTCATTCAAATTAAGCTCCTGCCAATCTTCAATATTATATTTTCTTATTTCGACAATTACTTTTTCACTAGATCTAAAAAAACTCTCCAATACCATCCGCTCGTCATTTTGACTCGAATCCAATTTGAAAAAATCCTCAAACTCATAATCACTTTTGGCCAGCTTGAACTTGATTATTTTGCTCACAGCCAGCATTTGATTTAAAAATCCGAGTGGAAGTTGTTCATCTTCATTATCACATTTTAGCTGATCCCAAACTTTGTTGAATATTTTGACCATTTTGACAAACAGAGACAATCTTGTGCCGTCAACTAAAATCGAATCAAGCACACTACTTAGCCATATGAGCAAAGAGTGCTTTTTAACAAGATCAATAACTGCATATTTGGAATCACATGTTTTTATTAACAAATTAAGAATTGAGTCCTTTAAGTGGAAATCACTCAGTTTGGAGTCGTATATAGACAATAGTTGTCTGTAAACGAATCTTTTTTCGCACAAGCGGTACTCAAGCGAGCTGCGAACACCATTGACCAGAATGCTCATAATCCATTTGCGTTCCTCTTTGAACTCAAGCGATGAGCTGTTGAAAAATTTGTAAAATTCTGGCACATTGGCTAAGTCAAAGATTGGTTTAAGCAAGTAAAATGAAACCAGTGGTTTATAGAGTGTTTGACCGGGCTCGATTATGATCGAAACAGACTCGGCCAAAAAAACACTAATAACACTTGAGAGACGTTGGTTTGGTTTGTACACCGAATGGCGAATTAAGCTAAGCAAATAAAGGACAATGTTTTTGCAGTAAACTCGACTATCTAAAAGTACATAAATTATACTTAATAAATCTTAAATATTAAAGATAAAAGTATGCTACTTTCTAAATGTGATACAAAACGGTATAGAGAACCGTAGGCCAGCATGCGAATCTTGGTGCAATGGCTACTCAGGCTTGATAATAGCAATGCCAAACATTTTGATTGAATGAATTGAAGTACATCGACAACATTGGCTTAAACAAAATCAGTATATAGACTTGGGAAAAATAATTTCATTTTTTAATATTATTTTAGTATTTTTTCAATTTTTAATTTAGAATAAATATTTTTTTGTCAAATTTAATTATTATATAAATAACTAGAGAATTAGTTTTTAATATTACCATAGTTAAGAAGATCGTATAAATTCGGCAGCAAATACACAGGATCGTAGATGGTAGGATCAAAGTCTTCAAATTTTTCATCTATTTTTCTTCTAATTGGAAAATTACGAACTGTATTGATCATAATTGTCTCCTCTATTTTCAAAGTTATAAAGTCACTCATTTTGGCTTGTTTCTGTTCCAAATCATTGGATTTATGCACTAGCGATGCACGGCTGAACAACAAACAATTTAACTGGGAATCAAGTTGATTTAATTTGTAAAATATTTCCAAATCTTTCTGTGCCAACGTATGGTTATACTCTTCAATGAGCTCATTTACATTTGCTGAACTTGTATGCAAAATTTGACTTGTTGTCACAGGCTCGACACTTTTTTTAACTAAATTTGTTAAATTGTCATCATTGATTAACTTTAGTTGCAAATCAAATAGTGTAGGCTCAAAAGACCGCGCATAAGACAATAAATCGGTCACTTCTTCAGTCAAAAGCTCTTGTTTGGATTTAATGGCCAAAAAAATAAGCCTAAATGCATCCAAAAATATGCTTAAATTGCCATCAAATTTTCCAATTTTATCCAAATACTTGACTCCAACCAAATCAATAAGATTAGTTTTATTTTTGGCTAAAAATTTGATAAAATTTTTAAAAAATTTTTTATTTATTTTTATATCTGATTTGTCCAAGTCGTATTGTTGAATCAGCTTGGTCATTACTGAATCAAATTGGGGTTTAATCAAGTCGAGTTCGAGAATAAATGATTGGTGATTCGTGCTTGAGTTCATATATTCGGTCACATATGGCTCAATGACATTTGCTCGGTCCAAAGCAGTCGACTGCAAAGACTTGATGACAAATTGGCTTAACGATTCGTTCTCAAACGATGCTTTGATTATGGTTTTGCTCTTTAGGATTGTGGTAATAATAAGGCTTAATTTGGATACTTGATCTTTGGATAAGAGACTATCTTTGCTCAATTCGTTCACAGTCTGAACACTATTCTCCAAATTGGTCATTATGACCCCAAAGTCTGTTTCATACTCGAAGCCGTCTGACTTTTTGTACAAAATATTATTAAAATAAGAAAAAAGGCAACAATGTATCCTAAAAATGTTGGCATAAATAGATAATTTTAAATTATACTATTTTTTATGACAAAAAAGATCAAATATCATTTAAATCAAAAATGCCGAGAGTACATGGGCAATAGATAAATCCAAATGAGAAGAAAAAAATGTTCTTATTGCCAAAAAAAAAGATTCTAACTTTGTCTCTAAAAAATAATTTAATTTATAATTTAAACAATTAAGTAAATTTTTTATTTTTAATTTCTTAGTTTAAAATTTTTCATTGCTAATTAGCTAGAAAAATTATCAAGACCCAAGTTTCTATCTCTTTATACTTTTAATTTAGTGCTGTTTTTTAGGTATATTAAATTTAGCCAAAGAACACGTTCTATATAAACCACCAATTGTCTTTTATAACTTTGGATGAACCACTTAATAACTTTATACCAAATTTAACTATTTTATTTATTACTTGACTAAATTTCTAAAGTCCTAAATCCGTGACTACAAAATGATTATAAATAAAATAAAATACTAAGATAATAGATATTTGTGTTGAACATACTTTTTGTAGTACTTGTGCAAGCAAAGAGATTAAAAGACGACTTCTAATAGACAAATTGAACAGCTTTATGTTCAAATCAGCACTTTCTAGATCCAAGAGCTCGCGCATTTGGCACATAAACGCCTGAGACAAGCATCTTATCTTTATTTTTTCGGCTCCAAAATGAACTTTCTTTCCAATCATTTCTTGAGCAGCTCTAGCTGTGTCAATGTCAATGTTTCCACTTAACAAACTCGAACTAAACATCAAATCACTTGACTGACCAATTAGAGCCAAAAATTGGTCAAGTCTAATCTCGCCTGTCTGATCCAAAAGAATAACACTACGTTTCTTTTGGCACAAAATTGCCTCCAACAACTCATCGCACTTGTCCATTCCACTTTTTTGCATTTGTCTCAAGAACAAGTACATCAAATCGTCGTCGAACTCGATCTCACTGGGCTTTAGCATTAGCCGAAAAAAGCGCACCAATTGCACCATCAAGTCGGATCTAGGGATCAGCTGTTTGAGGTTTTTGACCAACACAGGTCGCAATTTATCGCTAGCCATGTCAAAATTGTTCATGTACTTGATCTCGGTGACACATTGAACAAAGTCCAGATAGCCAGAAGCCTCATCAGGCTCAAACTTGACCGACAAGTCCATCTCAATGAGCTCTAGGTCCATTAAGTTTAAACTTTGTTGGAAAATACGCAAATAGGCTGTGATTAGGTGGAAATTTTTCGCCAATTGTTCAAACTTTGGCAAATATTTGCTCAACAATTCAACATTAAGCTTGGTAAGAAAGCAATCGCACTTTTGCATTATGGCCCTCATGCTCTCGGTCCATTCATTCTCATTTTCGATCAAACGCTTCCATTCTCTGACACAATTGAGACTAGTTGTGAGCAATGCGAGCTTTTGTTGGCTCAGCTCTTTGTGAAAATTGAGCCCGAGTGGAATCGAAGTGGCCACTATGAGCTCAAGCAGGAAGTTCTCGTCTTCGTTGCCAGACAAATAGCGCGCAAACCATTTTATGTTGATGGCTTGTTGGCGAAAGAAATCATCCAAAAAGCGCAAAAAAAGACAATTGTCTGTGCCAAGTTGTTTGAGTTTGACTTTGATGAAACGCTGGACTAGATCGGGACAATGTTTTAAAGTGGACGTTAATAGCTCTGATACGTTGCTAATAGGATACATTTTGTTAAAGTCAAACGCGATCAGCTGATTGAAGATTAGATGGTTCAAATTTTTGTCCGATTTGAGGCCCATACTTTTGTCATGAAAAGAAATTCCCAATTTGGTCGATGTGAACAATGAAGTGTAAAATTTAATGAGCATTTGTTGCACTTGGGCAGTTATTGTCTCGTCTTCGTTTTCATAATCGAACAATTTGGTTATTTTGGACAAAATGTGGTCAGAAAAGAGGCGAATTTTGTCCGTTTTGGAAAAATTTGCATTTCGGACTACACCGCACAAAAGTTGATTGAACATAAAGTCCAAGGAGGCTTTTTGATCCGAGGTTACATGAGAGAAAAGACAGTTGATGAGTGTGAGCGGTGTTTTGGAGTCCGATTTGAGGAATATCTTTTTAATTAGGACCAGATTGTGCTGAGAATTGAACGGAGGCTGGACATAATTCAAATAGGAGAGAATAAACTCGAGACTCATTTCGCGCAGGTCCGATTTTTTGATCAGGAGAAACTTTTCGAGCCAATTTTTGGTCTCGTTGAAATAGTTGAACTCGGAGCTAATTTGTTTGGCAAGATCGAAGCTGTGCTGAATGCAAAGCGTCAACAAACGCACACAAGTCTCCTGTATGGGAATCAAACTCGGACTGGACTTGGATTGTAGGTATTTTTTAATGATGGTAAAGTTTTTTTGAACAAGCGATTCTGTAATGGTGTGTACCTTGTTCTTGAGATCATTGCGATCAATAAGTTCGAATTTTTGCTCACTAGTCTGGTTTAGCTTGGTCAACAGAGACGATAGTTTATTTTCTATTGAGGATAGTTGATCGCCTACTGATTCATCATCGACTAGCTCGATTTGGTCTTGGCTGGACATTTTTGTTCAACTTAATTTTTTTATTTTTTTAAAATTAAAATTTTATTTTTCAGCTTAATTTTTGAACGCACGTGCAAAATTTGATTTTTTGTACCAAGTTCAAAATTAAGTTAACTTTTGGTCTGATTAAAAAAATTATCACTTTTAAATTAAATAATTACTGAAAATTTTAATTTGTATCAATTAAAATATGAAATTAACCTTTTAAATTATTGTAAATTTTCGTCAAAACTATTTTAAGGTAATTCAGACCATTTTGCATAGAGTAACATATTTCATATTTTTCAAAACACAAAAGCACTTATTTATTTATTTATCTAGTATTTATGTTCGAGCCTGAGCTCCTTCAGATAACAAAAAAATAAAAACAATTCTAATAATATTTTAAATTTTATCATTTGTTTTAATAGTTGGAAATAAATGACAAGATAGAAAACACAATTATTATAGGGAGAGAGTTAGAAAGAATAGAAGAATATAAATTTTATTCTATTTTTTGCTATTGAATGAAAAGAAAGTCAGAAAGCATTATGAATAGGACCAGGAAAGCTAGAAAATTTGTGTATAGTTTGGTAACAAGAACATAAAAGGCGAATTGGATTCAAGGCAAATTTTTAATAGAAACCTGTGTTCGATTTTATCTATATCTTATTTTCTGCTTCATAGAACAATACTTCGGAGGAAGTTTTAAGAGGAAATTTCAGAATAGATCTTACAGCTGTGTTTTGAATGAGCTGTAGTTTCCTGATTCAGATAATTAATTCAGACATGGGAAATTATAGTCCAGATTTGAGCCAACAAGTGGCTTATAAAACTTACAATTGTCTATGACTCAAATACTTTATTACTTAATTTAAACTGTGCCTATGATCAACGACGCTGAAAATCAATAACTTATCAAGTTGCTTAAGTTGATGTTTTAATAACACAAACCATACTTATAGAACAACTCAGGCCTTAATTTGTGTAATTAATTGTGTAGTTTAATTATTTGATTAAATAAAATAAAAAATAGAATTCTATCTGATTTTTTAGCCAAGGGTTAACAGAACTCAAAAATTATTTTTATCTCATTTGGTAGTTGTTTACATTTCTACTAAATATTGATTATCTTAAAACATAATATTAAATTGAAAACACTAAAAATATTTTGAATTATTAAAATTTTAATTTAATCTAGTTGTACTAAATAGAATTGTAATAAAAAAACAAAATTTAGAAAAATGTTTTAATTTTTATTAAAATTATAAAAATAAAATATAATATGAACGGTTTTTCCACAAATGAACGGAATGAATAGTTTTTTTTTACAATTAAATAAATAAAAAAAAAAGTCAAATAAAACACCTATAATAATTGTAAATTTTCTACATTATTAATTAGAGTTGAATTAGCGTCTTCTGAGTTTGGGGAATTTTTACCAGAATTAAGAGGCACCTCTGGCAATTGTTGATCTTTCAGTTCCAAACTTTCTAGTCCCATCTTGCACTGCATAAGCAAAAACATGACACACTTTATCTGCTCATTCAAATGACTTATTTGCGAACGCACAGAATTTTCTTGCTGGCTAACAGGCTTTTTCTCATCCATTAGCCTATGTGCTTGTATCAATTCCAATTCAGCTTCCAAATCAGTCTTTAACTTGCTCATCATGTCAACCGTGTTCTGATACTTGGCTATTTGCTCTTCATACTTGCTTTTTCGTTCCGACTCTTCTAAGTCATCAAAGAGTTCTGTACCAAATAGTTTATCATCGCTGGCCGGGTCCATATCCTTAAATTCCTCTTCTAAATGTTCGTCCAGAACTTTGTCAAATTTTTCTTTGTCTCTTTTTTTCTTTATGTAACCAAGCAGATTTGAAGTCGACTTGGACTTGGTCTCACCTAGGTCAGTTTTGCTCGAGTTGCGCTGCCTTAAGCCATTGAAAAACGATGTCACTTTGGCACGTGCGTTCGATACAATCAGTCCATCGGAAAAAGTGCTCGCAACTGAAATTTCAGATGGTGACCTGGAACGCTTCTTGCTTGTTCTACATTGACCACTCTCGGAATCGCTTAGTATCACAAAAGAGTCCTCGTTTATCCATTCATTCTGCTCATCTGCTGTTTCTTGAGGATCTAAGTTTGGATTTTGGGCAAAAAATCTTTGACATATGGTCTTGTTTATTGCACTGTCGTAGCACTTTTGGTGAATTATAAAACCACAGTAGGCACACTTGTAGGCACTTTTAAACCAAATTTTCTTCTTGCATATTTCACAATTAACTATTTGATTGAATTGAACGGACATGAATTTGTGTACTGACCCATCGTCATTTTCACTGTTTGTCTCTAGGCTAACATCGCTAGTGTGGCTCATTGTTCTATTACTGTCTTGTTTGCTTATAGAAGAAACTTTGGATGACTTGTTGATTATTTCTGCGGCTATTTTGGACGAGAGATCTTTTTTGTTCAAGGTCTGTTGGTTAATATGATGCTGAAAATTTATTGTTATGTTGCCAAGAGCAAGATTGCAATCAAAGCCAAAGTGGTCGCTGATTACGTGAGATTTAGTCATTTTGGACACTGCTGAGGCGCGAAATTCTTCAATAGGTCTAAAGTAAAATGTGGACTGGGACTCTCCCTTGGTTGTAGACCAGCAATCAATGGCTAGTTCGTTCAGTGGTATTGTAACATAGCCAATTGGTAGTGGTTTTTTACGAGTAGATTTCTGTATATATTGATCGCTCCATAGTAACACGTTCAGATATTTTGTCTGCTCGGATAGCTCAAATTCAAACAATTCATCAATTTGGATAGGCATACGATGTTTGGTCAATGAGAATAGATTTTCTTTGTCCAGTTTTAAATCACGGCTTTTTTGAAAGCGAAATGTCTTTTGGTCCTGATCAAGATCGGTAAGTAGGCCAACAAGATCCAAAGTTGTCGATGTCTCATTCTAATGATTAAAACCAATGTTTTAGAATATAAATTTAGAAAATATAAATCTATAATTATTAATTGAAGATTTATTAAATGATAAATAATTTAATTTTTTCTATTACATGTATTATGAGCATCTAAGTTCTCGGCATGGATAGAGAATCTTTTTTGGAACAGAATTAAATTTTTACCAAAATTTTCTTGTATAAAGCTTGGACCAAAGATTGAAAGAATTCTAATGAACTATTTGTATTATTTTAATTATTTTAGATAAATAGATAAATTTAAACAAAATTTTTAAAGTTTACTTTGAATTTAATTCAAAGGTATTCGTAAACTAGCATTCAATATTTAATTCAAAAATGAAGTTCAAATGAAGTTAAATTCTTTCCTTCTAATATTTTTGAAATTAAAAATAAAAAATAAACTTTACAGAATATTATCTAATAAATTTAAAAATCTATCTAATTAATTAGTTGAGAAGATATTTTCAAAAAAATCATTTGTTTTTCAATTTTAAATAGCATGTAAAGCGTGTTACATTAAAACTTTTCATAATTACTAATTAATTCTAATATCTGAAGATATTTTGAAATTATCATCAACTTCAAGATACCACTTACTTTTAAGTTTTATTAAATATTTGTGATTTGACTTTATATTATTAATAGATAAATTTTAATTCAAAGAATATAAAGAGACAAAAGTATTTTTTCATTTGGCCAAAAATATCCACTTACCAAGGCGCTTTCGCAAACATTACAGTAAAAGTCAACCAAACCACTTGCCGATGTGTTTATATTGAAATTTTCATTTATTATCTTCTGTTCACTGTCAGCAGCATCCTCGTCCATAGCCGAGCTAAGCCTCATGGGAAAATTGGACATTTTTACAATTGGTTTCTTGGACACTAATATAGGTCTTTGTACCACAAATTTGATCGGTTGAAAGGCTGATTTTTGAATTAACTTATTCAATGTTTTGATTGAGGAACATCTAACCTGATTTATTGAATAAAGTATATCAAATTTTTTGATTGTTTTTATTTTGCCAGCCAGCGAGTCAGCATTTATTTTCTGGATGCAAATCTCTGTCTTATTCATAAAAAAAACTTCCATAAAGTTAATACCAATCATTTGATTGGCGTTTGTTTTCTGTATTTCGAATTCAATGAAAGGCCAATTTTCCCTACTAGTTCTTTTTTCCATCAACTTTTCCATCGAGTGGCCATCAATGCTAGTGGTCAAGTAAATACAGTTGGGCTCTTTTTCGCTAGGGGAACTGTTTAGCAAATTTAGATTGAGACTCGAAGCTGTTTTCTGAATTAGCTGTGCGTCCATCTTTGGCGTTTGAACCTGATTTAGCGAGTACAAGGCCTCTGGCAAACGATCACATGTTTTCATTCTAATCTGCATTGTTCCAACACTTGACAAGTCAACTCCAAGTCTTGTGCACAAATTTGTATACTCGACACACTCACTAAATTTGCCAATACTGGTCTTTTTCCTTTCCAAAAACTCACCCAAATCATTCTTGTACAGCTTTTGATTGTATAATACTTCAAAGAAAGGCTTAAAGCGTATTTTGTAATTAGGCAATGTATGCTTGCGTCTAATAGATCTTCTTATCTGATTGATAAGCAAATAAGTCAATTTTGGCATTGAACGACCATCGAATTGCGATGAGCCTTCCATTTCGACAACAGGTTCCTAAAAAAGAAAACAACTAAGTTAAGTATTATCATTAAGTGAGGTTTAGTGCCATTATTCATTGATTAGTGTCCCTCAATTTATCTTTCCATAAATATCTGTTAATTGACTTACCTCAACGAAAGCAAAGTTCCAATGTGTGAACGGCTGCCTGCTGAATTGCAGTCTTATTCTCCCTTTAATGAGAACCACTTTGATGTGAACATAGGCAGATTTGCCAAGTATGAGATCGGCATCGACCGATATCGAAAAGCCATTGTTGTACTCAATGTCAACAAGGACAGATAGCTCGTCAATTAGCTGCTTGGTCGAATCGAGTTTATAGGACTCGACTTTGACCGAGTTTACCACAGGAAAACTTGTACCCAAACTAAAGTCTCTGGTGCTCAAGCGCTCAATGAACTTTCCAGCTGCTTTTGTGGTCAATAGCTCTTCGAAGTCAAGTGTTATTCGACGTATGAGGTAGCGTCTAACTGCTTTTGTATCCTTGAGCTCTTGGAAAAAAAACTGAAGAAGCAGATTGAGCACATTGGTACGGCTCAGGTCTGCGTCTTTGGTATCTTGGTTCCGGTCAATCATGCCTATAAAAGTCTGTACCAAAATGGTTAGATAATTAGTTAATTTTGTTAGGTTAATTACATTTTCTAGTTTAAAGTCTTCGTATTGGGGCTTATCGGTCACTGAACTTTTTGGAAGCTTTTTTATGTAAAACCAATAAAAGAGCAAAAGAGCCACTGAAGTGAACACTATGGACTGGAGAATGTTCCATATTAGCCAGTTAATTAGGTACGTAATCATTGTTTATAATTCATTTGTGAGAATAAATTTTTGTTTTTTTCTTCTTAGAAATAAATTATTAGAATTATTTTACTTTGTTGAATATGATTTTAAAAAAATATTATAGCTAAATTTTGTTGAATTTTTCTCATTAGATGCAAAATAAGATAAGTCAAATAATTTAAAATCAATATAATCAAATTTTAGTTATGTATGTTATCTTGCTATTGTTTAAAAATGATTAAAAATTATTAGTTAGTCATCCAAATTAGTTAATATTAATGCTTCATTTGATCGCGTTAGATTTAAAGTAATTAAATATAGAAAGCTATTATGATGACAAATTTTAATT
Organism: Brachionus rotundiformis; assembly: GCA_016802295.1. Classification (NCBI taxonomy): domain Eukaryota; kingdom Metazoa; phylum Rotifera; class Eurotatoria; order Ploima; family Brachionidae; genus Brachionus; species Brachionus rotundiformis. The sequence continues at coordinate 46,828 of JAESIW010000203.1, forward strand.
TATTATACACCTAACCATTAATGCTTAATCTTGATATGTTTGGAAAAAAAACATATTGAACCATTATGCAATCATTATGCAAGCGCTAAGAGCTTTAGATTAATTTTGCCATTTAGCTTCATGGTAGCCAGAGGTCCAGCCAGAGTTAAGTTCAAATTAATACAACAGAATTTTATTTGTGGTTAAAAAAAAAAATTAGCTAACAAATGATAAAAAACTTTTTATAGAAGCCTAAAAATAATTTTATAGTCAAAATTTTCATCTCCTTAAAATGAAAATTATATTATTTTAATTTGAAAAATTTTAAATTAAATATGCAAAACAAGCTGAGACAAAAACTTAAAATTATTACTTTAACGATAAAAAGAAATACCTGTAATTTAAATTTTTTAAATGATATTTTATTTATGTAACTAAAAGACATTAAAAAAATTATGAAATTATATACTTAAAATTTAAAATATGATACAACATTAAATATATTGAATTTATTGGATCGTTCTACTTATTTTATGACAATAAAAAAATTTTCTATAAAATAAAATATTATTGACAAAAAAATTAAATTTGAAAATGAAAATGAAAATTTAATGATAAATATCATGAATATTACATACAAAATATAAATGAGGAATCATAAAGAAAATAATTTTAATTATTTTATTATGATTTAATTATAAAACAAAAAATACTATTTATTTAAATTTTTTTCCTATTATATGATAAATCTAAGTGCCTTAGTGACGGCATAAAGCGAAATAAATCTTCGTCAATAGTTTCAACAAAATTCCACTTGAGGTCTAAAATTAAAATTTTTTTTATATTAACATCTAAGTAGACTCTTCTAATTGTATTATTAGAAGCTTTAAATTCTAATAAACTTTGACATTCTATCAATAAATTAAGATCCAAGTGTTTTAATCTATTAAAACTTATATTAACAAAAATCAAATTTTTCAAATCTTTAAAACACATTTTGTCCAAGTTTTCAATTTGATTCATTGATAAATCCAAATATTCCAAATTTTCCAGCCGATTCAAACAGCTTGAAATCGACTTTAATCTATTCTTTGATAGATTAAGCTTTTTGAGTTGATTCAAGTCCTTAAAACAGTTTGGGTCAATTTGTTGCAAGCAGTTTGACTGAAGATGAAGTTCCACCAACTTTTGGCAATTTAGAACATAACTGAAACAATTCTCAATCTTGTCTATTTGGTGACACATCAAATGAAGTTCGCTCAAATTAGCATAATTCTCTCTGCTTAACTCTAAAGTGGTCAATTGGTTCCATAAATCTATAGAATACTTAACCAATAAGTATGATTCAAGCTCATCCTTGGAAAAAATACATAATTTATTTTTTGGTCTTTCAGGCTACTCACTGAATCCAAGCAAGTGGCTCTGATGGTCATTTTTTTTGTTTTAGTCCATTCAATTACATGCTTTCTGAAATAATATAAACAAAAAGGAGTAAATTTATTAATAGAAATAGTAAATTCAGATTACTCAATTAATTTTCTTGATTTTGGAATAATAAATTTATCTGTTTGGACAAGCTGACCAAAGTTGTTTAATGGCGATTTGATGAAGAAAAGAAATTTTTTCTCAAATAAAACACAGTTTATTAACTGAAAAGACTTAATTGAGCTAAAATTTATTTCCAAATTATTATAGCTAAAATTTTTGGTAAATTTAATCCGCTCCAAGTATTCGTCAAGGATATTTTTTGATCTTTCATCATCGGGAACATTTGAATAAACCTCTGTTTTAAGTCGCTCATAATAGCCGAATATTAAGTTCTTATAAAATTTTAAATCTTTAGACATTTAAAACAATAAAAATAATCAAATAAACTTCAATTTTAAACAAACTTACCTGATTTGTTTCTAATGAGAGAATATTAATAAACCAAATTAATTTAAGAATTCTCTTAAGTTTTAAGTTTTTTTTCAGAAAATTTTTTTTTTTTTTTAAATGAAACTCTACATAAGAAACAAAGCTTTTTTTAAAATTATTTATTTGTTTATTTTAGTTTTATCAAATGAGACAATCTCTTAAAAAATATCCTATTTTAATTTAAAACAAATTAATAACTAATTTAGCAAATATTAAGTTAAATTATAATAGACAATTTTTCTCATTTTATAAAAGTCATACTTATAAACTTTAATCTTAAAAATATTAATCTTTATTATAACATTTTTTTGAAGGTAGTAATCTCGAACAAAAATTAAATAAATAAAATTATTTCTTAAAATTTATTAATTATTAGTTTCAATATATAAACAGTAAATTAATTCCTTTCCAAATACAAATATCTAGTTCGAATTTTTTGAATCTATATTAATAAGAATTTGATTTTCATTAATTTGGTTCACTTTAAACTTGGCAAATGTAATCACTTTTCTTAAATTATCCACAAATTCTTCTTGCAGTTTGGGAATATTTTTTTCCTTTAAAAAAATTTTAATATTTAATTAATTAAATTTAAAAAAAAAAATACTTTTCTATTTTGAATTTTAGAGATGATTTTAATTCGAATTGGATGTCCTTTTTCATAAAAACTTTTAACCATTTTTAATTTGATTTCCAAATCATGCTCCGATATGCCTAAATTAATATCTATCTCTTTTTCTTTTGTAACTTTATGGGAACTGTCCTCATTTTTATGCTCGCTCTTGATTTTTATCTGAGCTTTGAACAACTCTTGACCAGTCATAAGTTTAAACTTTGGTGGCGAACAGCTCTCGTCAATTATTACCAGCTTGAGCTCGGACGCATTGGCAAGCTCTCTGGCTCTATCCATCCTTACTCGACCTAAGTTTTTTCCATCTCTGTCAATCAATTCAACTACTAGATGCTTGTTTGCATTTGTTACGGCAACAGTGGTTGGTTTAAATACTTTGGCGCGGTTTGTTGGAGTCTTAAAATTTATTGAATAAGCTTTTATAGATAAGCTGGACAATAATTCAGCGTTTTTTAGCAAATATGATTTAGTTGATAAACTTTTAATATTTGGAACTAATCGCAAAAATCTTAAATGAGACATTTTTAATATTAATATATTTTAATTTTTAATATTTCTATTTTTTTTAAAAGCAATTTTTAATTTACAATAGTTTTTATTCAGATTGTATTATTTTATGTACTTTTTTAATATAATTTTCAAAAGTTAACAATATACTAAATTAAAACTAAAAAATATTTAATGATTAAAAATGAAAAAATTTTATTAACTTAAAATAATTAATTATTTTAAATTTAAAAAAATTCAATTTGTTTGTCGGAGGGATATTCAATTGAATATTTAATTAAATTTTCCATCGTTTGTCCAGGTTCTAAAGTTAAACAAAACTCCAAACATCCTTGTTTGACAAGTTTAACTTTGGAATTTTGTCTATTCGGTTCCAACAGCCTAACACATATTTTTTCATCACAACTTGTTGGTATTAAATCCCAAATAAACAGCTCTTTCTGATCATCAGAATTATTTGACACACAAAACTTTTGCTCAAGCACATAGCTAGTCTTTTTGTCAATTAATCTACCTTTAGAGATTGATAAAGGCTTATATGTTATCCTTATTGAGTCATCATATCCTATTATCATCTCTATTTCTTCCAAAAGAGACCAATTTTTGATTTTTGTACTTCTCATAAAATTTTCGTTCAAGAAAATATTGGAGTCTCCTTCTATAAAAGTGTGTCCACTTGTATTGATTATTTTGGCTTTTACCAATAATTCAGAGCATTTACTTGCAGCTGTTTCATATCTTAAGTGTGTGTTAAGATTAATTTTGGAAGCTAAAATTCTATTTAGACCAGATTTGATCGTAACTTTTTGTTCTGGAACAAAAACTGAGCCAATATTGCAACCAGTTTGAGTTTGGTTTGCATTGGAACTCTTCATCTTGTTATCAATGTGATACCTCATATCTTCGAGCATTTGTTGAAAGCTTTTAGATTGTAGAGCCTTGAATTTTACCATGGGAGCTTCGTAATTAGAGCCAATGCTACATGACCAAAATGAAGCTAAAGTGTCATGCCAATCTTCACCTAATCCATGCTCAACCAAAGCATAAATAAAAACTTGTAAATTTTTTGACTTCGAGTTAAATTTAAAATCATATTGAGGTGTCCAATAAATACCAGAACATTGATAAGAAATTTCTAAGCTCAAGTCATAGTCATTTTGGGGAGTCTCTACCGAAATATTGACTTCATATGATCCCATTGAATACTTTTCTTGCAATTTATCTTTTAAATTTTTTATCTTATCTTCACATTTTTTCTTCTCGTTTTGAATCAACGACTCTTTTTCGTAGAAAGAATCGATAAATTTGAAAAATTTATCTGGATCGCTTTGTTCCGCAACACTGTAACCAAAACAATTTAATAGTTTAAGCTTTTTGTGTAAGTTTTCAAGTTTAATGGTTTCAGAGTAAAGCTGATCTTCTATTTCTTTCAAGTAAGATAATTCCTTGGACGTCTTTTGAATAGCCACATGACTTATTTGAGCATTGCTGGTCAGTTTAATGCTGTTAGGGATGATTAAAGATGGTAGATCACATACTTTCAACTCAATCTTTGAACTGGACAAAATTTTAATTGATTTTTTAATTTCTACTGCATTAAAAAATATCTTTAAATGGTCACATTTAAAGTCATTAATAGATAAAATTTTTCTATTAGCCATTGTTTTATTTATTTAATGGTAAATTTAAAGATTATGAACTAAAATTGAAAATTTCATACTTGGCTAAACAATGGCCTTCAAGGTACTATTTTTCTAATAATTTTATTTAATTGGTTTGGTGAGAAAATAAAATTCAAATAGACTTTATTTCTAGAGTTTCTTTTTTATTACCTCAAAAATTATAAAATGATAATAATTTCATTTTGAAAAATTAGACCTTAATTGAATTTATCAAGGCCTTAATTTTTTTTTTCAAAACGTTTTATGATTCAAGTACAGCTGTCTTTAAGTAGGTCTTATGTTAGGAAATTCAATAAAAAGTTTTTAAAATAACAGATTTTTGCCAAATTATTCTAATATTTTAATTAAAAAATTGATCTAAAATTTAAATACAAATATTTAAATACCAAATATTTAAATATAATAACAAATATTTAAATGCTTGAAAGTATTTAAAGAATAAATCTTTGAAAATTAAATTAAAAAATATATTGTTGAAGGCGAACTGCCATCATCTGACTCATTTTAATGTCAAAGAAATAATAATCGTTAAAATATGGCTTATATTTTTTGTAGTAGAAAAAAATATTTTTTTTAATAGAATTTTTATTTACTTAAAGTAGGAAAAAATTGGCAATATCTGTTTTGATTTTTTGTTGACCAGTTGAATTTCTCCCAAGAGCCGATTTTTCTCAATTTTAAGATCTAGAGTTGAAAATTCTAATAATTCAATCGAATACCAATTACTTGGTTGCATATGTAGTTTTTTTCCAATATTATCAACTGCAAATACCCAACTTCCAAATCTGATGTTTATTTCGATTACTTGCATTGAATCACTCTAAATTTTATATTCATTGTAACTGTACCAGGCCTATTTTTGAAAACACGCTTTGTACAGTTCTTTAGTTGCTTGTTGATCATTCTTTCACGCTATGACCATATAAACTGTTCGTCCACTTAGAGTAAATTTTAATATTCTTTTTTTTAAGCGAGTCCATTCGTGAGTAGAAACGCTGCAAATTTTTCGGTTGTGTAGAACTTTGGGTTCCAGTCCCTATTACAAAAAGAGATAATCAATGATATCAATTTTTTTCAAGTATCAGTTTTAACAGAACATTTTGAACAATTAGTATTAAGTGAATTATTTTTTCTACTTTTCTAAGGTACTTAGGCTAAATTTTATCATTTCATTTAAGCTTATTATGGGTGGGAAGCCAATTCATTTTTGAGTAACTGAAAATTTAAGAAAAAATATTTTTATTTATATTTCTTATATTCTTAATTGAAATTTTCTTAATTGTTTAATCGAATAAATATGAAATTTATATAAAAAAAGTTTTTCTATCAAAAATCTTCTTATTCCTTTGTTATAATCGGTTTAATATAAAACTGGTTTCAAAATCAAACCAGTTTCCCAACCCTATTATTAAGCCACCAGAGATAACTGTGATATTTCTTTTAGTGGGCTCAATTTAATAGTTTTTTCTCTTGAAGTGAAATATTAAGGTTTAAATTATTTTAAATTAAAAACTTAATTTTAAAACATCATTTAAATAAGGATTTTTGTTAACAAAAATAATGACATTGATGATAATATTCTTGAATGAAATTAAATAACCTTAAAAATAATTCAATCGATAATTCACATTCTTAAGTTAATTAATAGATTTATATAAGTTTGGAGTTATGATTAAAATTCTAATTTTAGGGGCAATCAGGTATTAAAATATTAGAATTTAGAAAAAATTTTTGGATACTATGAAATTTAAGTGTACACATTTTTAAATGATGATATTTTATTAAAAATATTTCCTCTAAATCAATCGAATTGTAAATATTTTTCTTTTGTTTTGCCATTACGTCCTGAATTAAACAAATAATAAAAAAATATTATTGTTTGAATCTAATCAAAACCAAAACCAAATTTTTGAAACCAAATTCCAAAATTTATTAAAGCTTTGAAAAAATATTTAATAAAAGTACCAACAAGAATTTAGTTTTTTTTAAGAGAAGAATCAATTCTCTGAAAATTTTCAATTGGAATTAAAATCTTCTTTCCAGTTTTCGACTATTTTCGATAGTCAATACTAACACAAACATTAATTTGAATAGATATCAATGATAGGAATATAAAACCGTTCGAGTATATAAATGATAAGCTTTTTTTTTTTAATTCTTATATTGACTATTGATCATAAAGAATTTATTGTTTGAACGTGATATTTCGTCATTTAAAAAAAATTAAAAATACATTTGTATTTTAATAAAGAAATTAAATACTTTAAGTCTAATTCTATATCTATTCAAATAATAGCTAAGATTATCTTATCAAATCAAATCTTGTTCACAAAGTCAATTAAATTAAAGAATAAACGAAAAAAATATATTTTTTTTTAAATTAATATTTTTAAATAGTTTATTGTATTCCTTGCCATTAAATTTTATTGTTCAATTTTTTATAATTTTAGAAGAGTTAAATAAATCATTTTTGATATTTTATTTACTCCACATCCGTTATCTGAAAAGCAGATAAGGCATAAAATTTTCAAAATTGATAAAAAATTGTAAATTTTAATATTGTTTTTCTTTCTGTTTTTAGTTATGTATTTCAATAAAAGAATTTTTTTTTATTTTCTTATATTAATAACTACTTGTCTAATAACTTACTCGTTATTAATTATACAAAATAGAAATGATGTTATATTTGAAAAGCTTTTTTTCAATGAAGAATGGGAGTCATTAAATAATAGACAATTCTTCAGAAAACAATCGCTCTTTTATCTTAATGATCTGAATTTATTGATGATAAATTTCATAGACATGCGGCCTGAGCAGTCTTTATTTGTCAAGGTTTATCTAAACTCTGGCAATAAGAAGTATTCAACAATCTATAAGGCAAGCCAAATTCATACAGTTACCAAAATTGGCTTGGCCAATTTCAAAATGCTCGTGCTAAATTTAGACTCTGATTCTACCAAATTCTTGAATCAGAATATGAATAGTACCATTAGTATTAAAATCATGACCAGTAGTCTCAATGAGCATAGACAAAACCACTTAGTTGCCAAAGTGAAAAATTTTAAAAATAAACCTGAAAAAAAATTGTTGATATGCTCAAAATGTCTCCATAATTACTCAAATCAAAAGTCTCACTCGCTCAAATGGTGGTTTGAGTTAAACCAAAGACTTGGTTATCAAAAGATATCCGTATGCAACTACTCAATAGAATACTCGGACGTTTATGAGAAAATTTTTCAACAATACTCGAGCATAGTGGAAGTTACTCAGCTTAAATTTATACCAGATTTTAACCAAGAAGAAAATGGACCTCCAAAGTTTATTCATAAATTCAACTTTACAGATAATAAATATCGCATTTATTTTGATTTATTGACAGAATTTATTCTAAATGAGTGCTATTTTGACAATTTTGATAGATACAAGTTTATTAGTGTAATTGATGCGGATGAGACCATAATTCCAAAATCAGCTAAATTTCCAACTCAACAAAGTGTTTTTGATTTTATTAAAAGTTCGGATAAAATATCCAAAGAGCTAATATTCAACTCAATTGACTGTCAGAATGAGTCATTAGAAGTTGATACTTTCATAGATCAATTGAGCTCAAAATATTCTAGAGTAGATGGAAAATCTTTATATTTTTTACAAGGAATTTTTGTGACTTATGAAAAATTAATGAAAATTTTTGATCTAATTAGGAAAAAATTTGATGAAAAAAACTTGATTTTTCCATTGAGTTTACCTGTAAAATTTGACAATAAATCCGAGATCAAAGTTTTAGTGGACAAAAAAGATTTTGATTATGCAAACAAACTGCTAGAACTTGACAAAAATGTCCTGAGACCTTTTTGGCAAGAAAACCAACAATATCTGAGCAATCATAATTTGGGAAGATTTTATTTTATCAGTGGATCCAACACTAACTTCTTATATGGAAAAACTATTCATGATACTAAACAATCGTTTAGAGTCCAGACTCATCAAACTATTTGGCAAATGTATGCTGGAAAAATGAAAAAAGGCATATCCCAAACTTTTGTTCAGCCAAACGATGGACACGATAGTCATTTTAGATATGAATTTCAAAAATCGATTAAAAAAATTTCCATTAAAGAAATTCAGTTTGATATTTTTTATCTTAATTGTTATTTATTGCCTATTTTAAAATCATTTAATAAAACAGTATAATAATTAATTTTTTTTTCAATGCTCTAGAGAAATAAATTCTAAAAAATTATTGTGATCGAAAATAAAAATAATAATAATTTTTGAAATAATAATTACGTATAAAGATGCTTAATATTTAAGTATTTTTAGATTTGACATCGGTAATCTGTTCTTAAACCAAGAATTTTTTAGGAAGAATTTAAAAAGGCTAATAAAAAAACAATTTTTTTTTGGTAAAAAATAACAATATTACAATTTTTAGTAAATTTACCCTTTAACTAAAATCATATGTGTAATTAGATCAATTTATATGTTGATCAACAATAAAAATTAGAATTAAACCATATATCTGTTTTGAAATTCTAGTATTTTCTCAAAATCTGATAAAATTTAAAAAAAATAGTTAATTATTAAATTTTGGTTATTTTTTGAAATATTTCAAAAATTTTCTAAAAATAACTTTAACTAATAAAATAATTTTAGATAAATATTTAATTTTTTTCAATTAATACTCTATTAATTTAACAAATTAAGAAATGATTAAAAAATTTTAAAATAGCTTTTTAATTAGTAATTGAATTTAAATTTTATATGATTTATGCTTTTTAATTTTTATCTCTTTAAAAGATAACTTATAGAAAATAATATATTTCTATAATACAAGAGACAAATGAAAGCTAAAAAATGCCATGTCACGATTAAAAAATATTTTCTTTTTAGCTAGATAAAAGTAATTTAGGATAATTCAAGTCTTTAAATTCTAATTTTTTATTACCTAGACTAAAAAAATCACATCCTTATCCTTTGATCAATAGTTTAAAATTTTATCAACATTTTAAGATAAATTTATCAAGTGATTTGTACGAAGCATTTAACTCTTATAAAATTAAATAATATACCTAAAAAGTTTTCTAATTTACAACTTGAATGGATTCCATTGAACAAGACGAAAACCAGAAAAGCCATGTTCAAATCAAGCGGCCAATATATAATTATGAAAAATTCTCAACTATCTATCAGACCAATATTTTTAAAGGGTTTAGTGTTACACAAACAGTTCGAGATATGGTAGTCAAGAAATGTTCACCCAGCAGAGATTGCCTCATACAAAATATTCTGAATTATTTGCCATTTCTGGTCTGGCTAAGAGAATATAACTTTAAAGAAACGTTTCTGGCCGATCTTTTTGCAGGATTTACTGTTGGAATCATGCAAATACCACAGGGAATGGGTTATGCTTTGCTGGCTTCTCTAACTCCTATTTATGGACTTTACACTTCTTTTTTTCCAGTTTTAATATACTTTTTTCTCGGAACTTCAAGACAAATATCGATTGGAACTTTTGCCATTACATCACTAATGACTGGTACTTTAATATCCTCTATAGAAGACAAATATGCTCCACCAGAAGGTTTTAATAAAACTCTCAATGATATTACTCAAGATGTAGACACGTCCTATTTTCTAAGTGATGATAGAGACGCGGCCAAGGCTTTGATAGGGATGGCATCCGCTTTCTGGATTGGTATTATCCAACTAGTTATGTTTTGTTTTAATCTTGGATTTATAACATCGTTTTTGAGCGAACCAATGATTAATGGATTTCTCACAGGTATGTTTATTTAGTATATTCATTTATTTATAATAAAAATTAGGTTACAATAATTAATTATCAAAACTTGACCAAAATAATAGAATTTTGTTTTTGAAGGAAGTGCTATTCATGTTTTTACTTCACAGATAAAATCAGTTCTGGGAATTTCATTAAAGAGTTACTCAGGTGCATTTCAAATACCATTGGTAAGCTAAAAATAACAACAAATTTATAATTATATATTTATTTTTAGACCTGGATAAACATATTTACCGAAATTCCTAAAACAAATTTTGCTACTGTAATAACTTCCATTATTTGTATTGGAATCTTATTTGTGGTCAAAATTTTTATAAATAAAAAATATGCCAAAAAACTTAAAGGTAGCATTTTTGTCTTTTATCTATTCTATTTATTATTTAATTCAATAAAACATAGTTCCCATTCCAACTGAACTTTTGATAGTAATAAAAATTTAAATAAATTAAAGTTTATTAAATTTAATGATTATTCAAAAGGTCATTTTTGGAACTTTGATCTCATACCTGGCAAAATTAAACACAAACTTTGACATCCGAGTTATCGGACCAATTGAAGCTGGGTAAGAAAAAAATTAAATCATCTTATTTTTCAAATTTTATTTTCATCTTTTAAAGACTTCCCAAGCCTAGTCTGCCACCTTTATACATATTTTCTGAGATATTCATTGAATGCTTTCTGATAGCAATAATTGCTTTTGTGAGCAATTTTTCTCTTTGTGATGTCTTTTCCAAAACCCACCGTTACAAGATAAATACAAACCAGGAACTTCTAGCTTACGGGACAAGCAACATATTTGGTTCATTTTTTGGTTGTTTTGTTAGTGCTGGATCTCTGAGTCGGTCTTTGGTGCAAAATAACGCTGAAGGTAGAACACAATTGGCGTCTTTGTTCTCAGTAATAATTGTTGGTATGGTCCTTCTCTTCATAGCTCCTTTATTCAGAGATCTTCCTCGCGCTTGTCTCGCTTCTATCATTTTGGTTGCCTTACAAGGCTTATTAAAAAGAATTGGAGACTTAAAATTTTATTGGAAAATAAGTAAAAATGAATTTGTAAGAAATTGGAAAATTTTAAATAAAAGATAAATAAATATCAATATTTAAAAGTATCAATTTTTGATAACATTTGTGGCCACTGTAATTTTGAATGTTGACTATGGCCTAGCAGTAGGTGTTGTTTACTATGTTGTAATGCATCTTATTAGATCAATAGAGCCATATTCTACAACGCTGGGCAATATTCCAAATACTGAATTATATAAAGATATTAAAATTTACAAACAGGTAAAAAATAATTAAATAAAATATTAAATTTGAGGTTTTTTATTAATGAGGCTAAAGAAATTGATGAAATTAAAATTGTTCGAGTCCAGTCTGAACTACATGCTTCCAATTCGGATAGATTCCTCAATCTGGTTTATAAATTGACTGAAACTAAGCCTCAGGAGTTTATGGAAATATACAAAAAGAGAATGGATTTAAGGAGGAAACAAATGAGCTCGGAAAGCTCTGTTTTCACCAAGCTTGGGTTTAAAAGCAAGGCTGGAAAAAACAAAATTGGAATGAATAAGAAAAATGCAAGCATTTCGATTGAATTAGGCGAACAAGAGACACAGGAACCATTAATGCCTGTACCAGACTTTAAGTATTTGATCATTGATTGTTCGCCTTTTATTTTCATTGACTCCGTAGGAGCCAAAGCAATCAAAAAAGTAGTTACTATTTTTAAAAGATAAATATCTAATCTTATTTCTAAAAAATTTAAAAGTTAATATCTGAATATAAAGAAATTGGAGTCAAAGTTTTACTCGCTGAATGCAATGGTATTTCTTTTTTTACAATTTAAATAGTCTATTAAAAAGTTAATAATAATTAATAATTAATTGTAGATTCGTTCATTGATCGGCTAAAACGAATGGAAAAGGCAAGTAGCTCGAAAGGAAAAAGTGCCGGATTTTATGATGAAAATTTAATCTTCTTATCAATAAATGATGCTGTTTTAAATGCATTAGAAGATTTAAAAATTTAAATTTTTTTGTTATCTATTTTTATTTTATTTTTTTGTTATAAATTTGTTAGAAATTTAGCAAAAATAATTCTAATGAACCAAATTTTTAATTATGTCATATATATTGGGATATTATCAAGATCTTGTAGCAATTTGGTAAAAATAACGATAAAAATTAACCTTTAAATTATTAAAATTATAAAAATCACCTTTTGTTTATTTTAATAAAATTTTTGCTTCTATAGATTCATTTAAAGTTTTTAAGAAAATTCTTTCAAGTTAGACTTCTAATAAAATTGCTTAAATAAATATAAATTAAATACATGACATGAATTATAATTGGTGATATAATATTTTAGAAATAGAAAACAAAAATATTCAGTTAAAATAATAGTAAGTTTTATGAGAGAAAATTTTAACAATTTAAAAAATTTCTTCACAAATAACAATATTCTAATTATTTTTCAGAAGCCCTAAATAATCATTCGAAATTATATTTTAAAGAGAAAATATAAGATCTTTTTATCGAATAAAATGGATATTGATTTCGAAACTCAGAAAAAAAATATCTATATTGTATGAATAAAATTTTTCTTATAAAATTAATTTTTTAAATTGTTTAATTGTTTTATTAAGTATGATGTTAATAGCTTAAAAAATTTTGTAAAACCTTATACAAAAAAATTTCTCATCAGCCCATTATTTTGCTCGCTGGTACTCAATATCTCCATTTTGCTGGTTCTTGTGGCAATCGGTTTTTACTTTGGAATATTTGCAAGCTTAAGTTATAAGAGACTTTATGGCGATCATTGTATTTATGATGCTGATTGTCAAGAATACTTAAATCTACGCTGCCAAAATGGATTCTGTAATTGCACAACTACAACTTTTTACAATCAAACTCATTTTATTTGTTTGCCAAAGCAAAACAACTCGATACCATGCTCAAGTGACAATGATTGCTGTTGTGATCAAAAATGCTCCTATGACTTGGCTAAAAACTCAAAACTATGCTCTTGTACATCAGATAGATGGTGGGATACGAATAATAACATTTGCCGTAAATATTATTAAATAATTAATAAGATATTAATTAATTTTATCTAGAAAAAAAGTCTTATTTTAATGAAACTTGTTTGACAAGTGACCAGTGCCTTTTGGAAACGAATTTAGTCTGTTTGAGCAATAAATGTGTCTGTTCAGATTCAAATATTAATTTTTGGAACGGAACATATTGTGATTCAGTTCAATCTTACATGGGTGTATGCCGAATTACTGAGGGCTGTAGTCCAGCTCAAGGACTCATTTGTAATATTACAGAACAAAATCCATACAGGTGCACTTGTGCTCCTTACTATTACTGGGATTCAGCCTTAAACCAATGTAAAAAACAGCTAACTGAGTCAGATCCATGCACTTTAGCAGACCAATGCCAAAATGATATCGGATTATACTGTGATGTAAAGTGTAAATGTCATGACAATTACTTTTGGTCAACAAATAAATGCAGTAGAATTTTATATTAAATAATTAATTTTTTGATAAGAATAAAAAACTTAATTTTTTTAGTTAAAAAAATAAATTATAGTGAGCCGTGTGGTCCATCTCTTATCTGTGACAATACAGTTAATCTTTATTGTATAAACTCTTACTGTGCGTGCCAAAGCAATAACTTTTGGAATGGATCCTATTGTGGTATATCTTATTTCTAAATAATTTATCTATTCTAAAATACTATACAAGTATCATTGATTTCTAATGGCTTAAACTGTGACAACTCTTTTGAATGCAACTCCAATTTAGGTCTAAGCTGTGACAAAACAAGCAAACAATGCGTGTAAGTATTAGATTATTAGACTTCCTAATTTGATTTAAAATACAAAATAATTATAAAATATTTTTAGGTGTTCTTCAACTCATTATTGGTCATTTAATCAATGCAGTTAGTTATTAACTTACAAGTCAATTAAAATACAGAAAATTATCTTTTTTAGGATTAAAAGAAAAAAATGGTACTGTGTGCATTCATTCGATCCAATGCCAAACTCAAAATGGGCTCAGTTGTGTAACAAATCAATGCTTGTACTTAAACAAAATTTATCTAATTATACTTTTATCTAATAACTATAGATCAGTTTTATTATCTCTAATTTTTTTTAAAGTAATAAAAACTCTATTAAATCTAACCCAAGGATTAAAATAAGTTCTTTTAAAATAAAGCTATAATTCAAAAAATAAAAAAGAAATACTAAAAAAATTTTAAAAGATTCGATAGAGTTTTTAATTATTAACCATATTAAACTAAAATAAAATTTAATATTTGATTATTAAATTAGTTAAAAATAAGAATTTTAGTTTTAAAAATGGATTTTAAATTATGATTTTTTTTTCTAGTTGTGACCAAAATTATTATTGGTCCGAAGTCAATAACAAATGCCGTAATATTTTTCCTCATAGTTTTAAAAATAAAAATAACTTATTTATATTTTAAAGTTATTAAACAAACAGTTAATACCTGGTGTACAGAAACACATGAATGTCAAGACTATAATGGACTTGAGTGTTTGAACACAGGAGGTAATAAAGCATGTGAATGTGCAAATAAAAGATATTGGAATGGTGACCAATGTGGTATTTAATTTTATCATTTTCGAATTCTTCTCTAAGTTTAATTTAAATTTTGACCAAAGTAAAAAAATTAAGCTATGGTGAAATTTGTACTTTGGATGCTGAGTGTGATCATAAAGAGGGTCTAGCGTGCTATGGCCAATGCCGGTATTTTAACTTCTTGACCAAAAATTTAAACAATTTTAACAACTAAAAAATAGATGCTCTTCAAAATATTATTGGTCCGGAACTTCTTGTGGTACTCTTAGGAATATTTAGGGATTTTATTTGAACAAAATTTTTAGAAATGAAAAAAGATAAAGGAGATAATTGTACCCAAACAGAAGAATGCATCCAAATTGTTAATCTATTTTGTATATCTGGAAAATGTGACTGTATGCCTCTGATGTATTGGTCAGGAACTAATTGTGGTAATTTAATTCTTAATTTTGATTCTGATTAAGTTAGAATTTAAAATTCTCAAAGAATTTAAACTACCAATCAATGAAAACTGCTCTGGTTCAAGTCTTGCTTGTCAAAATTATGCTGGATTAAAATGCACCGCTGGATTATGCAAGTAACTTTGGCCAGCTAGAAAAAAAGGTATTTTAACATGTGTTTATGTTTAATTTAGATGCAATACCGATAAATATTGGGTCAAAAATAAATGCCGTAAGTTATTTAATTTTTTAATTTTATCAAATAATAAAATTACTAATTTTTGAACAAAGTTAACAGAAAATATATGGTTTTAATTTAGTAAAATTTCCTCTTTTCTTTATAAAATTTTTTTTTACAAAGTTATTTTCATTGCCTAGTTTATACAATATTTATTTTCCCTAATTAATCAAAATAAAATAATCAAGATTTTAAAACTAAATTACTTGTATTTAAAAAAAAAACTAGAAAATTATGTCGGTATTAACCAATATTGTGATGGATCGACTTATTTATGTAAATCAGGCCTAGTCTGTCAAGGAACAGCAATCGGAAACTTTATTTGCCAGTATAACTAATTTAAAAAATAAACTAACATAAATTTTAAAAAATATTTAAAAGATGTGCTACAAGAACATACTGGAATGGGTCACTTTGTGGTAATTTGACTTAAAAATAAACAATAAAGATCCTAAGTGTTTTTTTATAAGTATCTTTAAAGACTTACGGTGAATCCTGTGATGAATGGAATGAACCTTGTGACTATTTATTAAATCTAAAATGCTTATCCAATGGTCAAGGATCTTCATGCTTAACCGGTTTTTCAGGAACAAAATGCAATTGTAATGACACAGATTATTGGAATGGCTCGACTTGTGTTTCCAAATTGCTGGATGGGGAGATTACAAATGATGAGTGCAAATGTCGTCATGATTTAGGTTTAAAACTGCTTTCTTATTCAAGTAGTTATTCATGCTATACTGATTACAGTCCGGACAAAGCTTGTGTATGTCCAAATGACCAATATTGGGGAGGTGAAAAATGTTTGGATAAAAAACAATACTCAGAGTACTGTATTGAAAGTTGTCATTGCAAAGAAAATTTAGGTCTAACCTGTCAAGTTTACTCTAATGGATATTCATGCTATACCATATTTGCTTCTGGAATGAAGTGTTTATGCAACTCTGACACTCATTGGTGGAACACTGCATCTAAAAAATGTGGTAAGAATTTAATCAGAAATTTATGTCTTTAAGTTAAATTTATTTGATTTTATTGTTTAATTAACATTATCAAATTATGACTTTATTTTTATTTTCCTAGAAAAAAAATTTATTTTCAATGATAAATGTAGTGCAAACTGTGAATGTAGAGAAGATTTAGGACTGACGTGTCAAAAACGTTCAGGTAACTCTTGTCTAACAGATTCTGGCAACAAGAGATGTGACTGCGGTTCAACTCAATTTTGGAGCGGAGGAATTTGCAGTAAAACCTTTGAATATATACTTATAGATAAAAAAATACTGAATTAATTATATTAAAGTTAATAAATACATAGAAGGTCAGAAATGTAACGATGACTGTAATTGTAATCTTGATCTTGGATTAATATGCACTGGCACATTTTGTAGATGCCAGAATAATTTGTAAGATTAATTTTAAAAAAAAAGATTGTGCAAATGATAAATTTTTCATATTTTTATTACTTTATTTTTAATCAAAGGTTTAATAGTTTGTGACAATCTTTTTTAAAAAGTTTTTTTTAAATTGAAAAAATTATTTTTTTTGTAAGTAATTGGGATGGTTTGCAATGCATTAGTAATATTGGTTAAATATTTTAACTGGAACATTTGCATGCCTAACTTTTATCAATTTAAATAACAATTCTAAGAATCTTTATAATATTAACCCAAATTTTCGAATAAAGAGATATTGAATTATTTAGATAATAAAATTATTGATTAAAATCAAGTATTCAAATATTAAAATTTTATTCATCTATTAATTAATATGGACTTGATAACATATACATTTGCCATGATAAAAATATCACATTTGGAAATAAATCAATTTTTTTACATTCAACAAAAATGATCAGTCAGTAAATAAAAATGATCTTTAATTATAAAAATTTAATGTAAGGATTATTTTCTATCTTAATGTCAAAATACAATTACTAGATTTCTCATGAGAACTATTTTTCTTGAGACTAAATCATTTTAACATTATAAAAAAATCTTGATTGTTTGTATTTTTATTTAGAGTGCTTTCTATCAAATTAATTATATATCTTTTTTGATTAATAATTGATCTTATTCAATCTTTAAGATTAATTTAAGACATTTAAATAAATTGATTTAAGCTTATTTTTACCAAATTTTTCTCTCTCTTCACATTTTAAATTCTTAATTTTAGATAAAAAAATGTCTATTTCTATTTTACTAATAACAATAACAATTCAACTTTTTAAACTAATACCTTGTTGCTATATACCTGGTTGTGAAATTTTTTATTTAGGCATTTATAGTTGCTCAATATTTTGTCAAACAAAAACAATCAACACAAGTTTGTCGAATGTAAGCGATGATAAAAATCTTGCTTTAACCTTATCCAAAGTGGAAATTGTTCCAGAAAAAGCATTTAACAACCTGAATATAAGCTTGTTATCATTCATAAATTGTAATTTGAGCAGCGTTTCTGAAAAGGCTTTTGATGGTACTAAATCAATTAAATCTTTATCTATTCAGTGCTTAAATGGCAAGATATTTTTTACACCTAAAACAATCGAACCAATTAGACAAGATATAGATACTTTGAAAATAACAAATAATTACATAGATAAAAAATTAATTGTTCGAATATTTAATTTATTTAATAAAACCAACATGTACAAAATTTATATTGAAACCATAAATGCACAAAATCTATCACTTAATTTATTTTATTACGGTAAATTAAAATTGCTAGAGCTGCGTAAATGCAGTATTGATAATTTAGAAATTATTTTTAATCTAAATTTAGAAAATTTACGATTAGAAAATTTAAATTTAAAAACAATAAGTCTAAAAGTGATGAACAATAGTCATCTTAATTATTTGAGTTTAATTAAAAATTTTATTGAAGAGATACCCGATGTCTATTTACCTGAACTAGAGGAGCTCTACTTGACCTATAATCATATTAGAAAATTAACTTATAATAATTTTTTAAATTTTAAATCGGTGAAAATGGCCTATTTCAGCAACAATGAAATAAGTCACGTTGAACCAAATGCGTTTTGTCCATGCAATAGTCTATTAACATTGGGACTGTCATATAATCAATTGGAATATTTCAATATTCAGTGCCTAAACAATCTTCTAGAATTAAATCTTAGATCAAATAAAATAAAAATTATTAAATCAAACGGTGTTGTTGAATTAAACAGACTCAATTTACAGTCAAATAATATTGAACAAGTTTTTTTAAACAATACAAAAATATACAAAATTGACTTGAAATTTAATCCCATAAAGCAACTTCAAGAATTGCCAAATGAATTAAATTATCTTAATTTAAAATCAGCACTAAATAGCTATATAAATTTAAGTTATTTTTTATGCACAAAATTAGGCTATTTACCAAATTTAACCTATTTGAATCTAGCAAATAATTCAATAAGACAATTAGATACATTTGCACAGATGGAAAATTTAAGAGAAATTGATTTAAATTATAATTTTATTAGTTCTATTAGTTATTTAACTTTTAGAAATCTATTTAAATTAAACATTCTCACTTTATCTAACAATTTAATTAAATACATAGAATTAAATTCATTTGAAAATAACAAATATCTTGAAGCGCTTTATTTGGACAATAATTACTTGTCCAGAATACCTTCTTTTCTCCATATGGTAAACTTAAATTTTGTTTCATTGGAAAATCAAAACTTTCAACTGGTTAAACTCGGCGGACTCGAAGTCTCATCAAATAATTTGATTCTTAACTTGAAGGCCAACGATATAATAACATTCCATGAAAAATTATTTTGTTCAGTTGACAATGATTTAATTTTGTTCATAAAAAATATAAACAATCTTAATGAATGTATTTTTAAACAGGTCAGTAGCAACATTGAGATAAGAATGGGTGAAAATTTTGACTGTTCCGTCAAGATAAATGGACAAAATATAGGTAATTTAAGAATTGTTGACAATTGTGAACAAAAAAGAAACTATACAAATGAGTGTAATGATGTGGCTTATTCTTGTCTTGGCGAAACAGAAACCAAAAGATATACAAGAATAATTTCTTATGTGTCTATAAAAAAATTGAATAAAATTGAATGTCTAGAGACAATTTATTTTAAAATTTATTGTTACTTAGGAGACAATTTTATAATAGATGTTAAGCTAAAATTTGGCTCATCTGACTACATTAAACTGTTCGAGACTCCTAAAGCAGAGGCGATCAGGGATATTCAAATATTTGATGTTGGTAACTTGGTTCGAATTGTCCATGTACTTAAATCAAAGACTGTCGTAGCTATATTAAGTCAAAATAATTCTTATTCGATATTAATACGATCAAGTGAAGACTGGCTGAAATATACCAAAGGTTTGGTAAACTATGGATGCATAAATATAAGTGATTGCTTTTTTGATGAGTTGTTTGTTTATAGGAGAAATGAAAGCTTTACCAATCATGCTAATCAAATAAAGTATGGTGAATTTTTAAAAAATTTAGACCAAGTTATCAATGATCGCAATTTTAGCATGTATGAAAATATCAAACAATTTTTGTCAAAAAGTAAATCAAAGTCAAAAATAAAAATAATCAATTGTTCTGGTAAAATTTTACCATCATTTTGCAAAGTATTAATTTGGTTTTTAATATCTTTAAGTCTAGTTATGTTAAACTAAATTTTTGTTTGTATTTAGTAAATAAACTTTCTTGCTTGTTGCCTTCTTCATCCATTCATACATTTATCATAACAATATTGAAAAGACAAAAACAAAAAAAAATAAAAAATAAACTAAAGGATTCCTAATTAATTTTATATAAAAAAACTAAATTAATTATTCAATCGCTTCTAATTTCAAGAACAGCCAATGTACCACTAGCTGGATTAATTGTTGATTAATTGTACACCTTCGAAACTTTGATTTGGATCGAGTTTAAAATTAAAATTTTGTATGAATTTGGCTAAACAAATCTTTCCCTCAATCTTTTGTTATAAATAATTTAATTCATATTTTTATATTGATCAAATTTTGATTTATTTTCAAAGCACAGGCGATGACCCGATGTCTATTTACCTGATTTATCATACACGAAGATGAAGCCTTAAAAAACTCCTGGCAGTGTGATTAAACTATGCAAAACTTGCACCAAACCTTTGCAAAAAAATTGTCTTAGTTTGTCATAAGTAAAGAAAAATAATATTTTTCTTGTAATTTTTTTAAAACATTTGACCTGTTTCATAAAAATTAAATTATTGAATATGAAATATTTTTTTTTGGTAAGTTAAGGTTTTGTTTTATTATGATTCAATAAATTTGTGTTTATTTTTTATTAATACTTTGAATAAAATATATCTTTAACGTGTAATATTCTATTTAAATAGATATTTTTTATTTTATTCCACTGATAAATATTCTCAAATAGTTATGAATAAAAAAATTTGCCAACCACCACAACTGGTTTAAAATTCTAGTTTATTCTTTAATTAAGACAGTTACTTTAATAATGAAAAAGGGTCTAAAACTACTGCATAGTTTTAGTTTTAATATGACTTTGTACATCAATTTGATTCTATTGACATGTATTCAAAATAAATGTAATAAATAAACCATGTTTCAAAAATTAGTAGGCTTTAAAAAGCCAGTTTTGACATAAAACTAACTCTCTGGCTTAAAAAGAAAAATCACATTTTTTTTTCAAAATTTAACTTCTTTAAATAAGATCTAATTTTAATGCTAAATTTTTTAGATTTAAACATAAACTAGGCAAATGGCTAGCGAAAGGGTTGAGATAATTAGAGAGGTCGCTAAGAATTCTAGAATTGCTTGCGAATCGCTTGAACGTGCTGCGCCCACTTTAGCAAATCTAGCTTTATTTGAAAATAATGATTTAATTGAGGAGTTTAGAGAGAGCTTCAGAGGTATTAGCGGACGGATTCAAGCACTCGGCGAACAAGTTACTGAAATAAGAGGTGAAATTACTGGAATAAAGGGTGAAATTACTGGAATAAAGGGTGAAATTACTGGAATAAAGGGTGAAATTACTGGATTAAGCGGTGAGATTAAACAAGCATTCTTACAAAGTGACGAGAATAGTTTAAAGCGTCTATATAACTCAGCTCATTGTACTACATCCGAATCGAAAATTGGTTGGATTAGAGTAAGGATTATTTTAGCTTCTTGAAAAATTCACATTTTTTTAAAAGCTTGCATTTGATGTCCCTCCCGAATTTCCTGAAACTCTGGAAAATTTGAAAAACCTTCAAAGACCAAAAGTTATGTCAATTATGAATTATTATAACTTACCAGTGACAAACAATCTGATAAAAAACAAGCAATTAATTGCGGACTATTTAGCTATTCCCAATCTAAATCCACGATATTAAATATTTTTTTATTATTTATTTTTAGCTAATATTAGACTTGAATATTAAATTTATTCTTCTTATTTGATTGATTAGAAATAAAAAATGCTTTAAATTAAAAATATTTTTTATTTCGACCCCATTATGAACAAAAAAAAAGTTTTTCAATTCAAAATTTTTTACTTTTTTAGCTTGAAAATTTACACTCAAAGCTGATAAAGATACTAAAAAAAAGAAGCAGAGGCGATCAGGGATATTCAAATATTTGATGTTGGTAACTTGGTTCGAATTGTCCATGTACTTAAATCAAAGACTGTCGTAGCTATATTAAGTCAAAATAATTCTTATTCGATATTAATAGGATCAAGTGAAGACTGGCTGAAATATACCAAAGGTTTGGTAAACTATGGGTGCATAAATATAAGTGATTGCTTTTTTGATGAGTTGTTTGTTTATAGGAGAAATGAAAGCTTTACCAATCATGCTAATCAAATAAAGTATGGTGAATTTTTAAAAAATTTAGACCAAGTTATCAATGATCGCAATTTTAGCATGTATGAAAATATCAAACAATTTTTGTCAAAAAGTAAATCAAAGTCAAAAATAAAAATAATCAATTGTTCTGGTAAAATTTTACCATCATTTTGCAAAGTATTAATTTTGTCTTTATTATTGATAAGTCAGGTTAGTTATTATTAACTTAATATTTTTCTAATTTTCTCTAGTAAATAAACTTTCTTGCTTGTCAGGTTCTTCTTTAATTCATACACTCATCATATAAAAACCTATTATCTAAGTGATAAAAACAATACATAGGATTCCAAAGTTATTTTATTAAAAAAAAATCTAATAAAAAAAATTAAATTAATTATTCAATCGCTTCTAATTTCAAGAACAGCCAATGTACCACTAGCTGGATTAATTGTTGCATGTTGTACACCTTCGAAACTTTGATTTGGATCGAGTTTAAAATTAAAATTTTGTATGAATTTGGCTAAACAAATCTTTCCCTCAATCTTTTGTTATAAATAATTTAATTCATATTTTTATATCTATCAAATTTTGATTTATTTACAATGGAAAAATTTTGACCGATACAATTTCTTGGTCCTAGACTAAATGGAAAATAAGTATATTTATTTATTTTTCCTTCATTAGAATAAAATCTCTCTGGTTCAAACTTTTTACAATCTGGGAAAAATTCTTCCATTCTACCACTCACATACGAAGATACCTTGTAAATGATACATTTTTTTTTATTCTATATAATGAAATAAAAAATATTAAAAATGATTACTTGTATTTCACTTCCAACTGGTATTTCATAGTCATATATTTTAATAGGAACAGTTGATTGTCTATTGATTAAAGGAGTAATGGACCACTTTCGCAGCGTTTCTTTTATCACACTTTCCAAATATTTAAGTTTGCTCAAGTCATCATAATCTATATGATTTTTAGACCCGATTGTAGAGTCTACTTCTTCTTTTAATCTATTTTTTAATAATTAATAATAAATTAAAATTTTCAGATAAAAACAATTACTTGTTTAAGACTGGTATATTCTGTCCTAATTCAAGTATAGCAAATGCCAGCATATTAGAAGTAGTTTCTTGTCCTTAATTTAAAATATGAGGTAATTTATTTCCAAATTAGATATTGATTGAATACCAGCAACAAAAAATGTCAAAAAATCATCCACCAAATCCTCTATATCAATGCTGCTTGTCTCTAAAGAATACATTATAAAATTTTTTAATTAAAAAGCTCAAAATTAACAGAGCATGATTCAGTAATTAATATTACTAAGCTCTATCTCGTCAATTTTAACTTGTTATAGAATAAATGTTCTAATTTCAATAAAAAAGATAATTTATTGGTAAGAATGTCTATCAATGAAAAATTTTTAGAAAATTGTTTAATTTATTTACTGGAGTTTTTGACCATAAGCGTAATTAAATCATCTTTGACATAATTATCATCTTCAAGTGCTTTAATTCGACTATGAATTTGAGCTCGTCCTAAGTTTCTCAAGTCATTTAATAATTTTTTGTATCGCTGTATATAATTCCATTCAAATGGATTATACTTTTTATGAATGATAATTTTAAATATAATAATTTTAATTATTTTTTTAAAAAACCTTTATTGTAGGATTAAATAAAAGGCGATTAAGACCCCTGAGACTTTCGAAGACATATTTTTTTAGATTATTTTCTTTGGTAATACTGTCATTTTGCATTCCAAAGCATGCCTTTTAAAAAAATTTAAATCATTGAATTAAATAAATTAAAAAAAAAGTACAGCAGCAATAACATCTAAAGTTAAATTATTCAATTCATCTAACATTTTAATTGTGGTTTTACCATCTGCTAAATTTCTTAATTTGTCCATCAGAATATCACTTTTAGCATTAAACTCATCCATAAAACCATTCAAAGCCCTATCATAAATATTATAAAAACATAAAACTAAACTAAATTGATCAAGTTAACTGTCTTGAAAATGCAGGATTCATGATATGTCTGCGGTGCCTGTGTCTCTCATTGTTCAAGCTTGTAACCAAACTGGTACCCATGTATCTAGAACCATAAGGAAATCCAAGTACTGCATAAATATCAGGGTGCTTGGGAAAGTTTTTTTCTATGTACATTTCTTTGATTGCCTCGGGACTTATTGTAAATACACTTATTTTATCCAATATTTGATACTTGAAACAAGGACCATATTCTTTCACCCAATCTGCCAATATATCGGGTACCATTTTATGCTTAACCAGCTCTTTAAGTTCTGGTATATTTCCTAAATAAAAGCCTAATAGTCCATTTGTTTTAGGTCCTGGTATATGTCTGTACCTTTGTCTCAATAAATATATTTGACAAGTCTTGTATACAAAGATAATAAATCCTGCACATATGGACAACTTTAAGATTTCTGAAAAAATAGATTTGTATTCAAGTTTAGGTGAGTAAAAGTACAAATGTATCGTGTAACTCAAATAAATTACACTGAACAGGCTTAAAAATGTTCCAAAGGATATTTTTAATTCAAACATTACTTATTTAATTTTAAATTTCTAATATTTTATAATGTTTAAATAAAAAAGGCCAAAATAAAAATTGATAAAAAAAGTGGTGTGAGATTTAGGAAAAATTATTTTAAGAGTAAAAAGAAAAATATCTTTGAAAAAAGTAAATTTAAAAAATTTATCAAAATACTTAATTTTTTTTGAGTACAAGTTATTTGAATATTTAAAATAAAGAAGATTTATTATTAATTTTATTTGATAAGAAAATTACTTTTATCGTTAGAGTAAACACATTTAAAAAAATTGTTTAAATTAGAACTATTCCAGGTATTATTTTAAATATAAATAAATAAATTGAGATTTTTGGTGAACCAATCTTTTTACGAATTCCAAATTTGAGAAAAAATAAAATATTTATTTAAACAGAGTCTTAAAATCAAACAAAAATAAATTTTATTTTTTGTTTTAGAACTAAAAATTTTGGTTAAATATTATAAAATTATTAATTTATTGTAATAAAATGACACTGTTGTCAAGAGAGGAAGGTTGCTCAAAACTTTGATTTCCCGAAACAGATGCTGGCTGTTGGTTAGAAGGTATATTTGGATAATTCAATTGATTTTCATTTGGTATATAGCCTTGAGTTGTCATTTCAATCCGATTTTTAAATCTGTTGTCCAAATTGTTGCTGAAATTTCTCAGATTCTGCTCATAGAAGGCAACTTTTCTTTTTGTCTCAGCTAACAATTCGTCTTTGCGGGCTAATTCACCCTTAAGACACTCGATCTCCTGAAATTCTTAAATTTAAATTAGGCAAAATTTTAATCAGTTTTACTTCATTTAAAAATTCTTCCGGACAATTTTTAGTTATTTCCAACCTATGTCTTAGAAATTGGCTCTCAAGAGTATGCGCTTTTTCATACAATTCGCTCACTGCCTGATCAATGGCTTCAAAAAGATAAATGGTCATTCAGTACTCTTTCCATTAAAATACCTGATTTTGTTTGTTCAGTAGAATGAGAATGAGATTTTTTAACAGGGTCATGCTTATTTTTGTGGTCAATTAGATCAACATTATAAATTGATAAAAAGCTCTAAATAAGGCATTTATAGACTTTTTAAAGAAAATTAAGATAAAAGTCTGTAAATACTTTGAACGAAGTCTCCAAATCATTTATGTATGAATCAAATGGATTTTGGTCATTGTCAGTAATCATTCTAGAAATTTAAAATTTTTAATTTAATTTAAAAATTTCTAATACACTAATTTATATCATAAATGAGTTTAATTATCTTAACATTTAGTTAAAAATTAAACAAATTACATCATTTATAATTTAATTTTTGAATTTTATTAAAAAATATTTTTTCAATTTAATACTTTTTTAAATTTTTATTTAATTTGAAATAAATATTTAAAATATTATTTTAATAAATATTTTTCTTTCTATTAAATTTTATCAAACTCTTATATTCAAATTAATGAAGTATTAAAAAAATATGGCAGAGTTAATTTCCAATTTAGAAAGTTAAAAAATTATAATTTTAAGAAAAAATTTATTGCCTTGAGTAAATTAACGCAACAAGCGCGAGTTTACAACCGAAAATTATTTTTTATATTGATAAAGTTAAATAATATCATAATATTGCATATTTTGCATTTAAAATCTAAAAATATTGTAAATTTCTGAGTTTACATGGTTATGTTAATATATTAATATAAGATAGCGTCGTTTGCATTCTATAATAAATAATATTTTAGCTTCAGTTTTTAATTCATTTTTTTCAAATAAAGGAAAATTCTATCAAACATAATTAAGCGAAATTTTACCAATATGTCATCTGTATACAAAATTGTATTGGTTAGACATGGAGAAAGTGAATGGAATCTTGAGAATAGATTTTGTGGTTGGCACGATGCTGACCTTTCTGCAAAGGGTGTCCAGGAAGCTCATCAGGCTGGAAAAGTAAATAACAATTAAAAATTATAAATAATAATTTTGATTTCTTAATAAGTCATTAAAAGAAGCCGGTTTTTCATTCGACATTGCCTACACCAGTGTCCTAAAGAGAGCAATTAAGACTTTGTTCTTTATCCAAGAAGAACTTGACTTGCACTGGATACCAGTTTTAAAGACATGGAGACTTAATGAGAGAATGTACGGAGGTTTGCAAGGCTTGAACAAGTCCGAAACTGCTGCCAAGCATGGCGAAGATCAAGTCAAAGTAAACTATTTAATAATTATTTAATCAAATTAATAAAAAATATTTTAGCAATAAATTTGTTAATTTTGGTCTAAATTTAGAATAATATATATTGCTTAGTTATTTAATTTCTAATTTTTAGATATGGAGAAGAGCCTATGACATCCCACCTCCAGTTATGGATGCCAGTAACCCAGAGCTACCAGAAAAAGATCCTAAATATGCTGTAATTTTGGTTAATTAAACCAATTGAAGGAAAAAATAAAAATTCTTAAGAATTATGATAAAGCAATTTTGCCAAAAACAGAATGTTTGAAGGATACAGTTGAGCGATTTTTACCATTCTGGCATGATACAGTTGTCCCTCAGATCAAAGACGGAAAAAAAGTTTTGATCGCTGCTCATGGCAATTCAATAAGAGCTTTAGTGAAATACTTGGACAATGTGCCAGACAACAAAATAGTGGAATTGAATATACCAACTGGTAGTTTTTAAATATTTGAAAAAAAAATTTTGTTTAAATATCTTATTTAATTAGGCATCCCTCTTGTTTATGAATTAGATGCTGATTTAAAACCAATTAAGCACTATTATTTAGCTGACGAAGCCACAGTAAATGCTGCCATAAACGCTGTTGCCAATCAAGGAAAAGCTAAATAAGATTTAAACAAAATTTAGACTAAATGCTCACAAGAAGTTTATTAATAGATTTTAAATTTATTTCTAAGTATCTCAATTTATTTTTTAGATTAAATAATATTTGATTTTAAACTATTTTTATTTAATAAATTAGAGCTGAATACGGTTAATAATCTATTTTTTAAAATATAATAATCACTCTAAATTAAAATTTATTAAAAAGCAATTAAGGTTTTTTAAATTTAAAACTCTTTAAATAGTTTAAATAGTTAATATTGGGCTTTTATATAGAAATTTTGAGTAATAAAACTCTTTTTTATTAAAATATTTGAGATTATGTTTTATTGAGTTGAATTTCAGATGATATCTTCAGGCCAGCATCAAAATAAAAGATAAATTTTAGTTTAACTAAACAAAAATATATTGTTTATTTTTATTAAATATTGTCTAAAATTTTGCTTAATACAAATAATTTTCAATACTAAATGTAAACCTTTTTTTTCAATAAAAAATTAATAAATGTTAAAGCATTTTCCCTAAAAAAATTAAATAGAATTGATAACTAAATAAAAAATGCTTATGTGACAATTTTTTTTCCAAGTTGTCTAATTGGGAATATAAAATATTTAAAAAAATCAATTCTTTCTTCTAATTGCTTGTAATCTTCGTTCTGTCACCGGTGTTTGAATGGTTGTCTTAATTCTGTCTACGTAACCAATAGCCCATTCAAGGAAAATTTTAACCGCATCGGGATTGGCAAGTCTGTGCGATGCTGCCGTTTTTACGTGTGGTTTTCCCACTCTAAAAGTGATACCAAGACCTGATAAAGCTCGCATGGCATCTTCATCTGTCTCATCATCACCAATGAAAACAGCCTTGTAGGTGTCAGCCCAAGTGACTCCATAAAGTTTTTCCAGAATATTGTAGACACCACGACCCTTGTCCCATCCAATGGGTGGTCTTGCTTCTACAGCGCAATGGGCTCTTGTTGCCTGAAAGCCATATTTCTGAATTATTTCCACGGCTTTTTGTATCATAGCTTGTTTAAAGCTCGGGTTTGTATCTCGCCAATGAAATGTCACATGGTATCTCTTTTCTTCGATCCAACCTCCATGTTCGCACACGTTTTCATGAAGCTCTTTGACCAGATCTGGAATTTTGGCTCGAAATATAACTGCTTGTTCACACTCTTCTTGAAAACCATTTGCCAACATTAGCTCCATTCCATGGCTTCCTGATAAATTAATATTTTTAATATTTATGAGATTTTTCAAATTGTTCATGGAACGGCCTGAAAGTATGGTCACATCTATATGCTTACAATCAGCCAGCTTTTCCAATAAGCTTTTCACGTCTTCAGGCAAAACAGCAAGATCTGGATGAGATTGTAGAGGCACCAGAGTACCATCATAGTCTAAAATTATGGACAAGTTGTATCCCTTCAGAATTGGACCTAACCAAGACTCGTAATCTGACACATTTAAAGATTGCATCTTCATAAAATTGTCTATCATGTCAACTGCATCAAAAAACGACTCCAACCATGTATCCAAATTGAACAGTTTTTCTCTTGTCTGTAAGGCGTTCATTCTTAATTTTCTTTCATAATACTTCATGTCATAAGCAGTCTTAATGGCATCGGCAATCAAATCCTGTTCAAGTGGATTTACTAACAAGGCCTCATTCATTGTTTCACCAGCGCCAGTAAATGGCGATATAATCAAAACACCCGGGTCATCTATTTGACAGGCCACATATTCTTTGGCAACAAGATTCATGCCATCCCTGACAGGTGTGATGAGACCAATTCTGGCATCACGATAATATCCAGCCAATTCAAATTGGCATATATTTTTGCAAATGTATTTAATTGGAGTCCATTCAGCAGTGGCAAAGCGACCGCTTATGCGGCCAATTTCTCTTTCGAGCTCATCTTTTAAATTTTTGTAATCTTCAACATCGGTTCTAGACGGCACGGCCACTTGAAAAAACACCACTTTCTCCCTGCATTCAGGATACTTTTCCAAAAAGCGTTCGTAACCAAGAACGCGCTGAATAATTCCTTTAGTATAGTCAAGTCTGTCCACGCCAAATATTACTTTTTCCTTGAAATTGAATGGCTTAGGAGCAATGCGGGCATTTTTTTCAAACCATTCATATGGTATGCCAATTGGCAACGCTCTCACAACACTAGTCTTATTACCATATTCTATAATCATCTCTTTTCGATCAACTCTAGCACCTAGGATGTAAAAACAACACTCAATGAAATTACTTGCATAGGTGTTGGTATGAAAGGCAATCAAGTCACATCCCAGAAGTCCAAGCAAAATTTCATTTGCCCACGGATTAAGACGGAAAATGTCCCAAGATGGAAATGGTATGTGCAAAAAAAATGCCAACTTGCAACTAATATGAGCATCATCTAGCAAATTTCTTAGCATCATTGGCATTACCATCAATTGATAGTCATGTATCCAAACAAGGTTGCTTTTTTCATTTAAATTATGGAACTTTTTCACTGCTTCAAATGTAGAATTGGCAAATAGTTCATTAACTGTCATATAAGCACTCCACTGATCGCCTCTAAAGACTGCTAGTGTAGGCAGAGAGTGCATCAAAGGCCACAATGTTCCATTACAAACACCATTGTAATAAGAGTCAAATATTTCTTTGGTCAAAAATATTGGAATAATTTGAGAGCTTTTGATTCCATGGGCGATCGCGGTCGGATCATCACTTTCAGGTATTTGCATGCCCTCTGTCAAATCATTTCCAGCCCATCCGACCCAAAATCCATCATTTTTTATGACCAGTGGAGCCAAAGCCGTCACCAGACCGCCAGCCGAGTTTTTTCGCTCTGGGTCACCGTTCTCATTTATGTTAATCACAAACGGCAAGCGATTGGAAACAACAACCAAAGAACGTTTCATGACTTTAAAAATGATCTAAATCATATTAATTTTTGTTTAATATAAACCAAAATCTAGGCCTAGTATAATCTGAATATAATTTATATACAAATATTTTTTTACTTATTTATTTTTTTGTAAATGTATGTGAATTTTTTATAAAAAAATTTTATTAAAATAAATTCTGGTTAGTATGGTTAGTCTAGCTGATAAAAATGGTTTTATTCGAGATAAAATCTTAATTTTTTAAATCACATCAATAGATTAAATACTCGTTTATTAAAATAAAATGTTAAAATATATTTTAAATACGCAGTTTTTTCTTATTTACAAAGGAATACTATCAGATTTGAATGTGGCTTAAAATATTCAGAAAAAGTGATCTCTAATTTTAATAAATTATCGAAGCCATGAAATTTTTTCAATTTTTTTTACCATACTTTAATTAAAAGCATACTTTTTCTTAAAAAAAAATTATTTCCTTAATCATGTTCTTGAGTTAAATTATATTTTTAATAAAGTTTTTGACAAAGATAATTAGTTTTATTTATTTAAATATTTTTTTTCTCATAATTAAATATTAGAACTTCATTTTCGGATTTAAATTAAAATGCTTGGCAATTAACCAATTCTTACAACATTATAGTCTAGCTTTTAATAACTTATTTTTAAAATGATTTATTTTTTCTTCCTTGCGGAGAAATTATAAACAAAAATTATAATTTTTCTTAGAAAACAGTAAACTCTTATTTTGATTAAGCAATTACTTATTTAGCGTGCTTTTAAAATTAAGACAATAAAGTTCGATGCAAACTTAAATAAATATAAAAAATAAAACAACTTTTCAGAATTCTTTTTCTCAAAATATAACAATATCATTTTATCTCAAATTATGATTGTAAAACTTTTGATAAAATATATAATGTTGACTTTAAATCTAAGATATTATAAAATTGAATAATTCTAATAAAGAAATGATTTAGAATGATTTTAAGCAATTAAATCATATAAAAATTTTTTTTATTAAAATTAAAAATAATTTCCCAATTGTTATTAAAGATGGCCTTTAATTACTAGATAATTAAAAATAAAGCTTTAATTTTATAACAAACTCTAACTAATTATAATTTTTTATTAATTTTAGTACCTTTAAATATGCCTTATAGAAACTCCTAATTATGTGGTTAAATTAAAATAAGTTGTAAAAAACTACTTTCTAATTAAAATTTTAAATTGTTTATTTTTAAATTTTTGTTTAAAAAATTCTATTTTGAATTGTTTGCAAGCTCTAGAATTTTTTCAGTAGCTGTTTTTTCTACAGCTTCTGGCTTGTTCAGTTTATCCGAAGGGAAATTTTCCACAGCCCTAGATGGTAATTTATTGGTAAAGGGATTCCATACACCTTGAATGCTTGGATTATGAGTTTTTTGCTTTTTTAATATTCTAACTATGGTATCTCCTTTCCTGGTACGCATAAACTCGAGCCATTTGTTTAATTTCTCCCTGCTAAACTGGTGTACATCCAGATTCTGCTTGGATCCATTTACTTAATTAGATAATTATATTTAGTTTTAGTTCTTTCCCTTATTTAAGCCAATTTACAGTATTCAGCAAAAATTTTTGGCCGCCTATGACGCTTCGGTTGCAGGTAAACAACAATGCCAGGATTTTTTTTGGCAAAGTCAACTAAATCATTTTCAACAAATTCTCTAATGCCACGACTGCCGGCATTTTCTTTACAAAATTTAAATGTTACTCTTTGTAATTGGCAAACATATCTCCCAAGACCATTTTCTAAATTAGTACTGATAAATTCTTTAGGCTGTGAATTTGAAGTAGAGCGTGTTATTTGTACATTTAGACCTTTGGTAACAAAATTAAGTATATTTGTTTGAATCTTTCTAATTGCTTGCATTATTTTATCTTAAACAAATATTAAATATGTATCTATTAAAAAATAAGTTCATATTGCCAGGACCAAGCTATTGGCCAAAAATTTTAATGTAACTTTAATTGGATTTAAAAATTTTTCATTATAAAAATTTACAAAATTATTTATTATCAATTGTTCAAAAAAAATTGAGAAATATTTTTATATTTTGTTAAAAGTAACGTTGATTGCGAGATTATTGTCTTGTTCATTTACTTGTGTCTTGTTAATTGGAATGGTTATTTGAGCATAGGCACCTGTGGCAGTTCCCCTGACTAGTCTACCAGGATTAATGCATATACAATTATTTACTTCCTAAAAATACAAAATAACAAAATAAGAACATGATGCTGAGTTGCTTACTTTGGTAAATTTAGCCATGTCTGAGACAGCTATGAAAATTTTGGGATGAGTGTAAATTTTGGCATATTTACTCCATGCTTCGTAGTCAATGCAGACATGGTCAGGTGGCGGATATATTGGATAAAAAGATTTTTGTCTCAGCATATGTACAAAATTTCTGGCAAGTTTATCACTCGATTGAGTTCTTAAGAACATAAATTAACTAGTTGATTAACTAAAGAAATTAAATTAATTACTTGGAAACTGCCATTGATGTCAAGTCTTTTATTACATCTGTACTTGTTATGGCAAATTGAATACCATTTATTTTGATCATGTTTGGCTCTTGAACAAAATGAATATTCTTTTATAAATAATTAAATATAATTTTTGCTTTGTATACAATTCAATTTTAAAATTATACTCGGTAAGCTTTTTGGAATTGGGCATTTGTACTAAATGGATTAACAGGATATAATGTTTCCTGGGTTATATCGTTCACTGATGGTTGTATTATGATTTCAGTTCGAGTACTTAAACAATTTAATAAAATAATTAAAAAAATTAATCAAAAAAAAATAATAAATGTTGTCACTTGACAAATTTGGACGCAATTTGATCAAATATACTTTGTAATAATTCGTCATATGACATTTGAATGTCACCAGATGCGATTGAATCATGGTTCATATCCAAAAAAGGTCCAAGCTAAAGTTGAGTCATAATGAATTAAATTTTTTTTCTACTTAATTAGAATTCAATTAATAATTACAAGAATTATTATATGAGGATTTTGTAATTTGGCTGTGTCTAAAAATTGATTGAGTGGATTTATGTCAGTCGAACCTGTTAACATATAAGGTCCAGATGCAACCAAACAAACCAAGTTTTCGTCTGGTTCTAGTCTAACTTCGACCGAGTTATCTTCATTAAAAACACTATCTGTATTGATCAATTCAGTTTTAATCTCCTTTTTTATCTGTTTGTTTTCTTCTACATAATTTGGCTAAATAAACAAGATAGTGCGATTTAATTAATTTTTTCCTGGTTACTTCAATTATTTCCTTGCAGAAAAAGCGTTTTCCATCCGGATTTCTACCATTTATCATCACTATCTAAAATATGATATTTTTTATATGGTATTCATACTATTTCGATTGATACCTGTCCTGGAAAAAGAGAATATTCAGTGCAGTGTGACAAATTTAAAGGAATCGAATGACTATTTGAACAAACATAGGATCCTTGTATGGCAACATTGTGTTCAGTCAATTTTCCGCCACCACTGCCTGCATTCTCGCTAAATATACGACCACATACCCAAACATCGTCCTTTGGTAGTTTCCAATAAGAACTGACACATAAATCTATTTGATTTAATTTACTTGAGTCGGTACTGAGACATTATAGAGATTGGTAATATCATTTGTCTTAACCAATTGTTGTTCATTGAACTCAAGCAATCTTTCAAGAACTGATTTTTTATTATTAAATTAAATTGTCAAATATTTTTAAGTATTGTACCGTCTGATTTTGGCTTGTGCTTTTTATAAAGGTAGTCTTGGTAAAATAAATGAGCCATTTGCTAATCTTAAATTTTCAAACAACAAATATATTTAAACATTATTTTATATTTTTTCGATTTGTATACTTGATTTTATAAAAAAGAAAATTTGTTAAGTTTATTTCTTAAATTGCTTAAGTATTTTAATATATTTAGTTTTGATAAAATTAAATTAGTAGTATTTATTAAATAAAATAAATTGTCATTTGTAAAATTTAATGAATTTTTCATATGTTTTTTTTATTAATTTAATATATTATTAAAATTAATAAAAATGCATAAAATTTTGAGTATTATGAGGTAAATGACTTTCTAAGTGAAAGAGATCAATTGACGCGCTATTTCTATTCTAATAATTTCCTTTTTGGTGATCTTTTGTTGGCAAAATTCGAGTCCAACTCAAGCCTAAAGAAAGCGATTAATTCAAACTGGTTTGTAGAAAAATTAAGGCACCTGACAGCAATACTAGAGAGGTAGGCACTCTCATCGACGAATGGTTGAGTTTACAGTACAAAAATTTATTTAAATGAAGTAAAATGTAAAATATAAACAGATATGAGTTTTAGTTTTTTAACAAATAGAATAAAATATTTATCTAAAATATTTTGAAATAAAAAATTCAAAAAATTTTAAAAATTTCTAAATTTGTTTCAGAATAATTTATTTTATTTCTAAACTGTTCTTAATTTGATATGCTCCAATTTTTTCTGAAATTTTGAAAATTGTTTACTAAATTATTTAATTAATTTTAATTTGAATAAAAATAAAACAAAAAATGGATATTGGTTTGTATCAAGTTAGTTATTTAAAATTGATTTTAAAATTAATAGTGAACGATAATAAAATTTTAAAATTTCAAAAATTTTAACTAAATAATCATAAAATGGAAAGACTAACAAATTTTTTTGTAGACATCATTGAAGTGTCCAGAGCTAAGCTACTGATGGTTCTAGATCTACTAATTGATTTAATTATCGTAATAATTAAACAACTCAAGTCAATTATTGAAATTTTTTCAAAATCAATTGGTACAATATTTGGTTGTTTCTTCATCATGCTTACTTTCGAATTGTTAAAATTGGATCTAAATCGTTACTTGGTCGCATTTATAGGATTTTTGGTTGCCATAATCGACACAATTTGGTTTAATGGTTGTTCTGTTTTTTATGTTAATTTAATGATTGGTTCATCATCTTGCTTGGCTTTCAAGGAATCAATTCCAATTGTAATTAAAAAAATAAAAGAAGCTTATGATACTCAAGACTAATTAAATCCAATATTAATCATAATAGTATTATGATAATTCTCATATTTCTTTAAGTTAAAGATTCTATTTATTTTTTAATATTATCTAATATTAATAAAAATTTGAAAGATTTAATTTTAATTGTCTTGGTAAAATAAATGAGCCATTTGCTAATCTTAAATTTTCAAATAACAAATATTTTTTACCATAATTTTGATTTTTTAAAAAAGAAAATTTATTAAGTTTGTTTTATAAATTTAATTTATTTTTTTTTATTTATTGATTTTTTTTTTTTTTGAATTTAATGATTTAATAAGAAAATTTTTAGAAAATATAGTCCTAAAAAATAAGAGTACTCACGAATATTTTATTAAAAAAAAACAAATACATTCAAATTTATAAAAAATAATTCTTGATAAAAAAAGCATATTCAAAATTTTTTTTGAGCAAAATTAAATCTAATTTTATAAAATTTTCTCTATAGCTAAATATAAATATAATTTCTATATAATTTCTTCAATCCAAAATAAATTAAAAATTTTTTTAAATTTTTGGAAAAAACTCATCTACTCTTTGATCAATTAAACTATAAGTTAATTCACCATGAACACTATTAACTATTTTACCGGAAGAATTGATTAAAAATATTGAGTTATCATCTAACCCTATAGTTTTATATGTCAATAGATCACTTAATTTGTTTCCAAATCCTGCGACAAATGGACTCTGGTCTTCGTCAAACAATGACTTGAGCATACTCAAAAAATGAATTTTAAATTCTTCTGGATTATTTTCAATCAATTCAGATTGAAAAGCAGCCAAAAAATCCACTGGATTTACTAAAACTGGACACACGGGCATTGACTCATCGCTTTGAACCAAATTTTTAATCAAACTTCTGGTCAATTCACATTGACATATTGGACGAGCGCTAAGATACACTAAATTGTATTCATTTTTCACAATTGAATTGAACAATTTGACTATTCCATCTTGATACCAATCTTTGCCAATCATTGACATTATGTGTCCTCTCAAATCGGACTTGGTAATTGTTCCATCAATGTCCGACACCACTAATTTTACATTTGAGCTCCACAAAAAAATATTGGCAGTAGTTGATTTTTTTTCTTTTTCACTATTATCTAGAATAAATTTAATCTCATTAAGTCCAGATTTTAAGTTGAGTTGCTCCAATTGGTTTGAATTTAAATTAATATTTTTTGATAGCTTGGATTTTTCTATTTTTATAACTTTGTCTCTAATTTTTTCAAAATCAGCATCTGATTCCTGTTCTTCTTTTGGATAAGCTGAGTCCGGATGGTTATATTTGAGCAGATTAACACAAGATGAACTGTCAATGTAAAACTTTGGAGCCACAAGACCATTACTTGTCTCTTCTTCAACCATCTCGTTGTTCTGTTCGACCATGAAATCTTTAAGGGTACTCGCCGCTTTTAAATAGTCATCCAGTTTGTTCGACTCAGGTCTATGTATATTGGGAACACTGGTCGATATCTCAATATGATTTCCAGCTGAACATAGATTTGAAGCCACATTGGAATACGAAGAACCGGTGCTATCTTGGTTGATGAAAAACGCTTCACCAGACTCATCAAGCATCATTTGGATATCTTCTATTGGAACATTGTTTACTTCAATATGAACAATTTTATCCTTTGGCTTAAGGACTCCTAGCTTTCCAAAGCGTACATAAAATGGTGTGCTGTGCAGACTTCCATCCATACGACGAATTACAATCACATCCATAGAATCGGTGAAATTGGCTTTATTTATCTCATCATAATAAGCCACTACACGTTCAGCTAAATCATAAAGAGTTTCCATTTTAAATTCTAATAATTTAAAATAATTATATTTTAAAAAAATGTATGGCAGAGCTATTTCTTAAAAGAGTCAATTAATAATAAATGATAATAATCGGCTTAAAAAGGCATATTTTATTGTTTTATGAATTATCTTCTGTTTCTACTCAAATATCTCTGTTGATTCCTGCCATCAAAAAAATTTATTATAATAAATTATTAAGTTTTTATATATATATTTTTTTTTAAAATTATAGTTCTGACATGCTCTTAACTAATACACATTTTTCTCAACCGAGTGATCAAAAGTGAAATCATAATTAAAAAAAATAATTAAAAATTTTACTTTTTAAAAAAAAAGTTTATTATATTCAAAATTTTTATATCTCTTTAATACTTATTATATTCAAATATATTTTAATAAAAGGATGTCAATATTCTTCTTTTATTGATAATTAAATTTATTATTAATATTCATTTCCTTAATATATTATATTAATTCTGCTTTAATTTTAATTATCCTAAAAATCAATCGTCATCTTGATTTGCAAATACTATTCTATTTTTAAAATTTATATAGAAAATGGTATCTAAAATCAATATCTAAAACTAAAAGATATAATTAAGATAAAAAGCTAAACTAAATTCGAGTTAAACTAAACTCTTTGAACTTAAACAAATTTAGTTAAACATCTTTAAAAAAACGCATTAATTAAATTCAAAAAGACAAAATTTAATTAAAAATTTCTTCTCTAACCTTGTCAAATTAATTATCTAATTTCTTGAATATTAAATAGTAGAAAAATCTTGAAATACAACAACCTTTTTAAATAAATATTTATATATTATATACATTTAAATATTAATTTTTTATTATTATAAAATAAATTAAACTATAAAATTAGAATTAGTTTTTCATAAAAAATTTATAAATATACATATATATATATATATACATATGAAAACATATTTTTTTTGTCAGTAAGAAATTTAATTATTCGAGTTCTAATGATCCCCAGGTAGAGCCAACTCTAATTTTAGTTTTCATCTTAACAGGTAAATCCATGCAATTCTCAATGCATTCTTTTATAAGCGGTTTAATTTCGCTCAAGTCTTGATGATTAACTTCATAAATTAGTTCATCGTGGAGCTGCATTACCATAAAAGCACCACGAGAACTTGCATCAAATCGATCATTAGTGTTACAATTGAATTTTTTTCTCAGCATTTTATCTATTTTGACCATGGCACTCTTGACAATATCAGCAGCTGAGCCTTGTATGATAGTGTTAATTGCCTGTCTCTCAGCCTAGAAATTAAGTCTTATAATTTTTCACCAAAGCAAAAAGTTCCAATTTTACTTGAGATTTTAGTTTTGGATCAGAATTCGAGATGTTTGGCAACAACCTACGTCTCTTTCTAATTGTTTCCACATAACCTTTGAGTCTGCAATTTTCAACTTGGTTCTTGATAAATTTTCTCAAACCAGGAAATGTCATTAAAAACGAATCAATGAACTTTGATGCCTCATTTTCATCTTGGTTTAGAAATGTAGACAATGTTTTGGCACTAATTCCGTATATTATTCCATAAATAACCTTTTTGATAAATATTTAGTTTGATTTTTGCATTTGGTAAAGAGTACTTTTTTAACATTTTGTCTTTTTTGGTCATCTATTTCCTCAATGGCAACATTTAACCACTTGCTTGCCAAAAGATTGAACACGTCATACCTCGTATCGTTGAATATTTTTATCAAGTGTTCATCTTGGCACATATTGGCAATTATTCTCAACTCAAGTTGACAGTAGTCAGCGGACAACAGGACACGGTTTTTACATGCAACAAAACAGCCTCTAATTGATATATCACTTTTGATCGGGGTTTTGTCCCGGTCCTCATCAAGTTTACTCATAAAAAAGCTAGCTTCTTCGCAAGTGAGACCTTCGTTTGACATTATCTCATCAGTAAGGTCCGAACTTGGTTCACAATTAATGTCAAAATCGCGGGGAATACTCTGCAAACATGGATTGTAAAAGTTCATTCTACCTGTTGCTGTACACAAGTCTATGGTTGGATATATTCGATACATATCTAGAAAATTTTCGTATTGTTTTGACTAAAAAATTTATTTTTTTTTAAATTTTTAAAAAAAAAGAAATAAAAATCAAAATCTAATTGATTACTTTTTCAATTGAAAATACACAATTGGTAAGTGAGTGCTGAATTTTGCGCCAAAGTATAACAAGACCAGGAACTTGGTGTTGTGTGGTTAATTTTTGGAG
Source organism: Brachionus rotundiformis (assembly GCA_016802295.1). Lineage (NCBI taxonomy): Eukaryota > Metazoa > Rotifera > Eurotatoria > Ploima > Brachionidae > Brachionus > Brachionus rotundiformis. Next base: position 86,966 of record JAESIW010000203.1, read on the forward strand.
AGCAGATTTGTTAGTTGAATGACTTTTAAGCTTTGAATTGAGGTTATTTGTGTCACATGGACTAAGTTTCAAGACATTGTAGATAAGATATGATACATCCTCTGTTGAATTGAGATTAATAGTTCTACCACTCAAGCCAAACACCTTGTCCTCTATCTCTTTCTTTTTTTTAATTAAGACATATTTTATTTTATCCAGTTGTTCCAAATTAATGCCAAAACCAATAAGTTCCATTTGAGCGCTCAATAAAGCCAATTCGCTCTCAACTTTGGCATAATAGATCCATACATTGTGCAATTGGAGTTGAATTTTAATTTTTTCAAAGCAATTAATGGCAATCAGAGATTCCAGAAAAGCTGCCTGAATACATAAAATTTTGTCCACTTGATTTTTTGAGCAACCAAAACAAGATTTCTTGTTTTTTAAACTGTTATCTAGTTGAATTTTTAAACTAGGACAGTATTTTTGTTTTATTTGATAAATAGATAGCTGTTCTTGAGTCAGAAGCCAATTGGCAACTACCGGGTCATAGCAGGGCGATTTTAAGCTCAAGCCAAGCACTTTATTAATAAGTTTAAAATGTTTTTTTGAATAAAATATAATTTTAATTAAGTCTTCTTTTTCGATTAGACTTTTTAAATGATAGGAAAAATTTGAATTTTTTTTTAATAAAATAAAATTAGTCTCTTTCAATTTTTGATTATCAAAAGATACAAATATACCATAAAAAGTTGTTGTCAAATTGTCATCCAAATTGCTAAATTGATAAAAATTATCATTTAAATTTTCCGATTTTTCCATCTCTTGTATCGCCATAGACATGGAAACAAGAGTTTTTGGCTTTATACAATTAACAAAATTAACAAGAGTGTCCAACTCATCAATAAAATTTATTTTAATTTGACCAGAAAAGTAAACTTTGTGTAAACTATCAGTAATATCTTGTTTAATCAATGACCATTCATCAACGCATCCAATTTTACCATCAATTGACGAATCAAGGATATTTTTAAGAGTTTGATCTCCGAATGAAAAATTTAAAGCTTTTTTTGGGCTATTGAAAGATTTTTTTGTCTTTTTAGCAGATAAATTACTTTCGAATTTTTCACACGCTAAAAGAACATCTTGGCTAACAATTGTGGTGTTTAAAATATTGTCCATGGCTTTTAAAGGTGTTTTATGCTTTGGAGAAATTTTGTTTTCTTGTTCGAATTTTTCAGCGCATTCAAGAATGTATTGGTCATCGAAAAATGATTTCGACACATGGTATGACTGTGAATTATCTATTAAGTTTGGCGAGTTTTTGTCCTCTGAATTTAAGTCAATATGTTCCATACCTGCTTCAATTGTTTCCGTATCAGTTTTGCATTTATCTTCAGCTTTTTTGTCATCTATAGGATTTAATTTGGATTTGTTCTGGCTAAGAATTAATGAATCCAGTGTCTCATTAAATTGGAAAATGCTTTTTTCGCTTAATAGACCAGTTTTGTCTAAGTTTGATGGTTGCTTATCATCACTGATCCTAACTCCTAGTTGTTCCAAATCGTTTTTTAACAAGTTATTGGCTTCTTGTAGTATGCATGCTGACGCTTCCCAGTAAGTGTAGCCTTTTCCATCATGCCACAAACCAATTTCGCCTTTTTTGCTCGAATTTTCGTCATTGTCATTTTTTTTGCCTACAAATGAAACGCCAGATCGAAGAATTTTCTCAATTTTTTTTAAATCACACATTGCCAAGGATGCAACTGTGGTATATCCTTTTGAAGTAATTTTTTAAAATTTAAATAATTTACCATTGTATGGAAAATAAATTTTATAAATTCTAAAAATAAGTTCAAGCTATCATTTGAATGCCAGAAATAACTAAATATTAATTAATTAGTTAAGAATAAAAATAAAAACATTTAATTACACTTAACAATCTACAATAATACAATTAATCTTTACAATTTTATATAAATATTATTATATTTAGTTATAATATTTAATTATAGACAACGATTATCAGAATATTTTTTTACTATAAAAATATATATATATTTTAGTAAGTTAATTAAAATTAAAGACATTTTTTTTTTAAAGTAAACAAACCATGTCTAACCACAACCAAGCATGGTGCATTTTTAAAAAAGTATTGTTTACCATAGGAATATTTTAAGTATTTTATTATGGAACAATTTTTCACAATAGCCATTAATATTTGATTAGAGAGGGTTTTAAGTTTAATTTATATTAAAAAACTACCTGCATTGTAAAACAATCTTGCCCTGTTTGAGTTAAGCAGGCTAATTCTTATTAAATCTAATAGTTGTCTTTGGACACCGAACATTAATCTTGAATGAAACTGATTTACCAAGAGCTCAAGATTAAACCATCCGAGTCGATTGCAAAAAACAGTAATCATTGAAGCATAACTAGATGAAGAATGTTGAAGTGACTGCAAAAAGCCTTTTTGACACCCGTACTTGTTTAAAATGGTAGAAAAAGGTATTTCATTGACCAAGTCATTCAGAATCAATGAGGTAAAAAGCCTCAAGTGAATTCGAAGTAATTTCTGGTCACAACTGCTCATTGAACAACCTTTTATCATCTTTAGAATAAAACTTTGCCTAACACCGACCAAATCACACACTCGTTTGACATCAGGTGTAAAGTTCTGAACCAAATTGTAGAAAAGATTCCAATCTACACTAGTCGATGAATGAATCCAATAATCACTAATATTAATTGGTGTTATCTGATAAATTATATGAAGCTCATTTTCAAGAACAAAGCATTGCATTGCCTTTTGCAGTTCATCAAAGATTACCAAGCCTTCATCTGGTGACATGGCAGCGCCTACAACAGCATACCCTAATTGAGTTGGTTTATATACTTGTTGGTAATCGTTTGATGATACAATGTCTATAAACTGATTGGAATTTAACCATCTTAAATACTTTTCATAGCTTGAATCATCAACTAGAGAATAAGATAGAAAGCATTTGACATAATCAATAATATCTTTTGTTTGTACAGCTACTCCTGACACAATTGTTTCCAAAAGAGCACGTTTTACTGAACCAAAAAGTTCCATTTGTGTATTAGATGAAGCAGATTGCGCAATTTCTGAATTTAATAAAGAGTCGGCAATTCTTTTCTCATTTATATTGGCACACATTAAAATACTCTCACCAATGGAGTCTTTTCCCTTGCGACCAGCTCGACCAGCCATTTGCTTGTAGCTCATTGGATCAATAGGCCTGCCATTGAACATTGGCGTACGAATTATAACACGACGAGCTGGAAAATTTATACCACTTGATAAAGTGCTTGTGCATATAATGACCAACAAATGACCATTTTTAAAGTAATTCTCTACAATTTCTCTCTCTTCCACTGTCAGTCCTGCATGATGAAAGGCTATACCATAGCGTACTGTTTTGCCTAGCTGTGCATCCAAACCTGCTGGAGCATTTTTCAATTCATTCAAACAATCTATTAATTTATCTTTATTTAAAAAAGTTAATTTTTCAGAATGATTTCTTTCCAAATTGTAAATGGCCCGAGCAATATTTTCAGCTAAAGTTTCACATCTATATTAAATAATTTTTATTAAATAAAAAGTTAAATATAAGTTGATGTTGTACCTGGATTTTGTTGGACAAAAAATCAAAACCCCCAATTTATTTACTATAGTTTCATAAACTAAATGAAAAAGTAAATCGGGATCATTTTCAATTCTGCTATCAATGTTTATGTTAGAAACTATTTCTTTATTTTTATCATAAATTTTATCTTCAAATTTGTAGCATTCGACTAAAGAAATTGGTCTGTAATCTGTTTGGTAAAGAGTGGCGTCTAACCAGTCAGCTACAAGTCTAAGATTTGGCAAAGTTGCACTCATTCCAATCAATTGTATCTTTGAATGACTGTTTTTTTTTAAATAAAACTTAAAAGTTATCTAAGTTGAATTACTTTTCATTTCTAGCACAAAGATATTTGATCTTAGAAAGAATCAGTTCTAGTAGATAGCCTCTGCCAGAATCATTTACCATATGCAACTCATCTATAACTATAACTCCTTTAATTTTGACAAAATGTTTAAAAATTTTTAATTATTTTTTTTGATTAATTAATCAAACCCAATTCAAATATCCTCTCTTCATCTATTAATCTATTTAGGAGGCTGTTTGCCTTTTCAATTGTGCAAACCGCTATATCAATAGAACCAAAGCCTCCGGTGGGTGTCAAACTTCCAATAAACCCGTCTGCCTTGAGATAACTATCACATAATATTGACTTAAACAAGTAAAAGATAACAAAATTGATATTTATTTAACAATTTAGTGGGAAAATTTAATTAGAATAAAAATAATCCCAACTACCTGAATGTGGTTAAGCTTTTCTTTGGCAAGCGAAACAAAAGGAAGTATAAAAATAGCTTTTCTTCTCAAATCCAGGACATTTTTTAGCATGATAAGCTCGGCGACCAGTGTTTTACCAGCTGAAGTTGGTGCCGAATAAACTAAATTTTTCTTTTCATCTATTAAATTACAATTTTCATTTTTCTTATCTATTTTAAATGATTTGTAAATAATTACCAACTACTTTTTTTATGCTTAAGCATTCCGCTTGCCAATTAAATATTTCTCGTATACCTAAAGATTGGTAATTATCTATTATTGTTTGAGGAAATTTCCATTTTTTGAGTATAGCCTCCAAACTATTTGGCATCATTTTAAAAAGTAATTATTTACAATAGAATAATTTTAACATATTATTTTTTTTAATTAATTTTTTAAAAATCACGTGATTCTTTTATTTACAAAAAAAAATAGTAAAATTATCAATTTTTTTAAATTATAAAATAAGTGTAACATTTCACAAAATAAAAAATTTTGTTCTGAAATAAGAACTTTTTTTTGGTTTAATTATCTGAATAAAAAATTTAACATTCCAATCCAGTCTAATGGCGGGAAAAAATTTTCTAATTTATAATAACAAATATCTTGAATGAATCAAGTTTTTTATGATATAATTTAATTCTAGTTTACTCATTATTAATTGCGCAATTATTTTACATGCTATTTATTAAATTTGACTTTATCTTAATTTTCATGTAGATTTAACACATTTTAATTAGGAATTTTGCGTAGGACCTTGAATTAATAATATTTAATACTATTAAATTAAAGAACACAATTAAAATGGCCTATTTTTAGACTCAGTCTTGGTTCAGCTTTATTATTATAAATTTTTCTTATAAATCTAAATGCATAAGAAAGGCATATTTTTCGATACTATTAAACATCATCTGACTAATATACATTCTGTATATAAAAAATAAGATTATTGCACCACTCAAATGGAAATTTTGAACATCATGAAAGATAAAGCAAATTTATCATAAAAATAGAGTCTAATTTAAACTTTTATCTTAAAGAATAATAATGTCTTAATTGTAAATTAATCTTATTTTATTTTTTTTAAGTCTAGTACACGAGAAATATTACGCCACAATTCCGATGATTTCGTTCCACGAGTTTTGTAATGCTTTGCGGAACAATGGCTATCAGACATACGGCAGGTATCAAGGATTTATGGAAGCCTGTGAAATGGCATCGATCCAGGAGAGAGATGAAGCAGCCATGTTTCTGGCCTCGCTGATTTATGAGTCAGATGGACTTAAATACACCAAAGAATGTGATCCAAAAACTTTAAATGACTCCAAGCGAATGTATGGAAGGTACATTAGCCGTGGGTTCTTTCCACTCAAGTCGATTGAAAACTATAAGGCAGTTTCGGTTGATTTGGGAGAGAATTATGATGAAAATCCGGAAAAAATTGAAAAGGAAGAGCATGCATGGAAGGTTAGCTGCTGGTTTTGGCAAATGAATTGCAAAAAGTTGGTTCCCGAAGGGTTTACAAAACTGACTGAATCAGTTTTTAAGATAAGTCCAGACTGTAGAACTAAAATTGATAATATCTATAGAACTGTTTGTAAAACATTCGATGTTAATCCAAGATTTTAATGAAAAAGTGCTAATTTTTTATATATTTTTTTTTAATTTAATATAAAAATTTTAATTTCTTTAAAGTTTATAATTTATGATGAAAAAATGACATGTAGATAATATCTATTAGCTAAAGTTGATATTTAGATTAGAAAAATTACAAACCTAAATAGTAAATTGAAAAAATTACTCATATTTTTGCTAATTAAAAGATGAATATCAAATATTTATTATTAGATGAAGAAACTGACTAATACTCATTAATTTAATGAGCGAAAAAACATTAAATGACTGGTCATGACATTTGCCTTGATTGAACCATTGTTGTGTTGATTTGACCACGAGTACATAAGTTTTATCTTTTAACTCAAATAAAACTCAATTATTTAATCATTATTTATTTTAATTTAATGATAACGTTAAGGAAAATAAATGATAAGTTTGTAAGATAAAAAAGAAAAAAATAATCGAAACAAAAATTAAACTTTTATTAGTGTAAAATTTTTTAAAGTATATTTTGTTTAAAATTTAGTATTTTAAGGTGATTTTTAGTCGTTTTTTTTTTTGGTTTTAATTTTGTTAAGTATATCTGTTTAATTTTAATTAAAAAAATGAAAATTTTTAATTTTGAAATATTTTACTAGATTATGGACTAAATCAAGACAAAATTCAAATTTTACCACCAGTTTTGAAAAAAAAATAAATATAAATAAACAAATAAAGGGACAATGTAATATTTTTTTAAATACTAATAAAGTAGATAAAGGATTTCGAATATATTCTTTTAACTTTCGCCTTTAATTAATGGATTAGATAATCGTCGATACCAAATCAAATCAAGTCAAAAACTCTGACCCTCAGTTTCCATAGAAAATAAAATTTTTTTCCCCAATTTTCCGTCCTAGCTTGCGTCACATTACTTTAAAGTGGTCCCATTCGAACACCAAAAAAAAAAAGAAAAAAAAGAAAAAAAAATATAATGAATAATCAGTCAATTTCTAAAATTGGTACGGGACAGCAAAATTAAGGAAAAAAATTTCTCATGTGTGGAACAAAAAAAAACAGAAAAAATTTTTATTATTTTTTATGTGATTTAAATGATGTATTGGTGATGATGATGGTGATGATGATGTGGTATTTTTTAAAAGAGGGTCTAAGATCTTCTGTAAGTGTTTGGCTTTCTTGAATCGACTTGTTCCTCGCGTCTGCCGCTAAAGTCTTGGTAGTTTTTTTTGTTTCCTCTGGAGCCGTTGCTTGACGATCTGGTCACTCTCGGCTTGGTGTTTTGGCCAACATAGCCTCTGCCTTGACGGGCTCTTTTCTCCTCCACGTTCAATCTGAACTCGCCTTTCTCATTCTTGAACACCAAGTTATTCGACTTGGTACTGCCCAACAGATTGTCTACATGCTGCTTTTCCTCAAAGACAACAAAGCCGTAGTTGGGCAATCTGCGACCAATTGGTTGCTTAGTGTTTGTGTTTATTCTCACTTCTAAGACCTTGCCGTATTGACCAAAAAATTGTCTCAGCTCTGAGTCTGTAATCTCTGGGCTCAAATTGCCCACAAACACCTGTTGACCGTCCGAATAGCGTCCAAAACGCTTCTCAATCTCGTCCAAGTCATTGTTGTTGCCATTGAGTTTTTCGACCGGTTGTCGCTGAGGTTTGGCCTCAACTGGTTGCACAGTCTTTACTTCTTCTTTCTTCTCCATTGGTCTTGGCTTTTGTTGCGGTCTGATATTACCATTTTGCTGCACTGGCTTTGTTTGCTTGGCTTCTTTGGGCCTTGACGGATTCTGGACCGGAATCGAGACCTGTATGGGCTCGCTTTTGGCGATTATTTTCGCCCATGAGCTGCTCTTGACCGGCTCGGGCTCTTGTCTAGCAGGCTCAACGGCTTCTTCTAGCTTGGCTTCATCGAGCTGTTCGGGCTCGACCATCGGCTTTTCCTCCTCTTTTTCGGCATTTTCGCTCGACGATGCCGACGAAGAAGACGAATGCAAGTGACCATTGTGCAATGCTTGCTCTACACTCGGCTCAATCGGCTCGACTTGTTCAATTATTTCGCTTGGCTCTTGGACAACTTGCTCGCTTTGCTCTGGCTCTGGCTGGACTTGTTCGCTCGACTCGGCAGCAAAGTACTCGCTGCTGTTCGACTCGACCTTGTTTATGTCCACTTGTGGTTCTTGTTGCTGTTGAGCAGTCTCTTCGGACTCAGTGTCGGAAACGTCCTGGTAAATCTCGTCCTGATAGCGGAATATGTCGTTGTGGACATAGAACTTTTTGGGAGATTGTGGCGCAAGCACAAATGTCTGCATGAATCGCCGCATGGCCTCGCCATTGTTGGACAATTCGCCGGTTACTTGAACCACAACCCCGTTGCCAATGGTCAGCTGACTGTCTACTTGTCTGATCTTGGTGTGGCAGTCCTTGAAGTTGAGCTGGCGGATTTTTTTGTCTATTTCGAGCTGACCGACGACGGGCTCCTCGCTCTGGCCCAGTCGGTCCACTCCGCCGTGCACAAACATGCTTCCCGATGAGTAGAAGCGGTGCAATAGCTCTGGCGCTTCGTGTAAAACAGTGTAATATTGGCGGACGAATTCGCGTCCAACTTGCTGTGGGCTCGGAGTTGCCATGACCATGACCGCTCGATTTAAGTATTTGACGATTTAGGTATTTAAAAAAAATAATTGAATAAAAAATTCTTAAAAAGTAAAATTTTATTCAAATTTCTTAAATTTATAGAAAAAAAAAGACTATTTGGCTCAGTGTGAATGGAGATGGTTGAGTTTCCTTTTAAGCAAAAGAAAAGTCTCTCAGTTTTTATGCGTATCATCTAGATGAACAAATAATGAACAAATTTTGAAATTTTGTTTGATCACTTTTTGCTTTAGAGGATGTGGTAAGCGAGCAGTAATTGGCGCAAATGGTTCAGCTAGGCAAACGAAATAAATCTGGAAAATTAGCAGCATAAATTCTAATGCATGGATGCCTTATCTTAATTTTCTTATAATTTTTTCTTGCAATTTGCATTCACATTTGCAATCAATTGTGCAAATGATAAATTTTTCATATTTTTATTACTTTATTTTTAATCAAAGGTTTAATAGTTTGTGACAATCTTTTTTAAAAAGTTTTTNAAATTAGCAGCATAAATTCTAATGCATGGATGCCTTATCTTAATTTTCTTATAATTTTTTCTTGCAATTTGCATTCACATTTGCAATCAATGAACATATCTTATTAATGAATTTATTTTAAAAAATTTATATTTATATATATATATATGATAAAAATAAAATAAAAACAATAAATTGTTTTTATGTGTGTTGGATTGCACAAAAAGGGGGAATTTTTGGTTGCTTTTTCTCGTTTATATTTGAGTTTATGTTGTCGTGGTTGTTGATAAAAATAATTCAACACTTGGTTATATGAATAAGAACAAGTTTATTATAATATTCATGTGATTTGTTAGAGATTAAAATTAATTTTTATGCATTTGGATACAGAGAGGGTATTTTGTGCTCTGCTCTCTGAGTTTTGCTTGGCTAAAGAGTAATTTAGATGCTTTTAAAACTAAGATTTGAATTAACAAAGCATGAGATTCTTAGTAGAAAATAATTTGCAGTTGCCAAGTTGTTCATTTGTCTTTGTCACAAATTATTAAGTTAACATTGGTAGATAAAGCGCTCTAAAAGATACGCTTTTTATCATCATAAAAAAATGCATAAATTCTTAAGCTCTGATCTTTCTAGATAATTTCAATATACCATCAGGAAATAAATTATCTGCTCCCATTTAGGCTGTCAGATAAGTTAAAAATTTTGAAATGAAAAATAAGAGCAAAATAATTATCCAGAATAAAAATGTAAATTCAATTAAATAAGATAATTTTGAAATAGTGATCACTTAATAAAAAATACACAAAATCTATATTTATTCTGTCAGATTTAATGTTTTTGTCTAATTATTTATTTGCCAGACCGACATTGGTTTAAAAATATTAATTAAAAACTTAAATTAATATAAAGTGATGTTTATTTTGTCAAAACTAAATTGGATAGAAATTTTTGGATTTTTTGAAATTTTTTGTTTAAAAATTATATCATATTATGAAAAAATATAATTTCCTTAGACATTCAATATAGCTTAAAGTTGACAAAAAAAAATGGAAGTTGACGAACAAACATCAAATATTAAAAAAGTATTTTTGGTCTTGTCTGGAAAAGGTGGTGTTGGCAAATCTTCCGTAACTACCCAGCTTGCTTTTGCACTTTTTGAAAAAGGCTTAAGGGTATGGTTAAAAAAAAATTAATAAATGCTATCTATTTTATTGAAATAATGCTAAAAGGTTGGAGTATTGGATGTTGATTTGTGTGGACCAAGTATTCCCAAGATGTTCAATTTGGAAAACGGTATGATAAATCAAAGCGAAAATGGATGGATACCTGTTTACCATGATAGTGAACAACGCCTTGGAGTTATTTCAATTGGATTTTTACTTAACTCCAAGTCAGATGCTGTCATATGGAGGGGACCGAAAAAAAATTGTACTTTTATCAAAATTAAAATAAGATGTGTCTTAAATTATGTTCATAGCTATGATTAAAAAGTTTATGACAGATATTTGTTGGGGAGATCTAGATTATCTTTTGATTGATACACCACCAGGAACCAGTGATGAACATTTGGCTGTGATGGAAAATATCAGAACAAGTAGCTACTCTAACTATTCAGCTATTCTAGTCACAACTCCACAAGTAATTTATGACAACAAATATTTTTATGAAAATATCAATTTTATTTTAATCAAAATAAGAATCTATCTGTTAATGATGTACGAAGAGAGATAACATTTTGCCGAAAAGTTGGTATTCCAATTACTGGAATTATCGAAAACATGAGCGGATTTACTTGTCCGCATTGTAAAGATTGTACTTATTTATTTACCAAACAAGGAGGAAAAATTCTGGCTGATAATTCCAACTGCAATTTTTTAGGTAAAAGATGATGATTAAAAAAAAACACTTAAGTTAAAATTTTATAATACAAGGTGCTATTCCAATCGATCCAAATTTAACCCAATGTATTGAAAATGGTCAAGAGTTTTTGACAACTCTCAAAGATTCACCTTGTTACACAAATATCAAAGATATAGTTAATAAAATAATTTAAAAAATGATTAAATTAATAAATTTATTTTAAAAACAATTAATTTTTTGAAATCGTTATTAAAAAGTTATATGTGTTAAAACATATATGCATTATTAAAGAATAGATAATTGATTTAGAAAATTTTGAATATTTAGATAAAATAAATGGCCAAGAGACGTGCCGAAGAAAGTGATCTACTCGTTATTCAGCCATTGTAAATAATTTTAATAGATATTTTTTGGAATATAAATTCAAATAAAAATTAAAGAGGTGCTGGGCAAGAAGTTGGAAGATCCTGTATTTTGCTCGAATTTAAAGGAAAGAAAGTTATGGTACTATTAGAAGTTAATTAAATTAGAGATCAAATTTTAAGTTTATTGTTAGCTTGATTTTGGAATTCATCCTGGCTTGAGTGGAACCAATGCACTTCCTTTTATTGATAGAGTAGACATAAGCACAATTGATATTCTTTTAATTAGCCAGTAACTTAATTGTAATTTTAAATGATAGAAAAATTAAATTTTTTGTTATTCAGTTTTCATTTGGACCATTGTGGCGCCTTGCCATGGTTTCTTGAAAAAACTGAATTTAAAGGAAAATGCTACATGACTCATGCAACCAAAGCTATTTACAAATGGCTTTTGTCTGATTTTATAAAAGTAAGCAACATTGGAGCTGACGAAATGCTGTACACAGAAAATGACTTGGAAAATAGCATGTCCAAAATAGATACAATAAATTTTCACCAAGAGATAGAACATGAAGGCATTAAATTCTGGTGTTATCATGGTAAATGTAATTAGCATTTTTTTTATTGCTAAATAATTAAATACTTAAAGCTGGTCATGTTCTTGGAGCTGCAATGTTCATGATAGAAATTGCTGGAGTCAGAGTAATTATATTAATTTAAATTTAGATTTAAAATTAAAGTAAAAAATCCAAATAGATACTGTACACTGGAGATTTTTCCAGGGTAGAAGATAGACATTTAATGGCTGCTGAACTTCCAAGCATAAAACCTGATGTTTTGATTATTGTAAAAAGCTTTTGTCTTTTTTTTTCATTAATTAGAAGGTTTTATTCATTTTTTCATTAATAAAGGAATCCACTTATGGTGTAAATCTTCATGAACCAAGAGAGGAAAGAGAAAAACGATTTACAGATACTGTAAAAAATATAGTTACTCGAGGTGGAAAATGTCTCATACCAGTTTTTGCTTTGGGACGTGCTCAAGAACTGCTTTTAATATTAGGTAAATAAACAAGAGATTATTTAATATTTTGCAATTTTTGTATAATTTAATTAGATGAATATTGGGCACAGCATCCCGAACTTCATGAGATTCCAATCTATTATGCGTCATCTTTGGCAAAAAAGTGCATGGCCGTGTATCAAACTTATGTAAATGCGATGAATGAAAAAATCCGTAAACAAATTGGAATCAATAATCCATTTGTTTTTAAACATATTTCTAATCTAAAAGTAAAAATACAATTAATTACAATTAAATTCTAATTGCAATTTGATTTAATAGAATATGGAAGAGTTTGATGACATAGGACCTTGTGTCATTATGGCAAGGTAACCCTCTGCCAAATTAATTTAATTTTTTAATTTTAATTTATTTTAAGTCCTGGTATGATGCAAAGTGGTTTGTCGCGAGAACTTTTTGAGGCTTGGTGCACAGATAAAAAAAATGGAGTGATAATTGCGGTAAAAATTTTATTTTTTTTTAAATTTAATTTAAATAAAACATTTTTTTATCATTAAGGGTTATTGTGTTGAGGGAACACTGGCTAAAGTAAGTTAATAAGTTAATAAAAAGTAAATATTAATTCTTAATTTTTTTTGTAAGCATCTGCTAAATGAATCACCTTCTGAAATAACTTCAATGTCAGGTCAAAAATTAAAAGTTAATTGCTCAGTGGAATACATTTCCTTTAGTGCTCATACGGATTTTAAGCAAACCACCCAGTTCATAAGATCGCTTAAGCCAGCACATGTAGTTCTGGTTCATGGAGAGCAAAGCGAGATGCAAAAACTTAAAGATGCTCTAATTAGACAATATGAGGACACTGATTATAATATTCAGGTCTATAATCCCAGAAATACTCAGCCAGTAGAGCTCTATTTTAGAGGAGAAAAAAGTGCCAAAGTTATAGGCAAATTGGCTAGCAATAAAATGCCCAAATCTGATACTGAAATTAGTGGAATATTGGTAAAGAGAAATTTTAAATATCACCTAATGAGTCCCGAAGATCTTCCAAATTACACAGATTTGGCCATATCTACCATTTTGCAGCGACAAAGTATCCCCTACAAAGCAGATTCTGATCTCATTTTATATTCGGTTGAAAGAGTTTTTGGAAATCTTAAAAAATATCCAGAAACTGGTATTCAACGCTACAGAATATTTGATGCCATTGATATAATAGTTGAAAAAAAATTTCTTATTTTAGAAGTGAGTATTGTAGAACTTTTTTTATTAAAATAATTTTAATTTTTTGTTTTTAAGTGGAGTTCAAGTCCAATTAATGACTTTTATGCGGACAGTTTACTTTCTGAAATTTTAAAAGCAGAGATAGAAGAGTCCAAAGGAGATAAGAACAAAATTTTGAAAGATTTCGAGGAGCCAAATTTCAAAGAAAATCTTCTCTCGGCTTTGAGTGATCTATTCGATTCAAAATCAATTAAAGATGATGATTCGAATAATTTTCTAATTGAAATGGATGACAAAATAATCAAAATTGATCTTGAAAAAATGAATGTATCTTGTGAACAAGATAAACAATTAGAACAAATTGTATCCAATTGTGTAAATCAGATCGCAAATTTATCTTAAAAAATTCCGAATTAATTTTTTTTAAATTTATTAATACAAATTGCATTATTTAAAAATAAATAAATATCTTCTAATATAACAAGATGCTTTATCTTTAATTAAAAATATCGATAAAAAATTATACAAATACTAAGAGTAAATCTTCTTCATAAAAGTTTAATATATCAAATCCTAAACCCTTGAAAAATTTATTTATCTACCAAGATAAGTCAAATTTTAATTTTTTGTTTTTAAGTGGAGTTCAAGTCCAAAAAATGTGATAATAAAAAAATTTAATAATTATTAATAAAAATTGTTAATTTTTGAAACATGATAAAAAAATCATTTTATAAATTTTCAAAGAAAATATTCTATGAATTGCTCTTAAATTACAATTAACATTTACACAAATAAAATTTAATAGATAAAAATTCTAATTTTTAAAAAAAAAAAAATTTATTATTTGTTAAATCTAAATAAGCTATTTAGTTATATTAAGATATCAAATAAGCAAAAATTTTACAATTAACTTTATTTAGAGTTAATTTTGACGATTTAAATTTCGAATAGCATTAATCATGGCAACAAGTCCTACATAAGTTTCTTCGCCTACAGCTGGTACTCCTAGAATTATTAATTAATCACCTAATAAACTTAAATTGAGTTTAAAATTACTGTCTTCTGGCAAAACAAAACCATAATTATAATCCGGTTCCCCCTGACCTGGTCTTAATTCCAAAGCAATTGAGTACTTAATATTGGCAACTGCATATGTCCAATCGAAGCTTCCTCCCGCAGCAGAATCTAAAATTTATTTTAAGTAGAAAATAATTTAAAAATATTATCATATCTTTACACAAAAGATTTGCTGGTGAACCAATCGAATATTTTGTGCCATACACTGACTGTAAAGCGTCAGTTCCAACCTTGCTTATCGAATACAAGTCATTATAATCTGGAATTTGACTTGGACCCCATCCCCATGGAATCATCCTATACAAATTAAATCAAATTAAAATTAAAATTTAGCGTTATGTCGATTATACCAAAAGTTGCCATAAGAATGAATTGTAATGAAAGCGTCCCATTCGCCTTGTTTATCATTTATTGCCTTCTCGACTGATTTTGTTTCCACTTCGGAATCTGGAGATGGCCCAGCATAGGTGTCTGAACAAGGGTTCGAACTTATTAATAATAGTTAACTTTTTATTTTTACTTCAAACAAGAAATGGAAAGTACCTTGCTCCTGCCACCATCCATTGATGCCCATAGTTTCTGTTTAAATCAGTTCCGATGCATGCTGAGCCAGAGTTCGGACGTCTATTTTTACGCCATAGTCTAAACTTGTTTTTTATTTTTAAACTTGATATAGTTATTAGATTATCTATTATTTACTGTTGAATGTGTGTATTCATATCCATCAGGATTAACTTTTAAATTAAAATTTTTTAAATTTTAACTCTTACCAGGAGAATTTATTTACCTATTGGTAAAATATGAAATTCGTAATAGTTTAATAGATCTGTGGCAACCTGGTCCAAGTTTCTGAAATCTTTAACAAGCTTTTATCAAATCATTTTAATTAAAATTGTATATTTATTTAAAAACAAAAATACTTTATCTATAAACCAAATACATGTTGATACTGATACCCATTCACGCTTTTTAAAATAATTAAATTAATTCTTTTTTTCTATTTATTTTATACTGAATGGATTCCACAATCTATCCAAACACTTTTTTGAGAAGTACTTGTCTTCAAGACCAAAACTTTAAGCTCACGGTTTTCGTAAGTTTTGCCAATTGAATAAGAAGATGCAATATCTGAATTGGTAGTCTCTATACCAGAAATAAAGCTCATTATCTTAACAAATATAGTTAATAAATTATTTTTTCAATTATCATCTTATATACTTCAGTATATCGAGCATATTTTCCAACAATGCTTTTACTACCTTTATTTTTTGCCATTGACTGTTGTTCTCGGTCCAAAAGACTATTTGGTCAAATAAATAATAAAAAGGCCTAACCATTTGGTCAAGTAAATAGATTTTACTCTTGAATGTTATCATTGACTATGGTAAAAGGAAGATTGGCCAATTTGAATAAAGGCTCATAATGTTGAAAGACTTGGGGCGAAAGTGCCACATCAACTGATTCTTCAATTGTTTTTATTCGGTTCCAAATGTCAAACTGGAGAATGGAAGTTAAAAAAAATCAAGAATGCTCTACTGAATACATTACCTGGGGATTATTTTCCCAAGTATTTAATAGATGAATGTGATGGTCAGTCTTTGGTGTTAAACGAATTAATTTAAATCCTTTAAAAGAGAATTTTTTCTCCGCCTGACCAAAAGAAAATATTAGAAAAAGAATAGCAGCTATCTTTATTGACATTCTTAAATAATAGAAAATAATTTTTAGCTTTTATAACGCTTTGAATCCATGTCAAAATTACATATTTTTTACTAAGGTGCATATGAATTTTTTTTGTATTTTCTCATCTGATAAAAGCCTAATTACTAAGTAATATTTATTAAAATTTTAAAAAATTTTAAAATTTTAATTGATAACATATATCTGATTATTCTAAAAGCTAAAAAAAAGACTAAATATTAATTAATTAGTATAAAAAAATTTTTGATCACTATTCTATTATTTCGATAAGTTTTTTAAAAAAACTGTAAAAAATAAACAATCAAATATAATTAAATTGAATTTTAATCAATTAAAAAAAGTTAAATATTGATCTGGTTATTTGTTTCTTATTAATAAAAGTAAAGTATGAGTTATGGATTTACGGGTAAGCTTTTGGGGTGGCAAGAAAATTTTTTACAGGATAGAAAACAGAGAGTAGTGATAGGTCAGTATGAATCCGATTGGGTTGATGTGCTAAATGAGGTTCCACAAGGTTCAGTACTTGGTCCTTTGCTTTTTTTGATCTTCATAAATGATTTACCAGAGATAGTAAGTCATTTTTGTAAGCTGTTTGCGGATGAAAGCAAATTGATTAGTGTCATTAGAAATACTGGTGATACAATGCTAATCCAAGATGACATTGATAAGATGGTTGAGTGGTCGAAGCGCTGGAGTATGTAGTTCAATGAGTCCAAATGTAAAGTAATGCATATGGGCAACTCAAAGACTGCCAGGCAAGAAATCTCAATGTTAAACGCAAATGATAACACAGTTGGATTAGCTGAGACTACTACTGAGCGCGATCTTGGTATGAATTGTGAATAACAAACGATCGCGATAATGGTGAATAACAAACTCAAATGGAATGATCAAATTGATAGCTGTCTTATAAAAGCTAATAACATGCTTGGTATGCTTAAGAAATCATTTGAGTATTTTGCAAATTTACAAAACATACATTAGAGCCCATCTTGAATAATGTGTGCCTGCTTGGAATCCTTATTTAAAAAAGGATATATTTCGACTAGAACAAGTACAAAGACGAGCAACGAAACTTGTTCCACATATAAGAAGTTTGAATTATGATGCAAGGTTAGCTAATTTAGGATTGGAAACTCTAAAAGAAAGGCGAAAGCGTGGAGATCTAATTCAATTTTATAAAATTTAAAACAAATATAATCATGTCAATTGGTATTATTCAGTTAATAACGAAGGACCAAGCGGAGGAGTAAGAGGAGCAAAGCATCGCATTCGCTCTCAGCTAACAAAATGTGAAGCAAGGTCTTGCCAACGTCGGTTGTCACAGCAAGTTCGGTTAACCAGTTCAAAAACAGACTGGATGATGTCGGTATAGTCTTCCTGTTTTGTCATTTTTGATTAACTAAATTGACCGTAGAATATAAACTATTATTATTATTATTATTATTATGATACTTTGCTTTTTGTTAAAATTAAAGGATTCTTAAAAACTTTTTATTCAAAAATAAACAAAGACTAAAAAGTAAAACACTAGATAATTTAAAAACAAATAAAATTAAATTTAGAATAAATTTCTATAACCTAAACAATGCATTTGAGGTTGTTTGCTTTGATGTCAATAAAACATTTTGAGTTACCGGGACAAGTGACGCTCTTTAAGAAATAATTTTAGATGATTTGTTTTTATTTATTTTTTAAATGTAAAATTATTATTTAAATAATTTTATTTACCTCACAGACTGGCCTCACTGCTTTAGATAAGTCAAATTGATTTGGAGGAAAGCATAATGGACTACAAGCCATACAATTAGCTGCTTCAGCACAGACAAGTCCTACTGGACATTGAATCATCTGTTTTTATGATATTAGTTTTTTATAAAGAAAGCTTTGAAATAAATTACCGAACATTTTGTAATGGTAAAGTTGGAGCTAAACACTTGGTTACTAATTACTGGTGAAATCAGTTTATTGGTAGTTGTTGTTAAAATTGGTAAAGTGCTAGTTTTTTTTGTTGTCGTTGTTGCTGTGGTCGTAGTAGTGGTTGTAGTAGTTGTGGTGGTCGAGGGAGTTGTTGTGGTTGAAGTTGTTGTAGTCGTCATTGTTGTCGTTGTTGTAGTGGAAGCAAAAGTGGCTGAAGATGTTGGGACTGACATAAGATTATTGTTTGTAAATTGAACTGGTGACTGACTAACCATTTGATCAAATTGAAGATCATGCATCTGTACCAAAGCTTGTATTTCAAGTTCTTCTTGTGTTGGTTGGACAACTTCAACTGTCAAGCACTTTAACAAATTATCAGCTACATCAACTAGACATTTTGAACCAGTTGGACAAGATATGTCTGCACAAGTTAATTTGACCGAACTGGAAATGTTGAAATCTCCTGGAGGAAAGCAGAGTGGATTACATGTTGGACAGTTTCTGGCTTCAGCGCAAATAAATCCTTCAGGACATTTAGCCATCTTATATTATAAATTTTTAAAAAACATATTTTAAAAAATTAATAAACTATTTACATCACATTTATTGATTATTTCAAGATTTTTTTTGATTAAACCACCTTGAGACAATGGTTTTTGATTTTTGTTTGTTAAGCTTAAAAGCTTTTGAGCAGAATTGTCAGTATTTTGCAGGCTTATGTCAAAAAATGGTTTTCCATTGCATTCACAAACTTCGCATCCATCAACAATTTTGAGACAATCAGGTGGACAAAACGGTATTCGGGGACATTTTTTCTGACTCTCACAATTAAATTTGATAGAACTATCTTTGACTCCTCTTGCATTCAACATATTTAGAGTCCATTCACGCTGGCTATCTGTTACATCTAAGCTATCTGGCGAGTTGCTGATCAACATACAACAATCGGCATTAGCTCCACATTGGGATCTTATTTGCTCCAAACTAATTGAACTTAAATCAGTAAATGAAAAAGCTAATGTCAAGCACCAAAGTGATCTATCTAAGTGTACAATTAGACCAGGTATTCTAAAATTATCTGATCTTCTTATAATATTTGAATTAAGTCGGGTATAAACGCCATTAATCGATGGAATTCTTGAGTCTGAAATAGTAAATGTACCACATTGACCATTTGAAAGTGAGCTTATGGTTTGATCTGCTGGACGATTTTGAACTGTTTGAGCCATAGTAGGAATAAACGCTTGAGTAGTGGTTTGGAGAGTTGTAGTTCTGGTTGTGGATGAAGTCTTGGTAGTTAAAGTAGTTGATGGAAATGTAAAGATTCTTGAAGTCTGGTCTTGATTCAAAATTTGGCGATTAAATGTGGAAGTGAAGGGCGGTCTTGTAGTTGTTGGTCTAAATGTAGTGGTAATGACAGTAGAGGGAAAAGTGAACATTTGAGTAGATAAGTCAACATTGCTACCTAAAATTGATGGTCTTGTTGTGGTCGACTGCTGGAAAAAATTTTGAGCTTGTGTGGGCAAGTTATTTATTATTCTTGTAACTTGGTTAACAGTTGGTCTGTTCACCATGGAGCGAGTTGTGTGTAAAGTATTTGAAAAGCCCTGGAAAAAATGAAATAAATCTTTTCGCTCACAAGTTTGCTTTGAGGAATCCCAAACAAGGCCCTGGCCACAATCGAACACGAACATTTGTCCCCATTGGCTACAATGGATGTATTTGGATTGAGATTCTGGATGAGGAAAAAAATGATTTCCATTTAATCCTTTGCGGCACGGATTTTTTAAAGCACAACATATATTTATAAGAATACCTTTAATTTTATTAATTTTACAATTCAAATAATAACAACTTAATTAATAAATACTTAATAATAAAATCTTATTTTTTATCATTGTAATAGATTGAAATTTTCTAAAGCTTATTTTCTAATGCTAGACTAAAAATTAAAATTTAAAGATGCTTGAAAAATCGAGAGTGGTATGCACTCCAAGTCTAGAAAAAAGTTTTAACCATCTATTTCACCATCTTTAGCTATTCATCATTTAAAAAGATGATTACAATTTATATGAAAAAAAGTGATTATCATTCAATTCAGTTAAAATTTTAAAGCTAAACAAAGTGATTTTTATTCAAAAAAATTATTACTGTAAAATGATCAAAAATTTTTATTAAAATATTTATAAACATTTAAAAAAAACAAATTAGAACTTGATTTTAATTAATAAAAAATTTATATATATCTAAAAAATTAAAATGCTTTAATTTAATAAATAATTTAACTAGACCTGAAAAAATACAGACAAATTAAGTTTACCTATTGAGTTTCCATGGAAACTTGACTTGATCAAGGTTATTCTGTAAAAATTTAATTCGAGCTCGAATTAAAAAAATTCTTAGACACTTATCAATCGAATTAAAGAAAAAAAATGTTCAAAATAAAGATACCTGTGGTGGGACCAGTTAGAGTAATTAAAGAAATAATTTTCTGGTACAGATTTAATAAAATTTTTAGGCTGGCAAGACAGCTATTTCAAATTTTTTTGCCGATGCTGGAGACAGCATTGGTACAGAATACATTCCTACAATTGGATGCAGAATATTAGAAATGGAACAAGAAACAAAGATAAGCAATCGCAGAGAGAAGTTTGAAATAGAGCTCTGGGACTGTAGTGGAGACCTTAAGTAATCAAATTCAAGTACTTAATTAATATAAAAGTTTATAAATTAAATTAAAGGTATGAAAGTTGCTGGACAGCATTGTCTCATGATGCAAACGGTGTTGTCTTTGTATTCAATCCATACGAGGCTAATCATTCAAAAGAACTTAACCAATGGTTTACTCATTTTGTCCAAAATTCAGGAATTAGAGAAGAATGTTGTTTGGTTATTGAGAATAGATACGAAACAGAGACAGGTACGCCAAATGCTGGCAAATTGGGTAACTTATTTGACGGTATTAAAAAAATTAAATCCAACATGGAGAACGAAAGTGAAAGCTTTAGAAATGAGTTTAATAGTTTTATTCAATCGGTGGCAGCATTTTCCAAATCAAAGCAAGACCAAGAAGAAAAGATGATTCTCAGATAATTTTTCAAATAAATTTTCATTTATATTTATTATAAAGATTTGTGTATTTTTTCGATCAATTCGATCTTATCAATGTTAAAACATAATTTTTTCTTATTATTTGATAAAAATCTAAATATATAAAATATAAAAAATCTTAAAGATTAAAATTTACTTTTTAAACGATGAAAAAAATTATTTTTCAATTATTAATAACAGGTAAATAATGAGTTTAAAATTATTGAAAAAAAATGATTAAATCTAATCTTTAGTAATTAATTTTGTCTATAATGTTGAAATTGAATTCAATGTTGTGGAAGTTCCAAGGTATTATACTCCATTAAAAGAGGATATATATTTAGCAGGCTCATTTAATAATTGGCAGCCTAATCTTCCCAAATATAAATTTGTTAGATTGTCGACCAACTTGTTTAAACTGAGCATAGACCTTCCTCAAGGTGATTACCAATATAAATTTACGAGAGGTACATGGTCAAACGGAGAGGCAACTGCGAATTCAGGGTTCATGCCTAACAGGAATCTTCAAATATTGAACAATAACAAACAGACACACTTGATTAAGATAACTGGTTGGAATGATTTTAGTGGGGATCATTCTGTCACCGGAAATGTTTTTATTCTAGATACCAAATTTCCATACCCGCAATTCAACACTACTAAGACTATTTGGATCTATCTACCACCTGATTACTTCACTTCAATTAAATCATATCCTGTTCTTTACATGCATGATGCCCAAAACTTGTTTGATAAAGCAACCAGTTTTGCCGGAGAATGGGGTTTGGATGAAATTCTGGAAAATAACTTTTTAACTGGTAAAAAAAATTGCATTATAGTTGGCTTGGAGACTAAGTTAGAACGCTTGGATGAACTAACTCCGCATTCAAATCCAAGCTATGGTGGAGGTAAAGGAGATAAATATGTGGATTTTTTAGTAAATTATGTCAAGCCGTATATTGATCAAAATTTTCGAACTAAACCAACACGAGAGTTTACTGGTTTAGCTGGAAGCTCTTTAGGCGGACTGATGACATTCTATGCTGGTCTTACCAATCAAAATATTTTTAGCAAATTGGGAATTTTTTCACCATCTTTCTGGTTTAATAGCTCAATTTATGACCTAGTTGGTTCGAACACCATTAACAAAATTCAAGATACAAAATTTTATTTTGTCTGTGGTGAAATGGAAGGAAGCTCAACAATGGTAAGTAACATGTTACAGATGGTAAATAAACTAAGCCAAAATGGTTATCAGAATATAAAATATAATGTCAGATCTTATGGCACACATAGTGAATGGTTCTGGAGTAAGGAGTTTTCGGAAGCATTTGACTGGCTTTTTGAATAGATATTTACCAGATGTCTTAATCTGAACATTTGTTTTATAAATAAATTTTTTATACAGCAACAAAAATTAATATTTATCATATGATTTTTAATTCAATAATATTGATTTAATATAATAAATTAAAAATGTTTCTAGATCACCTAGAGTTAACTTAATTAACCAAAATAAGAAAAAAATTTTGTTTGTTGACTTAATTATGAAAGATGTGAAAAAAATTTTAATTATTAAAATCAATAATTTTTATTTTTTTCACGTATTTTTAAAATACTAGCAAAAATTTAAGTTTAATCTGCTTTAGAGTACTTAAATTAGTAATTAATTTTCGAAAAAATTTGAACTCATTTTTAATAATCAAAATTTGATGAAAAATTTCAAATTTAGAATACTCATTTGTCATTTTTAAATGAACTAAATTAGATAGTCATTCCTTAAAATTTTATTCTTTTTTTAAATTATTTTCTATAAACTAAAAATCTAAAAATAAAAATGCTACAAATCAAGCTACCAAGCTTGAGATACTCAAATGTATTTCGATTTTTGGTAATATTTGACATGATTATCCTTACCATCATGTGGATAATTGGTAAAATTTAAGTTTATATTTTGAAATTTTTTTATTTTTTTTATTAAAAGGCAGTTCAATTGATGAAAAGAGTGAACTTAATCAAATAATAAAATTCCATTTTACCGAGTCCATATTCGACATAGTTTTCTTATCTTCTTTCAAAGCACTTATACTTTTTATATTAATTTCCGAAATTGAATCATCCTGCTATAAAATAGCGATCAATACAGCAAACCAAGTTAAAAAGTCCCAATCAGTTGATATCAGCTCATCGACTAATACTGATGATACCGAAAGTCTTATCGACACACAGCAAAACTCAAATGGCGATAATTCTGTCAAAAAATATCTTCAAGCATTTACTTTGGTCATTAGTTTGGTATCATTTGCATTTATTTTGGTAAAATTTGGTTTTGTTACAAACTTGTTTATAAATGCCAAAAAAAACGATGACAAATATCCAATGTCAATTTACTTTTACGCAATCTTAATTACAGAGATGATTTTTTGCTTCTTGGAATTTTTACTCTCACTTTTAAATTGGAGATTTATGAGAAATTTTGCTAAGCTTGTATGCTCTAAAGCTCTGGCAAACGAAACAGAGGCTATTGATGACAAAAAAAAAGTCAACATAAGACGTCTAATTAGTCTGTCCTATCCAGAAAGATACTTTATATTTTCTGCATTTATAATGCTGATTGTGTCTTCATTTACCAATATTGTTTCACCATATTTTTTTGGTTCAGTGGTCGATTCAGCAGTGAACTATACCGATTTGAGCAAAATGAATAAGTATATATTCTATTTGCTTGGTATTTATTTGATTGGCTCTCTAGCCAGTGGTATAAGATCGTGGTTGTTCGAGGTGGCTGGTCAAAGAGTAGTCGCCAGGCTTAGGAGACAAGTTTTCAATGCAATTATTAAATCAGACATAACTTTTTTTGATACTAGTCGAACAGGAGAACTAACTAGTCGCATATCAAGCGATACACAAGTTTTACAAAGTGCAGTTACCACAAACATAAGCATGTTTGCCAGATACTTTTTGCAAATAATTGGCTCAATTATATTTATGTTCTCATTAGAACCATCTCTGAGTGGTTTATTGATTGGTGTAATACCAATAATTTCCTTACTTACGGTCCAGTATGGACGCTATTTGAAGAAATTGAAGAAAAAGTTTCAAGATGAACTTGCGGCTAGTAGTGTAGTAGCCGAAGAGACCATAAGCTCAATGAGAACTGTTCGATCATTTGCTGCTGAAGGTAAAATGTCAAAAGAATACGAGATAAATATTGGTAAAAGTTTTGATATTGGCAAAAAATTAGCAGTAGCGCAAGGTGGCTTTATGGGTTTTGTTGGTATGATAAGCGGTGGTGCTCTAGCATTAGTACTTTGGTATGGTGGCAAGCTAGTTCATGATAAAAAAATATCTACTGGTATATTGGCTTCATTCTTAATGTACACTTTACAAGTAGCCATGGCATTTGCCTTTTTGAGCAGTGTTTATGGTGACTTTATGCAGGCATTGGGTGCTTCTCAGAGAATTTTCGAGCTTTTGGACAGAGATCCTTTGATAAAGCTTAATAGTGGTATTATTCCAGCTGATGAGGACTCGTTTGATGGGTCAATCGAATTTGAAAAAGTAGATTTTTCATATCCAACTCGACCACAAAGCCAAGTTTTATCTAATGTTTGCCTAAAAATTGAAAAAGGAAAGACAATTGCTTTGGTAGGTCCAAGTGGAGGTGGTAAATCAACAATTTTTGCTTTAATTGAAAGATTTTATGATCCATTAGCGGGATCAATTACTCTTGGACCCAGAAATTTCGACCTTAAATCTATAAATACCAATTGGCTTCATTCTAAAATTGCGCTGGTTAGTCAGGAACCAGTTCTTTTTGGAGGTTAGATAATTTATATCTTTTTTTCTAAAACAAATTTTCTAAAATTTCTCACTTAGGTACCATAAAAGAGAATATATCTTTCGGACTTAATGATGAAATAGATACAGAGCAAATAATAGAAGTGTCCAAATTGGCAAATGCTCATGATTTTATTATTAATTTTGAAAAAGGCTATGACACTGTTGTAGGCGAAAAAGGAATTAGATTATCGGGAGGACAAAAACAAAGTAAATTTTTTGTTAATTAAAGTTAAAAATCAGAATTATATTATTTTTGAATATTTTGATAATTAAAAGGAATCGCAATTGCTAGAGCTTTATTGGTAAATCCAAAATTGCTACTTCTGGACGAAGCTACATCAGCTTTGGATAGCGAATCGGAACACTTGGTTCAAGAAGCTATAGAGCGAGCAATGAAGGACCGAACCGTGTGTGTAATAGCACATAGATTGAGCACTGTTCGCAATGCTGACCGTGTCATAGTTCTGGAAAATGGTCAGATTGTGGAGCAAGGTACTCATGAAGAATTGTGCTCCATCGATGGAATTTACAAGAGATTAGTTCTTAAACAACTGTTGAGTAAAGAGACAGTCATTAATGATTCATAATATTTTTTACAATTGAGTAATTTTAGTCTAATAAATAATTATTGTTTTTTATTTTGATACTTAACGATAATATAATATAAATTAATTAATATTAAATTTAACAATTAAATAAATATAAAAACTTTTATTATTAGATATTGTTTGAAGTTTAATTTGTAAAACTAAGCTTTACTACCATCTACAGTTGTGGTATTCTTAATGGTTTGAACCAAATAAACAGGCAATACCATAAAACGTCTAATTGTTATAAAAAAATATAAAATACTGGACAATATAAGATAAACGTCAAGCATCAAGATATATTTCTGAAAGTATTGTAGAAAAAAAATAATAGAACCAACAATAATAAGGATATGCATAAATCCATTCAGCCACAATAAAGCAACATTTCTTTTCTTGACTAAACAAAACAAAGAAAATAAAACTATTAATTAGTAAATAAATTGTATACTTAATAAAAAAGTTATTAACGAAGTAATTAGAACTGTAGCAAAATTGATAAATAAAATGTATATAAATTTTGATAGACGTATAGTTTGATATATAGATTGGTATCCAAGCCACAGTGACGCAATGAAAACAAAAACACCATGAGTAAAAAAGTATAACTTTGGAAAAGCAAAGTTTAATTGGTATGAAATATTTGCACTTTTCAAGGTAAATTGATTTTGGTTTGAGTCTGTATTCGAATTGGTTAAAATTTGCCGATCTTCCTTCATTGTTTTTTATTTAATATAATCAAATACAGTACTGCACAAAAGTTTAGACGCACAGGCTTCCAGAACTTTTTAATAAGTATAATTCGTAAAACATAAAAATATTAAGATTTGTTTTAGAAATAAACAAAATAAATATCAGTTTTTAATTAAACTAACTCTGCTCTACAAATTGATATAAAATATATGATAATTCGATTTTAAACTTATCTGAAAGATTGAAATTAAATAAAAGCCATAAAAATGTGAGTCAAAAATTTTTGCACAAAAGTTTAGACGCACATCATTAATCTCTAATTAGAAATCGATTAATTAGCTTAAATGAATTGTTAAATATCTTAATTTAAAGATTATGCAGTAAGTGTTAGATTCATATATGAAACATTGCTATTAAACTTCATGCTTAGTGTCTGTGACATTATAAATTACACCCGAAAATTTTAGCAATCTTGGTAAAAAAAAATGGGTAAAAAAAGCGTTACCAATCAAGTTAGATGTCAGATAATTGGTCTACTAAAAGATAAGACCAAAAGTAATAGGAAAATAGCAAAATTGGTAGGAGTATCAGAAAAATGTGTGAGAACGACAAGAAAAAATAATGATACTTATGGCACCCCAAAGGAATCAACAAGGCCTGGGAGACCAAGAAAGCTTACTTATAGGGACCAAAATAGTTTATTTATACAGGTAAGAAAAAATCCTACGATAAGTAATAAAAAGTTGGCCTCTGAGTTTAATTCTAAGTTTAAAAATGTTAAGGTAAGTAGAGAAACAGTAAGGAGATTTCTAACTAGTAAAGGAATAGGAACTTTTACAGCTCTTAAAAAGCCATTGCTGACGGCATCGGATAGAATCAAAAGATTAAAATGGTGTAAAGAAAGACTGAATTGGACACTTGAACGTTGGGGAATGGTAATTTTTAGTGATGAATCAAATTTTGAGGTGTTTAATAGGAAAACAAGGGTTTTAGTAAAAAGGTTAAGAAAAGAAAAATACGACACAAGATTTGTTGTACCAACTCTACAAGGTGGTGGTGGATCCGCAGGAATATGGGGATGCATCAGCGCTAAAGGTACAGGATGCTGTCGTATATATGAGGGACGAATTAATCAATATAACTATAAGGAAACGTAAGAAAATGAACTTATGGCATCTGTTGATATTTTTTACCAAAGAGATGATCCTTGGTTTTTTCAACAGGATGGGGCTCCAGCACATAGAGCAAAGCTAATTAAAGAGTGGTTTGATGAGAATAATATTGCCCTTTTACCATGGTGTGCCAGATCACCTGATCTTAATCCTATCGAGAACCTATGGTCATATATTGATGCAAAATTGATAGAAACAAAGTTAACCTCAATCGAACACTCAAAATCGACACTTCTGAAGGAATGGCTAAATGTACCTGATGAATATGTGGAAAAAATTAGTTGAATCAATGCCAAAACGGATCCGTGCTTGTTATGATGCAAAAGGTGGTCATTTTAAATACTAAAAATGCGTATGCGTCTAAACTTTTGTGCAATACTGTATAATATAATATAATTTATTTTTAAATAAGTGACTAATGAAAAAAAAAACTTTTTAAATATTTTATTTTTAATAATAATAATGTCACGAGTTTTTTTTATCATCTCCATTTATCTTCTATCTAAAGGTGAATCAGATTATAAGACATTTTTATCTAAAAAATTACGAAAAGGTGAATTTAATTAAATAATTAACCACTCTTATTAACAATTTTATTTAAATAAAATTTTTTTGATTAAAATAATAAACTTTTTTTCAAAATAAATGAAATAACTATTTTCTTCTTCAAGTTCATAGTATGTAATAATTAATTATTCTATATATTTAAAATAATTAAATAGTTAGACAAAAATTTTTTAATATCCGCCTTGATCACCAAAAATTTTTTTTATATCATCATTATATTTATTATCAGGTCCAAGCCATGTCGGATGGTCAGTATTAATTTTTTTCCAGTATAAATCTGCAAGTATAACATTGCCATTTTGATTAATGTGAAAGCCGTCAATGGGTTCAATCAGTTGCCAACGCTCACCGCCCATTGATTCCCAAACAGCCATCACTTGAATAGATTTAAATTTAGAAAAATTAATTTTTTTTAAATGTTTGCCAACTTTCTTCAATTGGAACATCTGTATAGCCCATATCAAAATGCTTATAAGTGCGTGACGATGCAATATCCTGGACTATTCTTGAAAGATTCATGGCATAATCAGTTGTCAGTTTTCTAAGAGTAGCTTTAAAGCATTTAATTTAAGATATATAATATATTAAATTAATTTCCTTTTTACCATTTGTAGTCATCCATCCATTACTTTTTGTTTTATAAATGAATGATTTTTTTTTAAAATAAGTTAATTTAATATTAATTACCAAGGGCTAACTTGAAGACATGAGAGATAAGTGTACACATCTTTGTATTTAATGTCATTTCTCGCTTTGCCAAGTGGATAAATTCTCTCACCAAGAACATCGTACAAAACACTTCCATTGGCTAGACCAGTTAGCATTACATGGCTGCCTTGAGGAAGAACAGTGTCGAGATAGTCTAGCACGTAAATCAAGTTATCACGGAATTCTTTTGGGCGGGTCATGTGATCAAGAGTATCTGGATGGCTTAAAAACAATTTTAGAAAAGGTCTATAATCTCTTTTAGTTACCCGTTGCAGACATCGTTGCCGACCAAAGACAATGTGAGCAATAGAGGTTGATCTTGGTTCTGATTTCGAGCCAAACTTTTGACAATGTCTTTCATGCTTCCAGTGCGAGCCCCTTTTTATAAAACAAAAGCTTTAATATGAAAAATGTGGGCAATAGAGGCTTTATATACCATTGACTGCTACATTCTGATAATCCCTTTATTAATTATATTTTGAAAAATAATAATAATCAAATGAATATAACAATACCTAAAATTGCATCTATTTTTTTCTAAAAGTTTTAGATAAATTGAGTTGGTGCGAGTGAGGACAACTGGCCAAGTGCTGTTCATAAAGCCTAAAATTTATAAGGAAATAAATTCATATATATTTGAATAATTTAATTACCTGTCATGGCAGATAGATGAGGCCAGTCAAGTTCATTTTCTATTATAAAAGCTATGTGTTCAAATACAGCAGAGTTTATCTGTGTAGCATCTTAATAATTTAATTTGATATAATTATTTTAATTTAAAAATTCATATTTTACCAAGCCATTGTTCTGGAATACTGAAATGAGCACTAATTGAGTCACCAAGCACAGCAACACCTAATTGGTTAGAGTCTCGGCAAAACATTTCTTCATAGGTCAAATTTGAACCTGGTGCCCGACCCTATTTAAAATCTAATAAATCCATGAATAGATAAATAATTAATTGTCCAAGCTTACATAAATTCCATTACAATTTGAATCTGAACCTTTGTCTCCTGATAATGGCTTTACACCTGGGCGGACATTCTTGCTAAAATCATTACAATCTTTACCTTTCCAACTTGAACCCCGCAGTGTCTGTTAATTGTTTTTAGAATTAGTTAAATTGATTAGTATTTAATAATTTTCTTTTACTGGTATTGTGCTATGACCGTCTTGGTCAATATCAATGGCAGGTAAATGTGAATCAAATATACTTTAAATGTTTTTTTTTTATAAAATTTAATTAAAATTTTCTTTAAAGTAAATCTACCGGTTAATATAATCACATATTTCCTTAAAAATTGGTAGATCACAAATATTGGTATTTATTTGGTCAATTTGTCTATTCTTTAGTCTTAAGTTTCGTTTAAATAAGTAAACACTTTCTTGAATTGTATCTTTCTTTAATTAAAAGTTTAATTTTATATCTAACATTTAATTATTTTATTGCACTTTTTTTGGCAAAATATGACATTCTGGTTGTCCAGGATCTGTTCGACAAAAATTCAATGCATGACAAATTACATCACCATTTTCTTTGGCATACAGCCTTTGATTATCTAATCAGTGAACCAAATTAAATCTTTCATTAATCAAATTATACCCATCGATAATAATAGGACCAAATGTTTCAATAGCTTGCTGGCAAGTTAAACGAAACAAGCCTTCAGGTAAATAGTTACAAAAATTGTCTAAGGTATTTTCGATTGTGTCATTGTAAACAATTGCTATCTGTTCTACAAGAGTTACCAAAACGGTGCATACAGCACAATTAGTTCCTCCATTGACATCCTTTAATTTATCTATCTTCAAACTTTCGGATTTAACTGGAACTCCGAAGTAAATCAATAAAATAAAAACTGTCAAAAATACTAAAGACTTCATGATTTATGATCAAAAAAAAAACTACATAGGTAAATTTATTTTTAATGTTTTATCTTTGAAAATAGAATATTAGATAATACAAAATTTTATCGGTTTGTTTTAAACCCATGAGAATAAAGCTTTTTTAAATCAGGTGACTTTAAATACACCCAATTTTAGATCATTCAAAATGGTTCAATTCTAATTTATTCAAAAAATTTTATATTTATCTTTTTCAAAATGAAAAAAGTATCAAAAATAAACTAAATCATTTATTAAATAAGAAAACAAAAATTAACTCAATGTCCTCCTTGATCACCAAATATCTTTTTTATTTGTTCATTATTTGGATTTACAGGACCCAACCAGTCTTGGTGTTCCTTGATTAAAATGTCCCAATATAAATCAGCTAATAGAACATTTCCTATTTGATTTATATGAAATCCATCAAATGGCTCAATCAATTGCCATTTTTCACCTCCCATCGATTCCCATTTTATCATCACTTATTTTAGTCATTAAAAAAAAACTTTAACCAATTAAGACCTTAAATAAATACTTTCATCAAATGGTACATGAGTATATGCCAAATCAAAATTCTTATATTTTGTTGTTTGGGTTAAGTTTTTGGCTATTTTAGATAGCATCATGGCATAATCTGTAGTCAATTTTCTTAGCGTATCTATACAATTAAATAAAAAAGCTATTTTTGGTCTAAAATTAATTGTTTTTACCATTAGTGGTCATCCAGCCATTGCTAGATAAAAAATTTTAAGATTTTATACAACCGGTGTTTTAATTTTCAAACTTTACCAGGGACTTATTTGCAAGCAAGTGAGGTAATTGTAAAAATCAACATAGTAAATATCTCCACGAACTCTTCCAAGTGGATAGACAATGTTTTTAAGAGACTCGTATAAAAGACTTCCTTTAAAGGATAATTTAAAATCAGCCTAAATTCCATAAGATTTGATTACCATTAGCCAATCCTGTGAGCATTACATGGCTACCATTTGGTAATACACCGTCCAAATATGAGAGAACTTCTAGTAAATTTTTGTGGTAATCTTCTGGTTTGGTCATATGATTAAGTGTATCAGGATTTCTAAATTGAAAAGAGTATTGATAAACTTTTGGTAATGAATAAATTTACCCATTGCAAACATCATTGCCAACCAAGGTTAAAAATAACAGCACTGGAAAATCTTGATCCTGATTTCGTTTAAGACTTTTATCATATAGAATTACAAATTAAATAAGTTTTTATTATAACATTTTAGAGTACGTTTGAGCTATGGCTTGAATACCACGAGTACTGGCTCCTAAATATAAATGATGAAAAATATTTTTTTATCTTTTATGAATTCTGGATAATAACCATTTACTGCTACATTTTGATAATCCCTTTTAAAAGAAAATAAAATTATCTAAATTTAAATTTACCAAAATTACAAATGTTTACCTAAACATGCATCGATTTCTTTCAAGCATTTTTAAATAGATAGAATTTGTAATTTCGTATTCAACTGGCCAAGAACTATTCATAAATCCTTGATATTATCAATGATTGAAAAATTAATTTCTAATTATATTTATTAAATAGTAATTTTTACCTGTGATTGCAGATAGATGAGGCCAGTCAAGTTCATTTTCTATTATAAAAGCTATGTGTTCAAATACAGCAGAGTTTATTTTATAAGGATCTTAAGGAATTTATTTGTATAATCTTATCTTTGGGAAATAATTTATTACCTATCCATTGTTCGGGAACACTAAAATGAGCACTAATTGAGTCCCCAAGCACAGCAACACCTAATTGGTTAGAGTCTCGGCAAAACATTTCTTCATAGGTCAAATTTGAACCTGGTGCCCGACCCTATTTAAAATCTAATAAATCCATGAATAGATAAATAATTAATTGTCCAAGCTTACATAAATTCCATTACAATTTGAATCTGAACCTTTGTCTCCTGATAATGGCTTTACACCTGGGCGGACATTCTTGCTAAAATCATTACAATCTTTACCTTTCCAACTTGAACCCCGAAGTGTCTGTTAATTGTTTTTAAAATTAGATTAATTGATTAGTATTTAATAGTTTTTTTTTTTACTGGTATTGTGCTATGACCGTCTTGGTCAATATCAATATCTGGCTGATGTTTTTTAAAGGCTCTTAATATTTTATTTATTTTTTTATCTTAACTTTTTATCATCCTACTTATTTATGAATTCACATAATTGTTTGAAAATTGGTTGATCACAAATTCCTTTTTTTACTTTCATTGGAAAACCAATCTTGTTTATCCGGAGATAATTTTTTAAATTATTAACTTTTTCTTTTATGGAAATCTAATTAAATTTATTGAAAATAAGATCAAATTTTTTAAATTTTCTTAAATTACCTCTTTCTTAGGCAACAAGTGACATTCTTGTCTTCCTGGTTCTGTATTACAAAAACCAATTAAATGGCAAATTACATCCGCGTTTTCTTTTGAATAAATTCTTTTAATAAATTCTTACTGAATTATATTAAGAAATTTTTAATTATTTTCCAATTACCCATTAATTATCACTGGACCATATATTACCACTGCTTGTTGACAAGTAAATCTGAAAATTCCATCTGGTAAAAACAGACACAAATTATTGAGTGAATTTTCGATAGTATCGTTATAGGCAATGGCTAAATTTTCTACCATTGCCACAATTATTGTACAGTAGGCACAATCAGAGCCACCGTTGACACCCCTCATTTCATTCCTGATCGATTCATCAGTAAAAACCGATTTGGCCATAATTCCACTGACAAAAAGTAAACTAAGTATTAAAATTTTCATTTCTATCTAATATTCAAAATGAAATGAAATTTTCTTATTTAACTTTATTCAATTTATCTTGCAATAAATTAGAATTAAAAAGACTTTTTATCAATTTTATATTTATCAATTTTATAGCTGATAAAATGTTTAAGTTCACTCAAGATACTGTTTAATAAAAAGCTTAAATTATTTTTTAACTATTTATTAAGTGAATAAATAAATTTAAATTTAAATTGGTAGATCAATAACCACCTTGATCGCCAAAAATTTTTTTTATATCAAAATTATGTGCATTTTCAGCACTTATCCAGTTAGGATGGTCTTTAAGCAATATGTCCCAATAAATATCAGCCATTAGATGATTTCCAATTTGATTGATGTGGAAACCATCTATGGGTTCGATTACCTGCCACCTTTCTCCTCCCATCGATTCCCAAATTTCAAATACTTTTAAAATTATAGAAAAAAATCCTATTTTTTTTAAATAAATATACATCTGTCAATTGGTACATAGGTAAATGCCAAATCAAAATTTTCATATTTTTTGCTCTCTGATATATTCTTGTTAATATTTGAAAGCATTAAAGCATAATCTGTCGTCAACCGTCGTAAAGTATCTTTAAAATTATAAATTTTTATTTAAAGATAAAATTTTTAATATTAAAATAATCTAACCATTTGTTGTCATCCATCCATTGCTGTTTTTAAATCAAAAAAAAAAAAACAAAAACAACTAAAACTTAGATAATTTTTTTATTTTTTGAAAATTACCATGGACTAATCTAAATTTTAAACAGATAGATAAAATTCAAATTTATAATTAAAAATAACCTCTAAGCACGAAAGATAAGTATACATATCACCATAATAAATGTTATTCCTAACTCTTCCTAGTGGATAGACTCTATTTTTTAAAGCATCGTACAAAACTGTCCCTTTTAACCAAACAATTAAGATAAGTATTTAATTTAAGATTAGTTAAATTGCCATTTGCTAGACCAGTAAGCATTACATGGCTCCCGTTTGGTAAAACAGTGTCTAAATATGACAATATTTCAACAATATTGTTGTAGAATACATCTGGTTTTGTCATATGATTCAATGTATCTGGATTTCTTAAATTAATTTAAATTAGTTTTAAATTATTTAATTTTATTCTAATTAATTGCCCATTGCAAACATCATTTCCAACTAGTGATAAAAATACAAGAAGTGGCTGGTCTTTTTGCTGATTTCGACTCAGACTTTTGACAATTTTCTTCATTTCGTTTGAGTCAGCACCTAAAAAAAAGGGATTTAATGATGCATTTATGGCAAATAGTTTACCATTGACCGCAATATTTTGATAATCTCTAAAAAATTGTTCGATTTAAAAAAAATGTAAATAATCTAGGTTAACAATTTACCTAAAATTGCATCTATTCCTTTCCAAAAGCTTCAAATAGATGGAATTTGTAGGGCCTTTTACCACTGGCCACGTACTATTTATATATCCTTAATGATAAGATAACAATTATTATATTACATAAAAAAGGAGCTACCAGTCATTCCTGACAATTGAGGCCAGTCCAACTCATTTTCCAAAATAAATGCTAAATGTTCAAAAACAGCTGAATTGATTTGATAAGCATCTAAAAAAAAATAATTTTTTTATTAATTTATAAATATATATTTATCTTTGTTACCTAGCCATTGTTCCGGAATGCTAAAATGTGCACTGATCGAATCACCTAATACAGCAAAGCCGGTTTGTTGGGAATTTTTGCAGAACATTTCTTCATATGAAATGTTCGAGCTTATGTCTTTGCCCTAACCACAAAAATAATTATTTTCCAATAGTTATATAGAAGATAAATTACAAAAATTCCATTGCAGTTTGAATCACTTGATAGATCACTATTGATTGGAATTGCACCTGGATGAATCGTTTTCTTAAAATCATCACAATCTTTTCCTCTCCAACTGGTGCCTCTAAGTGTCTTAAAGTTTTATGCAATTGGCATAATATGATAAAGTTTTATCATTTTTAAATATTACAGCAAAAGTGCTATGACCATCTTGGTCAATGTCAAACGCAGGCTCATGCTTATCAAATATTCTATCCAAAACAAAATTTAGCCATTTTTTTGGGTTATGTTTTATTAAGCAATAAATCCTTTTACTTTTTTATATAGTCACAAATAGACTTAAAAATGGACATACTACAGGGATCTTGTTTAACTTGTGGAATCTCTATTTTGTTTCTGGCCAAGCCATTCTTGAAAAAAACAAGTCTTTCTTTAATTGATGTGTCAGACAATGGAAAAATATGGCATTCATTGTGTCCAGGATCAGTACGACAAAAGCCCAGTGCATGGCAAATTACATCTGGAGACTCTTTGTTAAAAAGCCTTGATGCATTTGTTAGAGCTAAGTTAAAATCTTTTATCTCTAAAATTTCTACCCGTTTATAATTACTGGTCCAAAGGTTTTTACAGCTTGTTGGCAAGTTATTCGAAATATGCCATCTGGCAAGTAGTTACAGAACTTTTCCAATGACATCTCAATGGTATCATTATAAACCACAGCAAGTTCGTCAACCAGAGTCAACAAAACTGAACAAACTGCACAATTCACTCCTCCATTGGCTCCTCTAACTGTCCTTAGTGGTTCTGTGGAATATTGCTCAATTGAACCCACTTGAGACAAAACAATCAAAGATAAAAAAACTTCTAAATTTTTCATTATTCTTTCTTTTCTAGTTATTAACTGATAAATTTTGAAAAGGTTTATTTTAAAATTTTATTTATTAAAAAAAATATTGATAAAAATATCTTATTAAAATTAATCTTAATTATCTATATAAAACAAAATTAGAAGAAAAAAAAATTAACTTCAACAAAAGTTGTTCTAATTTTCATTGTCTTACATATAAATTGTGCACTTTAATCGGTTACGCTTGAATAAGAGGTTTTAGCTGGTGATTTAAGGGCCATGTTAATTTCGTTCTTGGACTCTGATATGGCTCTTATTGTCATGTATGAAATTAAGGCCTCGTTGTCCAAACCTTGGGTTAGCTTAATATTCTTGTAAACTTCCAGATCTTTTTCGTACTGGTATCTCAGAGCTTCAGCTTCGGTTCTGGCCCTTTAATTTTAAACCATTGAAAAAAATCTTTAAAAAAATTAAAATAAATTCGTACTTATTTGTTATGATTTTAGCCTGTGTCTCAGCGTTATTTTGGATAATTTCAGCTTGTTTTTTGGCCTGTTCCAGAGTGGTCTCGGCTTGCAAGAGAAGACGTGGTCTTTCATTTTCAGCTACCTTTATATTCTCTTTGGCCGCTTCCTTGTCTTTTACGGCTGTTTCGAATTCAGACGGTCTCTGAACACTGTTTACCTGTTGAGAGATAAAATTTTATCATACCTTTAAATTTTTGTCATTTATGCTAAATAATTTTTAC
The DNA here is from genome assembly GCA_016802295.1 of Brachionus rotundiformis. Taxonomy (NCBI): domain Eukaryota; kingdom Metazoa; phylum Rotifera; class Eurotatoria; order Ploima; family Brachionidae; genus Brachionus; species Brachionus rotundiformis. Next base: position 124,037 of record JAESIW010000203.1, read on the forward strand.
CTGCAAATCATTTAATTCACAATGAAGATATTCACAATAATTTCTCATTGTTTCTCTCATAAGTTCTTGGAAACGACCTGAAAAAAATAAATTAGAAACCTTTTACAAGTAGTAAAACTTTACCAAATACCTCTGTCTGTCTGAAATTCGGTAGTAGAAAAATTGGCACAGCTATCATGTACGGCGGATATGCCCGAAGCTAATAAAACCTTTTTATATCCATCGAAATCTTTGAATTGTTCAATCAAAAATCTCATATGTTTAGAGCTTTGAGCGACAAGAAAGATAATATTTTTTACAATTTGTATAGTTAAAGTTTACTTGGCCTTAAATTGGTAAGAAACATCAATTTCTATTATAACTCCATCTTTATTCAAACACTTTAAATTAAGCATTAGACCTTATCTTAAATTAATGAGCTTAAATATTTACAGTAATTTCCTTGAATTCCATGGTATTGTAAACATTTGGAAAAATAATGAAACTAAATCCTGGTGGACCAAAATGAAGACCTTCTTTTTTCACATCGTTTCCCAGTTGTTTCAAAATATTATCATATTTAATTCCGACTAAATGGATAAGATAAAATTGGCTAAAAGAAAAGACAAGTCCTTACGCTCATAAGAATTGAGTCTTTTGGCAGAAAGGATTAGGATTAGGAGCCCGACAGCAGCCACAACACCACAGCCAACCAGGATAGATATGATAACCGGCTTCATTTAAATCCTATAATATTTAATTATTAATTAAAAGTTTTTAATTTGCTAGTTAGATAGAAAATAATGATTAAACTCATCTAAAGTACTAATAAGATTTTTTTCAAAATTTGATTTTGAATTTTTTATAACAAATGATTAGTGTGCTTTTAAATTTCTACAAGAAAATTTATTTTCATAATTAAATTTGTGTTTGGTTTTAAAGGTAAAACTTAAAGAATAAATTAAAATGTTTGACAAAGTTCTTCAGTCAAAACCTTAGAAACATATTATGTTGAAAATAGTAGAACTTTTTAAATAAAACAGCCAATTTAATCGAGATGGCGGATGTTTCTTTTTCATTATAGAATATACAAATATAATTTAAATATTATAATTTTAGATAAATTTTAGCTAGAGTAACTTTTTATAAATGGTAAAATAGGTGTATAAATGATATCCTACAAATAACTGATTAAGCAGCATACCCAGCAAACTTTTATGATCTTATCAATATCAGCAAAGTCGATGGATATGCTAAATAAAGCTTTAAGGATAGATATTCTGTAGTTGACCATATCCAATGGGTTAACTCGCGGGAAACTTTCCGACAATTTTTTCAAATGCTTTCTGATCTTTGGAAAAAAACTTATTATAAAAATACCTTTTTAAATAGAAAAAGTTCAAGTGATTACTAATTTTTTGAATATCGTATTTAATTAATAAACAATTTTGCAATAAAATTACTAATTTAAAGTAAATATCAAAATTAAATATTAGGTTTAAAATTTGACAAAAATATATAATTTATTTTAAATCAATAATTATACTAAAACGAAAATACAAAATTTAAAATAAATTAGAAATTTTAAAGACAAAATTATTTCAATCTCACTAGATTAATTAAAATTTTTTTAAATATTTTTTAAGAGCTTTATTTTAAACTTTATTAAATTTTATCATTACCAATGCCTCGAAAGCGATCATCGTCGCGTTCATCGGAATCATCAGCTGAAATAATTAGCAAGCGGTCAAGCAACAGACCAAGGGGCCGATCAAGATCGTCTTCATCTTCAGAATCATCATCTAGACCAAAATCAGGAAAATCTGGCAGCAGATCATCGAAATACCAAGGTCCTAGAAATAAAATTTCCGAACTAGACAAGGAAAGAACCAAAAATTATGATTTCACTGACGAAATTAATGGTAAAATAGGACATTTTTTACCAAATAATACTTTTAAGTTTTAGAGCTGCATAGTAATGAAAAATTGAGAGAAAAAACAATAAACAAACTGGAAGATGGCGGTGGTTTTAAACCACAATCGTTCAAATCGTCAAGATCAGATAAAAAAAGAAACGAATCATCCAAGTTCAAGCAAAGCTCATCTAATGAAAACTCTACGTTTGGCACAGGTACATCTTTTGGTGAAACAATTACTCGAAATGCTGATTTATTACTCAATCCTGGCATAGTTAATTCTAGCAACAAATCCATATTAAGTGATCTAGTAATCTTTTGTCAAAAATAAATCAAAATAAACTATTGTTTATATTAATTAAGTTTTTTGAGGACCCAAAGGTTAAACAGAATCGATGGCGACTTAAGGTAAAAGAAATCTTACAGTCTTAAGTATTAAATGAATGATTTGTAAATAAATATTTGATTCTATTTTTCGTAATAATTAACTATTTGTTAAATAAAATTTTCAAAATAATATCTTTATTTAATAATTAACAAGAAAAAGATTAAAAAAATTAAATTAAATAATTTTCATTTAATGATCAAGCGATTATTAATATGAGTATATTGCACTTAAAATAAAAACTAGTTGGAAAAATCAATATAATTTTTAGGATTTTTTCTCATTATTTTTGGTCCAAAGAAGGAAGTTTTATAAATTTATATCAATTCAAACAGTTTTTTGTTTAAATTTAATTATTTAACATTAGAAATCAGATTTGATATTTTTAGTTAAGCTTTTGTTTTTAAAACATTAATACTCTTTAATAATAGACTCTTTATTTCATATTTTTTGGTCTAGTCTTAGACCGACCACGTTGCATAAGAAACAGCGCCCTTGAACAAAAATTTTATACTAACAAGAACATTATGTTTATTATAAATTTGAATTGTTTTAAACTTTAAACAAGCTAATTAAACAAATTTTAAATTTACCATTGGTTATTAAAAAAAAATTAAATCTTATCATATAATTATTTTCTTATAGTTGAGAAAAAAAAATATTTATGCTGTTTCCAAGTAAAAACTGGTTTATCGATTTTTAATTTCCCATGTGCCAACATTTTTCAATTAAAACAAAACTTAGTGAATTTTACATCAAGTATTAGGCAAGATGCTGTCTAGAAATCACAATTCAGTGAATAAAGACCTTTCAACAATAATGAAATCTAACCAAGTAGTTGCCAATTGTCGAGTTTGTGAGATGATCAATATTTGTGAAAAGACACGGATTTTGTGTCCATATTGTGGTTCATTTTATGATCCAAATGTAAAAACAGGGTGTAAAGTGAAGCCAAGAAGAAGCTCGGTAAATTCGACCATTGATAGTGACACAGATTCAAGTGAGGAAGAAAATTCTCGCTCTACAGGCGGATTTAGAAGTTTCATTAGAAATTTCTTAAAAATTTCAAAAAAATCAAATTCAAATTCCAATTTGAGCAAACAGTCTTGTCACAAAAATAAGACAATTAGTTCAATAAGTGTTCTAGATCAAGAAGAAATAAATGTTTTAGAAAAACCAATTCATCCATTTATTTCCTTGAAAAATAAAGAACCAGATTTTTATAAAGAGTTAAGACCAAGTTTTAAACTGGACTTAAATAAATTTAAAGATTTGACTACAAAGGCTTTGGAAAACAACAATTTTAATGATATTATAGATTTTTATTGCTGGAATTTTTCCAAGACTTCAAATTTGATCAATTTACTCTTGGTAGAAAAACCCATCAGGACAAAGCATCCGTTTAGCATGTCTTCTTCGTCAACTGATAAAAAAATCGGTATAATTTTTAATTATTCAATTGATTGGAAATTTATGAAAGAAATTTATTTATTTTTACAAAAATTGGTAAGATTTGAAAATAGATATGATGCTTTGTTTAAAAGCTTTTGTTTTTCATTAAGTCAATTACGGAAACCAAACTAATTATGAAAGCTGTTTGCTTTTGCATTGTTAATGATATTAAGTAGAAGAGATTTTAAAAATTTATATCAAAAAAAAATTTTTTTTCTTAATTAAGGCCGATTATAGATCGTCTCAAAGTTCATGTGCTACGAAATCATAGCTTGGCAAATAATTTAGCTAATGGTGGTCAATTAAAAGAAGAAAATAAGTTCGAATGTTCTGAGATAGATAAATTGGTAATGGAATTAATTTATAGCTTGGTTATCTTTTTATGCGTAATTTAAGAAAAAAATTTTATGCAAAAAATTAAATTAATTTTTTTTTCAAAAGAATCCTTTATTTAATTTAATGGAAAATAGTGTTCTATTTTCCATACTTTTATGTGAAATAGCCAATCTGAATAACCATCTACAAAATATTCTTGTTTACAATTTGAGAAGGATGCCATTAAATTTCTTCCGAGACATTTTGAGACAAATTCAAAATTTTCTCATAGCTCGTTTGTTTCCACAGTCGAATACAAAACCAATTCGTTTGGTAAACGATTGGTTATTATCAAGTGTTAAAGTTATTGGAATTCTTTGTAAAATGATAAAAATTTTCAATATATTTATTTGATAAATTTTACTAATTAGATTTTACCAATGAAATGCAAATCAATTATTATCAAAATCATTTTAAAGAATATGAAAATGACGCTTATTTGGATTACAAGCAAAAAAAGAAATACTTCCAAAAACTGGACAATCATCAGGAGTATTTAAATCCAACTTCAGTTGTTTCGGCATCCACCAATTATTCTTCTCTTTTTGTCTCATATGAAGACTTTTATATAAAAAAATTGGATACTCTCAATCTTTACAAAGACTTTATAGCCTGGCAGCATCGAGGCAAATTGTCCAAAGAGTACATATTTATCTATTTAATTTTAAAGTTTAAATTTTAAAATCTTTCAAGATTCTGCTTTAGCCAATATCCATTCATTTTAAGCATAAGCACCAAGCGTCGCATTCTTGAACAAGATTCTGAAGCACAAATGGTTATAATGGCCAAGGTAAGGACTTTTCTTATTTTTTTAAGTGAATTTTCATTTAAATTTTTAAAAATAAAGGAAAGCTTTATGAAAAATGCCAAAAATAGAAATGTAAGAATTCCAAATACCAATGATCTATATCTCACATTAAATGTCAGGCGAAATAATTTAATATCTGATTCGCTTAACGAAGTTTGTATTGAAAAATATCAAAAATTACATTAATTAATGCTTTAAATTAGATTGAAATTAAAAAGAGTCACCTTAAAAAAAAACTAAGAATTAACTTTGTTGGCGAAGCAGCGATTGACATGGTATTTAAATGAACATTCTTTTCTTGTATTTAAATTTTTTAACAAGGGAGGTGTTAGAAAAGAATGGTTTTTGTTGGTGACAAGGCAAATATTTAGTCCGCTATATGGTAAGTATAAAAATTTTTCAAATCAAAAATATACAATGATATTAAATTAAATAAATTATATGAAATAAAAATAAAAATGAAGCTTTTATTTAAAAAATTAATTTATTTTATTATGTTTAAATCAAGGTATGTTTATTTATCAAAAAGAATCTGAGTGCTACTGGTTTGGACCAAATTTTGAAAAGTCAATGTTGGCTGAATATCATCTTATAGGAGTGGTAAAATTAAATCAATTTATAAGAAAAATTAATTTAAAAATAATAAAATTTAGCTGATGGGGTAGGCTTAGTATTTTTTCTATCAATTAAAAGAATGAATAAATTCAAATCAAGACTAGCTGTCTATAATGGAGAAATACTTGATATTAGATTTCCACATTGTGTTTATAAGAAACTCTTAACTGTTACCAAATCACCAGACTCAGTAGGAGTTTTGCCAAATTTAAGCTTGTATGATTTGAAATTGGTGATGCCAAGTATTGCGAATAGTCTTCAATGCTTGCTCGACTATGAAGGCAATGTTGAAGAAGATTTTTTGATGAAATTTGTAGCTTCTTATTCTGAATTTGATACAATTAAAATGGTTGAATTGAAAGAAAATGGATCAAATATTGATCTTACGAACGAAAATAGAAAAGAATTTGTACAATTATACATAGACTTTTTATTAAATAAATCAATTTATGAGCAGTTTAAATCGTTCTACAATGGTTTTCACAGTGTATGTGCCACAAACGCCATTCAATTGTTTAGACCTGAAGAAATCGAATTGCTGGTAAGCGGTTCACCAGAGCCATTGAACATTGATGAACTTAAACTTATTACTTTGTATGAAAATTATACTGAGCATGATTTAGTAATAAGGTAAAAATATTTAACTATTTGATAAATTTTTGTGTTATAATCTAATGATTAAGATGGTTTTGGGATATACTGAAACAAGAATTCAATTCAAGCCAAAAAAGGCGATTTTTGCTCTTTACTACTGGTAGTGACAGAGTTCCTGTGGGAGGCTTTAAAGAAATGATGTTCAAAATTACCAAAATAGAATGCAAAGAACAGTATGTCTAAAAATTAATTTTATTATGTTCTCGCACTTATTTAATTTAAGGTTGCCAATGGCTCATACATGTTTCAACCAGCTTATATTGCCACAATATAAAACAAAAGAAAGCTTGAAGTGCAAACTTCAAATTGCAATAGATAATGCCGAAGGATTTGGTATAAAATAAATTATCAGTTTGTTAAGTCATATTTTTTTCTAATTAAAATTGGTTATTGAATTTAAAAATAATATTGTTAAACAATATGATAAGATATACTAATCTCTGATAAATTTTGTTTTTTAATAGTTTTGATAATTAAAAAATAACTTGAACTTGTTTTATTAATTTTTATAAAAATGTCTGAATATGTTTGTATTAATATGGAATATTTTTATTTAATCCTTTAATATTTATTAAATTTAATATTTATCGAATAAATTTTTTCTAATGTAAAAAATAAATTTGGTTAAAAAAATTGAAAATGTTTTAATATGTATTCGAATTTTGATTTTAAGATCAATTTATGTGTAAGACAAAAATATTGTCGGTACATAAAATATTTGACATTAACTTGAGTCATAATTAAATTAAAATATATTCAAATATTTCAGTCGGTCATGCATGTACTGAATATTTACTAAAGCTCCCCAAAATACAATACCCATTCTGTATATGTGCACACAATAGCAATTTAGGCTATGAGCTCGTAAAATTTTACTCATTCGCATAGTTAATAGCGAAAATATATGAAAAATAATAATAATAATTAATATCTATCCAGATCGTTCAAAAATATTATTCGCCATCATCATCAACATACAGTGATGAGAATTTTGTTTTTTTGTACTCTAATAACTTAATATTTTTAATAAAATTACAAATAAATAAGCTTTTATTTAACCAAGTTTAGAATGATAGCCGTATTAAGAAGTTAATAGAGCCAAATTTTAAGTGATCTAAGCTGGATTCTTTAATTGATAATAACAATTCACTTGAAAAAAACTCGATTAAATCATCAACGAGTGTAAGCTTTACGGACACATCAAGGCACCACAAGCAAAATAGCTTCTCTCTTCTCAGCCAAACAGATTTTGACACTAGGCCTGACGACTCGAGCAATTCCAATTCTGGTTTCGTACCTGCCCGAACTAGATCAAAAACACATAGCACCAAGGCTAGCTCTACACAGCCTACACAACCAAAAAAAACAATCTGTAATTAATATTGTGATAATAAAATTATATTTAAACAAAAGGAAAAAATTGAATTTTTTTTAAGTGGGATTTTAATTCAAATTTTTTTTATTCTGTGACAAGCCTTAAGATATATGTTAGTTTTACCATTGTTAAAGGGCGGAATAATATATTTTTTTTTTGAAAATCTGGTACGTGGCATGCTTTAGGTTAGAGAGATTTAATAAACCATTTATTTTATTTACTAGGCCATAATTAGGAAATAAACTGTTATAAACCTAACTTATTGGGATCTGGTGGTTGGTGGCCTACCATCGTAGATAATTTAAAACTACACTTCGCTTTCTCATGAGATCATTGTAGTACACTGTAAAATTGTAGACATTAAGGTCGACTGGATTTGGTGTTGTAGTTATTGGAAAAAAAATTAAAACCCTAACCTACCATGTTATTTTATAAATCTTATTTTTTAATAAGTGATAATTATTTTTCGCTAAGGCGATTAGTGTTTGTTGCGTTTCAGTAGTGAACGATCTTTTCATCATTAATCAGGCATGAAATCAAAGCAAGCCATTCAAGATGATGATGCTAAGCAACTAATTTCGTAATAATAAAATATAATAATAGACAATTTACAGATGTCTTGAGGGAATACGAAATAGTTTCTCTATAGACTACATAATGTGCTGTACAAATCTAAGCGCACATCATTTGGAAATATAAATCCCTTAATTACTTTTTTTAAGCCTATTAGGAAAAAAAACCATTTTAACTTGGTCTAATTTTTATATGTAATAATAAAGATATGTTTTAAAAAAGAGTGTTTTATTTTAGTTAGCTATTTGGTCGAGAGACAGCAACAGCTTCAACAGCTTAAGAACCAGTCCAGCTCAGAGCTCAAACAGGAAATAAGTGAGTCTGAAATTGGTGAAAAAAAAATTTCGTCCAAGAATAAACAACCAAAACGTAGCGATAACACATCCAGACCAAAGCGTAGCCAGCGTTTATCCAATCAACCAACTGAATCGTCTACGGCATCATCTTCGTCATCTTCTCACACCAACACCAACAAAGTCAACACATCAAACATAGCCCAGTACTTGTCCAATTTATACGAAACAAATAACAAAGATAAGCTTGGTCAAATATTTTCCACAAATTCCCTATTCAATTCATCTCAGTCTTTATTGACTAAATTGGATCTAAAAGTACTTTTTCAGCCAGCAATTTTTGAGTCATTGCCACGACAATCACAGCTTAAACTAATAAAACTTTTGCCCGAATGCGACAGACTATTTGATTCACATGGTTCTTTCAAGTAAGCTGCTTTTAGTTTAGTCCTTCTAGTAACAAGGTTACCATGGTAACCAGCAAGTTAAGCGTTTGGTCATGTTTTTATTTTTTGATAAAACATCACTTTAAAGATTTATTAAAAACAAACAAATGATAATGAAAATGATCTAATTAATTAAAAGATAATTGTTTATAGTTGATAAATAAGGTGTTTGTTCACAAAAATTGAGCAAATTGCTCAAAATTTGCGCCAACTTTAGACAACGCTTGACGCAGTTTTTTTAATTATTTAAGAGAAAATATATTTTATTTTTTTATTTAAAAGACTTAGCATTGGCGCACTTAATAATGAATTTATAAAAAAGTGTTGTATTGACTGGCAGCAAAGATTATCCAAAGGCTATTTTGGTAAGTTGGTTTTAACTATTTTTATTAATAGATTTTAAAAGATCGTCTTGTGTTGATAATATTCATAAAATAGATAAAATTCTCTTGACAAAAACTAATTTATTGCTTTTATTATCAATTCCAAAATTTGAACCAAGGCTACCCTATTTACTTTGGAACTTCAATAGCTAGATTAATTACATTATTTTTATTAAAATTGAAAAAAAGAGAGTTTATACCTTAAGAAAAGAAGAAAAAAAACTGATTTTATTTTCATAATTAATTTTTTTTTTAAATTTAAAAAAAAAACTATTTCCAAACTATGAAATAAATAAATAAATTGTTTTTGACTAAAATATAATTGATATAAAATGTGTATCAATTAGAGAAACATTCATAGTTGTGACGACATTTAGCTTCCTCGTCATTCGAACAAAAAAAAATGGAAAAAGTAAACATCTTTAGTATGTTTTTCATATTTTGGAGCTTAGGATCATAGGGTTCATTTACATTAAGGCTCTCCTTCAAGTCCTTAGGACTAACAACCCTACAACTGCGTCAATCTCAACTTTTTCCACTCACCTACTACACGACTTTGAGAACAATTCTTGACTATTTCCTTCTTTATTTTGAATGGATTACCTCTTGTACATCTACTTGAAAAAGTGAGTCGAATTTGCCAACTAATGTGACCAAAGTTACTTTTCAACTGCACCTTTCGATTAAACTGGCTAGATTTAGCATATCATGTTAAATTTTTACATCCAAAAAACATTAAAATAAATTTTAAAAAATTTTATTTGAGCTATTTTAATGGATTAATTTTTTGACTAATTTAAACTAAAGAAAGTAAAAAAGTAAAAAATATGGATCTTAAAATTCATATTCATATTTTCCTTATTCACTTTGGTGAAGTATATGGTCATTATTATTTAACCGAGTTCATCCTTTGCTTTAACCTTTGGCTCTCTCCATGTCATTCCTTTACGCTTGATACATTAACTCAATCACTCTGACTTGATTTTTCTCTATACCTCATTATTTGACAATATGTTACACCTGAAGTTTAGTTAAAGATAACGAATTCGTTTTTAAAAGTTTTATTAGCTAGGAAATAAATCTTAATCATTCTAAATCAAATAAATATTTTTTTTGCTCTTGCAAGTCTATTCTTAATGTCTTTATTGCGTTCCCATTTATTCACTTATGATGCTTCCTAAATAAAATATTGGCTCCATTAATTTACTTGTTTGCCAAAGTCTAAATTTTCCAGAATAAGGCTACTCTGTAATTTTTAGCAGAAAAGTTTTATCAAGTCAACTATCTTCTGTAGCTGATCTTGAAGCCAATGAAGCTAAGATATATTGGGCTATTCCGCTTCAAGCCCTAAAAAAATTTTTTAATCTAATTTAATCTAGCTGAATTTCAAGGTTAATCAACAGACCAGTGCCCTTGTGATTAAGACCGATTAACACTCCATTTATTTAAATAATAAAATAGATTTTACAAATTACAAAAATAAATTGTTTATATAATTATATAAAAAAGGAATACATTGAAATATTTAAATTAAAAATCTGAGAAAATTAGATTAATATTATTAATATTATTTTAGTCTAATTTAATTTAACTAAACTAAAAACCAAAGCGGTCCTTGAATATATTTGAAAATTGATGCCTATTTTAACTGGACTTGTTTAAGACAACTTGGACAACAGCTTGAACCAAACCACTGTGACACGATCAACGCGACTAAAGCAGCAACAATTGTTGGAATCACTGGCCTCTAATGATAATGATACAAGCGAATGTGACAGCGAGGAGTTTTTCCATTTGGACGAGTTGCTAGATATCCAGAGCAATTCTCAGCCAGACAGTCAAGTGTGCGATCAAAACAATGATAAATCAATATACGAATCAGCCGAATCGGAATCCAATACATTGAATAGCGAGCTCGGGGACACGAATCACGAGTCCGAGTACGACAATCAGTCACAGAGCACAAGCGACCAGTCTTACAACGAGTTTTTGTCGCTCGAAAGTGACCAAGAATCGTTCGACGAAGACCTAGAGCTTAAACGAAAAGAGCTCGAGCGCGAAGCCAAGCGTCTGATACGCAAGAAAGAAAAGCTCAGCTCCAAAATCCTCAACACGGACTGCATGATATCCAACAGTGAGCTGTACAACGAGCCGATACGTAAGAGCCTACGTAAACGAACGTTGTCGCGAAAATTCACCGACGACGAGTATTCGCTGAACGACGACGAAGCGAATACGATCGCCGACGACGACCAATGCAAACACGAGGTCAGCTTGAACGAGCAAAAAGGCGAATTTAAGCTTAGGATAAAACGAGTAACCAACACGGCCAATTTGAATCGAATAAACGCCATAGATCCGAGCGTGGACGATTTGCCATCGAAGCGAAAACGCGCCAACAGCAGCAACTTCAAATCCAGCTTGAACAATTCACCGCTAAGTCTTTTCCCGGAGCTTAGCATGCCGATTTGCTCGCCAGCCGTGTCGCCACGAGCCGTATCGCCTTCCAAAATGGTAATCAAGTCGAACTCGTCGCCGCCAGTGCCGCCACCACCTTTGGCCATGCCCGTGCCGCCTCACAACATATTCAACGATGACGAAGAGGACGAAAGCGCCAGAAAAGACACGCACCAACCTGCTGACGGCCAAGCCAACTTGCCAGAAAGTGTAAAAACACTCGCACGAATCAAAAACCAAATAGCCGAAAAAAAACGCAAATTGTCCGACGAGCTAAGCTCTACCAAACGATGCAAATCGCTCCAAATCGAGTCCAATCCAAACATACAAAAAATAGTCAGCGAATTAAAATCAATTGGTTCGAATAGTAATGACAATATGTCCAGTTTGGCAAGCACGCCGGACAACAAAGCTCTCGCGGACGAGTTCGAAAGCGACGAGGCCAAATTGGACACCAGAGAGATGCCAACTTTTGTCGTCAAGCTTGATCTAGTCGACTTGATTAAGTCACAACAAGACAAAGAAAAAAAGCTAGCCTATTCCAAAACGAGCTCGATCGTGGTCGACACGAGCTTTTTGTCCGAGAGCCTCGAACATTCGGAGACAAATGCCGAACTTACTTTGCCAAATATAAACAGTCTAATATTTAAAGTGAACGCGCCAGTCGCCAACAAGCACAGAGAGGCCGGCTTTTCCAATCAGTTCGTCACACCGTTGCCAGTGCAGCAGTATCCACAAACGCCCAATCGAGTCATACAACCGGTCTATCAGAACGGCTACCAGAGCAGCGCCGCCAGGCCCAGCTTTGTCACCTCGTCGCCAAATTACCAAAAGCAACAATCGCCCAATCACTTTCAGTACCCGCGCTATGCCGCACCAGCCCAGTCCGGCCAGTTTATGCCTCAATCAGGCCAACAGGCCCCACTCGCGCCACCACCACCTCCGCCTTCGGCCGCTCATCAGCCCCAAATTCCACTCCAGCACTCTCAACCACCACAGCCACAAATGCCTCAGCAGCAAATGGTCCAGCAACAGATGGTCCAACAACAAATGGTCCAGCCACAGATGACCCCACAACAACTGCCACAATCATTCAACCAACAGTACTCAAACTATTCCCAATTTAGCAATCAATCGACGCCACAGCAATCACAGAACTACCAACAAAATGTGCTCCTGGTACAATCGCCTTTAAAGTATGCACAGCCATCGGCTCAGGTTTACGCGCCGCCGCAATCGCCAATCGTCAAAAATGTCCCGCCACCAAACCCGATACAAAATAGCATGAAGCCCGCACCACAAAGCATAAACGTGTCCATACCAGCGCAGATAACGCCTGGTCAAAATTTGTCCAATACCATTATATCGCCGATCAATTCGCAAAATTCACAAAGCTCGCCAAACGTGCACTCGGTGACGCCCAACAAGACCAAGCGAAAAGAAAAGGACAAAGGCTTGAATGTGAGCACAGCGTCGGCTAGCTCGACGCCGAGCCAGGCCAGCTCGAGTTCGGCCGCCAGTCAAAACCAAGCGCAAAGCAGCTCGCAGTCGAGAAGCGCTCGATCGACACAGCACCAGCTCACTGTAGCCCAACTACTCAGCCAAAAGCATCAACAGCAACAACAAAAAAGCCAAGAGGCCAGCCGAAGTCTGACCAGTCCGCTCACAGTGCCCACTGTGATCCAAGTCAATGAGCAAAGCAATTCGAACAGCTCGGTCGGCTCGCAAATTATCATACCAGCTTCGTTGACTTCCAACTCCCAAAACGGCTCACAAGTCATCAAACTGCTATCTGATTCAGAGGCTAAGAATAGCTCTAATCCAATTCAGCCAAATGGAACCAGCACACGCAATTCACCGTTTGCTAATTCACAGCCAAATGCGCCATCATCGCTCTCCATACCAACGCCGCTGTCTCAATCGACCAAGATTCTTTTAAACGAATCCAATCATGCACCATCCAGCAACCCACAAGCAGTCACATGCATTCCCATTAACAGCCTTAATTTTAAGCCAACAGTCAATCAGTCTAGTCCGATTTTGGATGCGGACAAATGCGACATGACTAGTCAATCTCAGTCAAGCGATAAGCAACACGAATGCTCGAGCAAAAAGGCCATGGTTGAGTGCGAAAAGTGTTTGCATTTTTGCCATGATGATTGTGTATATTTGAAAAAGATGGACTCAAGAGCCGAACCGATGCGATTGTGTGCCAATTGTTTCAATGACCAAGAGAAAAAGATGGATGTGAACTAAGTGCCTTTTGTCTGTCTGTCTGTCTGTCTGTCTCTGTGTGTTTGTGTGTGAGAGAAAATGGGAAAAATGGGAAAATGTGAAAGTGTTGATTAAAGACCGTTTTTTATTTTTTCAATTCTAATTAAATTAATTAATTAATTCCAAGTTTTGCTCTTTAGGCTAAGAAAATAGAAAATTTTTAATTTTTTAAATTAATTGCATTTTACACAATTGGTGTTTGCTCCACCATTATTTTATCGATTTTTATATTTTGTTTGTTTGTTTATTTTTTTTTTCTTATTAATCATTATTATTGCTATTTTTAAATTTTTAAATTTTAGCTTTTTGATTTTTTAATTTTTAATTGTCGAGCGTTTTAATTGAAAATTATTTTAAAATTATGAAATAATGTTATTTTACCATTGTTGTTGGCTACTAATTTAATTTTACTACATAATTTGAATTCTTATTTTGATTAATTTGTACCTATAATGTTTAGGTTATACGAATTGTAATATTTTTTAAATATTTAGATTATCTTTTTTTTTTAGTATTGGTTTTTCAGATAATTTTAGAAATTTTTCAAAATAAAATTTCAAAATATTATGTTTTATTCTTTTTTATCAAATGATCTAATAAAGAACAGGTATGTTTCCAAAACTGACAGCAAGACAGCTCTATCAAATTCAATGCCTGAGTTAGCAGTGGTAGCTCAAGCTTTTACAAGCAGCAGTAAACAATCCTTTTAAAAACTAATTTTTGTTTTAGACAGTTTATTCCATATTTTAACCACACGATTTTTGGAAATGATGCCATCTTCTTTTACCATGCATTTTGCGTGTTTTCTCAAATTGTATACTTGATTGGGAGAAAGGTTCATTCCATTGCCATTAATGATTTATAGATATCTGAGCTTTTTCTAGTTGAATGACTTCTTTTTCTAATTATGGACTTACTTCCAAATCAAAGCTTCTCAAAGAGTTTAAACTTAAATTTATATATATAATTCTTTGCTATCATTCCCAGACTTGTTCTTAAGTCTGAAAAATTTAAATATAATATTTAAAAAATAAGAAATTTATTATGAAAATATCTAATGTAATTAATTAGATAAAAATAAGCATGATTAATTGAATTGTAAGAAAAAGAATGAACACTAATTTGATAAAAAAAATTTTATTTTTTAATAACAAATTGACAATTTATAAAAAAAAAACACAGATAATAAAAATTCTTTTTTAATTAATTTAGAATGAATGTCTATGAGCCCAAGTCATTAATTTAAACAAATATTTTTGTTTATCTAAGAAATAATTTGGAAGTAAGAAACTTCCTAGCTGTTTGGAATGGATCTTAGTCATTCCAATCAGCCGCTTGACCAATGTTTTTTAAATATTTATTGAAACAAATAAAAAATTTAGAAAAAAATTAATTATTATTCTTCATGAAAACGAAATTATAAATAAAATTAATTATTAAATAATAACTCTATCCTTCAACATCCTGGACAATTTTATAAAATTAAAATAAAAACTTGTATTATTTTGTATAATTTATTTTTTTAGTTTACAATAAAATTAAAAAAAAATTGATTCAGTTTGATTATTTGATTGAAATTCGATTTTTCCTCTAGGCAGTATGCAGACCAGTGGCTCATTCACCGATCCGAGCCCAAAATTATGGTTTATTAATATTTATATATGTAGCTTAATTACAAAAAATTGCTTTAAAAATTCATAAACAAATCTTTCACTATGTGTATATGATACAATTGTGACGACATTTTATTTTTTTTATACCGATATAAACATGAGTCAATTGATCCTTAATTTGTTTGACTTTCAAGTAGAAAAAACAAACATTATCTAATCAAAACAATTAAATTCCAGTATCATAAACTCATTTTGAAAAAAATTCTTAAAATTTAAAAATTATTATCCTTAAAATGATAAAAGAATTTTTTTCTATTTCCATTAGGTTTAATTAGCTAGAAAAAAAAAAAAACTTCTACAAAAAATATGGTGTTATATTTTTGGATGGAAAAACTCTCAAGTCGTCTGGTACCGCAGAAAATATCTTGGCTTCTTTGGTATTTTTATCTGTAAATGATAAAATCGAAGCTATATTTCCGCATCTATAGCAGTAGTTTGGCGCTGACCATACAGTGACCAGTTTTTCATCGAACCAATATTTGTAGCCTTCTTGAACAAGTTGATGAGCTCGACATATCAAATTCAAGCTGTTTATATCGCAGAACTCGTTAACTACTTTAGGACCAAAAAGCCATCCGGCGCCCCTGGGCGATACAGACCAAGACTCTACTTCTTCCGGATCCGACCATACTAGGTCGCAAAAAGCGCCTTTATTCGGTATTTCCTGGTTTCGGTCTATTAGCCTAATCTGATCTAGAGTTTTTATTTCAGGCGATAGACCTCCATGTACGCACAGAATCGAGTCGTCTATTATGGCCGCTATGGTCAAATAGTCAAACAGCTTGCAGCAATATTTCCACGGGTTGGCGTTTCCGTACTTGGTCATGCATTCATCATAGAACCCATACACTTGTGTTATTTGTCTTGACTCGTGATTTCCTCTCAGCAGTGTTATCTTATCTGGATACTTGGCCTTGAACAATAGCAATTGAGTGATAGTCTCTAAGCTGTAGTAGCCGCGATCCACAAAATCGCCCATAAATATGTAATTGGTGTCTGGAGGAAATCCGCCAGTGCGGAATAATTCCTGAAGATCATAATACTGTCCATGAATGTCACCACAAACTGTCACAGGTGTATAAACCGGATGCACATTTGATTCCTCAATCAAATAGTCTAAAACTATGTCGCACAGTTTCCTGAAGTCGTTTTCGGGCAAGTATTTGCAGTCCTTGGTAAGTTCGATCCATTTGTCTAAATTGGAATCACCGGACATTGTGTAGAAAATTGTTTTTATTTAATTATCAAAAAATGCTCTTGCTTTTTTATGAGTAAATTACTCTTTGATTATTAAAAAATCTTAGTTTTAATTGTCATAAGTTTGCTTTAAATAAATAAATTGCAAATTTAAATTAATAAAATTCCTAATTAAAGAAAATTGTCTTATTCAAAACATATTAAAAATTTAAAAATATAGCTTATTTTGGTTTTATATAATTTAGTTGAACTGGAGTATTGGAAAATAGGTCCAAAGCTATAAATTATTATTTCAATATTATTGGGATTTTGTTTCATTTATTTTTCATTAAGTTGTCTATTTTTAAAAATATCGGACACTTTTATCAAAAAAATATTTCTTAGTCTAATCTAATAAAAGTAATTAATTTCATCAGCGTAATCAAAAACATTATTGTTAAATTTTTTTAATTATAGTGTTGAAAAATGGAGAACTAGGATTCACGACTTTGATGGATTATTTGCCAAAATGATTAATTAAATAAATTAAAATGTTAAAATTCACAAGTTTATAGTTTTGATAAAATTTTTTTATCTTTTGGCCCAGATAAAATTGGAAAAAATTTTCATACTTAGATTGTATATACAGTTATTTAGGGTTATGCAACTTAATTTTATTTTTTCGTAATTATTTTGTTTTAGTATCTTTAGTTGAGATTAAATTTGATTTCTTTCGGTGTAAAAGAATATTGAGTATTTTAAATTGAGAGGTGAAAAATTCAAATTAAATGCTAAAAAATATGCATATTTTTACCAAAAAAAATAGATTAGTTTATCTATAGAGTTTTTGAAAGCAAGCTTTTCAAATATGAACAATGTAATTAATGGAATTTTCAGTATATTCCAAAGTAGTTTAATATCAAAATTGAAAATTAATTTTTTCAAGACAGCATTTAAAAAGAGTCCTAATTAAGAATCGAATATAAATTTTCAATATAAATAAGTAATAAAAAATTATACTTAAGTACTTTTAAGATTGATGAAAATTTCAATTCAGTTAAGCTAATCAAATTCTATTTTCAATATCCTTAATAAATTATTATTAGAAAATTTCTAATCTTATTTGAAAAACAAACTGTTGAAATTATTTTTGTAAGCTTAGATGCATAAATAATTTCTATTTGTATCTTAAATTAAATCATTAATAAAAATTTATGCATATCGCTTCCTTAAGTTTAACATTTGATCAAAAAAAAATATAGATTAGTTTTATTCATTTGTTTTAAATAAATAATTTTTATTTTCTTCACAAGTTTGCTAATACTCAGTGTTTTGGTTTATTATCAATAATTTTATTCTTTTAGGTTGTTTTTTTTTTGTTTGAATATCACATAATAAATAATAATATAAAAATTTTTTATAGTTTTATTTTTTCCTTAACATTTTTTAAATTAAGAAAATAATTTTATTCAAGTTTTTACTTATCATTCTTCCATAACTTTATTATTCTCTTTTTTTTTGATAAATTCAATTTGCTTGATTGAATTTATGACTTAATTACATTTCAAAATGTATTTTTCTATCAGAATTCAATTAAATATATGGATATATTTTGACGTTGAGAAGTTTATTATTTAATTTCATCATTAAAAACATTATTAGCATTTTTATACACTCTAGACTTATGAATACGATATTTTATCAAAATTTTCTTAAGATCTGATTTCTGCCTGATCTACTTGAAATGTCAAATTTTAATCAGATAATTATTAGTCATAATAAACAAAAAAATGTTGGTCATGCACTATGAAATTAATCAATACGAATAGTAAAGAAACAAAAAAGATATCAAAATATACAACTTTTCTAAAATATCAATAAATTAGTCTAAGCTAGTGTTATTTACGGTCGGTCAAAAATTTCTGTATTTTCTTGATATATTTTAATGCCTTAATAAGTGAAAAACATTTATCTTTATTCTCTCTAGTCTTTGGTCATCTATCAGGAAATCAATTCAATTTAAAAATATTTAAAGCATTTAGCTTCCAATGTACCTTTTAGAAAAAGAGACAACTTTACCAACTGTACATTTTTTTCTTATCTTGAAGAATGAAAACTAGCTTTCATTTTCATTTGAAAATGGTATACCATTTTATGGTAAAGTTTTCCCTAACAAATTTGTTGAGCTGATTGAGATAAATTCCTGTTATCATAATTTTAAAACAGATTTTATGATAAATAAAGAAACATCAGAAAAACCCACTCATTTAGGCAATTTTCAATATGAAAAGCTTTTGTATATTAAACAGCCAGATTTTGCCAACTCTCCAAAAATACCCAATATGATAAGTCATCAAAAAGCTCTGGTATCAATTAAATTCTTGGAACCATCTTTGTCTCCTACTTATTTTGAGTACATATTCATCTTTCACTAGATGGATTTTATGGTTGGCTAATGATTAAGTTTTTTGACACAGCATTTTGAAGGACATTCAATTTTTTTAATCTGTCATTTGAGATAACTTAATCAGAATTGCTAAAGCTATTTACAAAAATATAAGCCTTTTTTTTAAACTTGATGATATCCTTAACATAATGACAATTCTATAGATCAATATTATTGAATTTTATTTTAATAAATTATTATTTTTTGATTGAAATATTTTAACAAGATTAATTTATAGAACTGTTGTAGGGCTTTTTTGTGTAAATTTTTTTTTGTCGAAAAAAAAGCCATTTTATTAGAAAAAAATTAGAATTAATTATCACGTTTCGATTGTTATTTACGGAGATTGGTCAACAGTTGGTCTATTTTTTTATAATTTTTTTTAAACATCTGGGTCAAATAATAAAGGTAAAATAAATTAACCGATAATAGTGAAACCATTAAAAAGTAATTAGTAGAGAGAAAATTTGGATACGTGGGAATGATAACATATACCACTTCTTGAGGCTAAAGCTGATAAAAACTCCCAAAATAGAGAGTTTAAAATTCATGATCATGTTTCAGTTTATTAATATCGAAATATGATACAAAATTTATGAGATAAAATAGTTCGTATGAACTTTTTTTCTTTAATTTTAAAGTCTAGATCATAAAAATGAAGTGTACGAATAAAAAAAAATATTCCTAATCAAATAAGGATAAAATAGTGGTAATTGTAAAAGTTTCTTTTATCTATAGAAATAATTTTACTTAAATTATCTTTTTAAAAACTAAAATCCGTCAGTTTATAGCCTTTATAAAAATTAATTTATTTTTATTGAACTAAATTTTCAAACAAAATAAATGGAAAATGAATACTAATTACTATAACGATCTATTAATTTATTAGCAATAATTATTTTCAAAATTTAAGATTTTCTCAATTGAAACTAATGTAAGCATTGTTATTAAACATATATTAAATTAAGCAAAAATTAATTAGTTCAATTTGAGTCAAATATTCATATTAAATAAATGTTTAATTATTCATAGTTGAGTTATTTTTTAATTTTATACTTAAAATAGGACAAATAATTGTACTAAAAATATAAAAATGATCACTTAAAGTCATTTTAAGATTGTGATTAAGTGTTTTTTTGAGTTGTTCTTGATTTAAATATATAAAAAAAAGTTTATTATTAATTTACTGAGAATGGTTTACACATTAATCTTAAGCAAAAATTTATTTTTTGTTGCACAGCATTAGAAAAAATTAATTAATTTTAAACTAAATTTAATAAATTGATTTATTTTTATTTTAAATGGTGCCATAAAGCATAAATTTAGATCCTAGACTGAATAGTTCACTCACAACTACATATATTTGCTCTAAATTGACCTATTTAGAACGGATTCGGGTGTTGTTATGACAATTTTATAAGTATATATTTCCTAGTAGAATCATTTAAGTTTAATTTATCGATAAACTGCTAATTTTTAATTAAACAAGCAGCTAAAAATTCAGATTATTTTTGTTTTGGCAAAAAAAATCTTTTATTAAGAAAATAAAAATATAGCGAGCAAGTTCCTAAAGCAATAATTTAATTCTTTATAGAAAAAAACATTTCGACATTGATAAAACATGCCTTGGGAATAGAAAAGGTAAATAATTGCTAATGTAAAGTTTATTTTTAATAGATTCTTGGCTAAATTGACAACCAAAGCTTGCTAAACAAAACAAAAATATGAAATTTTATATTCATATCTTTTTTATTTAGAAATAAAATTAAACAAATCTAGTTTTTAGAGCAGTCCAAATGAACAAAAGGCAAATTTTTCCAACCAGGGTTTATCTTTGTTTAATTTTCAGATTCATCATTATCATCAGCATCAGCGGCAGCAGTATCAACTCATGAATTATTATAATTGAATAAATCTTAAGGCATATATGAAGCATTTCAAGCTTTTTTTATATTTATTGTATTTTTTTTTATATTTTTTTATAAAAATCTTTGAATTTTGCGGATCTTAAGCTGCAATAGTTGTCTGCGCATGCAAATAGCTCAAGAGAAATTCATAATTTCAAATGAATTAAAAAAAAATAATAAAATAATTTCTAATTTGGCTAGATATGTTGTTGAATATTTAATTTAGGGTTTTTTCTAATAAAACTAAACAAAAATCGATACACCAACAGCTACCTAAGTCGTACGGGCACTAATTACACCTAAATTATGCCTATAGACGACATTCTATTCTGGAAAGAAGCATAATTTGGTTTTTTTTCTCCTAGATTTAGAATTAAATTAAACAAGCTGACTTAAAAAGCGGAAATAGAATTTTCTGGTCAAAGAATGGACTTGCTCAATCAATCGCGTTCAAGCAGCAGCCAAAATGAGGACCATACTCTGAAAGAGTGCGAGGCCTTTGTCAATAGACACAACATAAAAGATTTGCTTAAGGACTGTATTGTTCAATTGTGCCTAAAGAAGCCAGAGAACCCGATCACTTTTCTAAGACAACACTTTGAAAGATTGGAAAAAGTAAGTGCTTGGTCAAATTGAACGGATCTAATTAATTTAATTGCCTACTTCCCTAGTTTTTATTTTCATTTTCTTTTTTTTTCTTTTTCTTGGCTTACTCATTTAATTATTTTCTAATGCAAAATAATAATCACTATTTAATCTTTAATTTCCTTGATTTGAAAAAAAGATTAATAGGAAAATATTTGCTTTTTGAGCCATGGTTGTTGTTTAAACAACCAAAAAATGCATAAAAGTTTATTTATTTTTTTTCATATAAAAATAAAATAAAACTAAACTCAATTTTACTTGGTTGAGGAAAAAATTTAAAATTATTATCTTTTTGTTTCCAAAATGGGCAACTGCACGGCTAATTCATTCGACTTGTATAAAAGCTGCAAATACGATCTGTCCAACATTGGCATCTATCGACAATTTTCTGAACATCAGCTCTTTGATCCAGAAGTGGTTCTCAAATTTTCACACATAAGAAACTCCAAAAGGCTACCTGTAGTCCCAGAGGCATGTTTTTTTCACACACGATCTTTCTATTAGATACTTTTAGCCTGCATTTGCCAAGCTCCTAACCAACTACTCTTAACCACCTAAACAATAAAGACAAACTTATGCACTTTTTAAAAATTATATTTAAATTAGATCATAAGCTCAATTGAGTGCAATAATGGCTCTAATCAACAGCATCTTCTAAATTATAATTTGCATCAATTCATAAACGTAAGGTCTTTGATGCTTACATGTTTATTACATATATATATATATATATATATATATATATATTTATATGTTTTTTTATATTAGATATATTAGTCTTAATTTTTATTTTTAAAAGCGTTTTCTATTATTAGACATTGGTGTCAAGATTAATTAGTTCTTTTTAAATTTAAATTAGCGTTTTGATTGTTTAAAATTTAAAATTTATTTCACTAATTTAAAGAAAAATTAAAAACATTCTCTTTTCATCATCTTGAACTGATATTGAGTTAAGTCTGTCGCTCTGTATGACTTATTACAAAAATGATAATGACTGAAATTTTATAGATATTAGATAACATAATTTGTTTGATTATATCTGTTTCTTTTAGTTTTTTTAATTAGTAAAATTAGTAAAATTTCCTTTTCCTATACATAATAGATATTTATGATATAAGAGACTGGTTGAGTTTCATAATAAGCTCGATTTATATCTAATCTCTAACTAGAGACTTCAATTTTATTTAAAATAAAAATAGAAAAATTTTTTAATTATTTGTCCTAATCAGCTACTTAATAAATCAACAAATATACTCCTGTAGCTGTATCCAAATGCAAGTAGATAACTTCTCAAACACTGAAAGATGTCACAAAATTAAGCATACTTAGACAGCGGCGGTTTCCTGTTTAAATAATTAATACTAAAAATGTCACATTATTAAAAGCATTTATTTAGTCAAACTCTAAAAGCTTTATAGAAATTTTCTTTTATTTTTTATTTTTTTGATATAATATAATTTTTTTAAGGATTGCTTATTTGGTTGTATTTTTTAGCTGTAGTTAAAATTAGATTTTATTTTTAACAAAAATTCTAGTCATTAATCTGATTGTTTAATTAAGCAATTGTTATAAAATTTGTTTATTAAGGAACAAAAATTAATCAACGGAACTGGCACAACTGTGAGCACCAAAGCAACTCGCACAGAAAAAATAAGTACTTCAGCATCACCAACTAATCAGCGTCTAGGACAAATAAATGTTAATACGGCCCACTCACTTACATCTAGCATGAATAGTTCCGAGTCTAGCTCGACCTCTGGGTCTCATACAGTGATAAATGGTGTGGCCAACATGTCCATGAATGACGAGTCCGAAGAGAACGTAACCATGCTCCCGCCGCCAAAAGCAGTTGGTAAACTGAGGCGTGGAGCGGTAAGTGCCGAGCCATTTTCTGAAGAAGACGCCACCTCATATGTAAAAAAAGTGGTGCCAAAAGACTACAAAACAATGGCTGCCTTGTCCAAAGCGATATCTAAAAATATTCTCTTTGCTCATTTGGATGATAATGAACGAAGCGATATTTTCGATGCCATGTTTCCTGTGGTGCATTGTGCCGGCGAAACAATTATCAAGCAGGGAGATGAGGGTGACAATTTTTACATAATTGATAGTGGCGAAGTAGCTGTCTATGTTAACAATGAATTGGTAACCACCATTTCGGATGGAGGAAGTTTTGGCGAGCTAGCTCTAATTTATGGTCAACTGAGAGCAGCAACTGTAAAAGCTAAGACTGATGTCAAGCTGTGGGCCATTGACAGAGACACATACAGAAGAATATTGATGGGTAGCACCATACGCAAAAGAGACATGTACCAAGAATTTCTAAGCAAAGTATCCATATTAGGTAAATCAGACGATAAAAAAAAAGATACAATTTAATAATTTTATTAATTTAATAAATTAAGAATCTTTGGACAAATGGGAAAGACTGACTGTGGCTGATTCATTAGAGCCGGTTCAGTTTGAGGATGGTCAAAAAATAGTGGTGCAAGGCGAACATGGAGAAGATTTTTTCATAATAATAGAGGTAAAGCTAAACAAAGATAAAATTAAATTAGGCAAATGTTTATTTTAATAGGGCAATGCTGCTGTATATCAACAAAAGAATGATAACGAAGAGCCCATTGAAGTTGGTCACTTGGGATCTTCGGACTACTTTGGAGAGATAGCTTTGTTGTTGGACAGACCTCGTGCAGCTACTGTTATTGCCAAAGGACCATTGAAATGTGTTAAACTTGACAGACAACGATTTGAACGAGTTCTAGGCCCTGTATCCGAAATTCTTAAACGAAACATTTCGCGTTATACCAGTTTTGTATCTCTTTCGGTTTAATTAACTATTTAAATTTTGCTTTATCACTTAAGGATCTTTTGTTAAACATTTAAAAAATAAATTAGACGGACAATTATCTTTTTTAAGCCTGTAATTTTACTTTTATTTAAAAAATTAATATTGCGCAAAATTTCAATTATTTCTAATCCTCACTAACTCACCTTGTTATCGTATTAAAACTTAATCTCACTTGAAAAATTAATAACATAAATAACTAACAACTTATTATTAAAGTAAATAGAGCATTTTTAAATATCATTATGATCAAAAATAAATTATTATTTGTTTTTTTTTTTTATCTTAATATTTTGATTTGTAATTTTTTTCTTTTTAATAATAAAAATAAAATAATTAAAATATTTGTATCTCAATTAATAAATTTTGATCTAATCTTAAAAATTTGATTTAATTAGAGAAGAATTTTTATGATTATCTCATTTTGCAAAAGAAACAAACTTATTATTTTTTAGTGGTTTGATAATTTTTTCGAAAACTAGCAATCAATTTTTTTATTATAAATAAATATCAATTAATAAGGAATTGTGTTTTAAATTCAAATATTTTTTTAGAGAGGAAATTCGATCAGAATTTTGAATGTAAACTTCAAGGATTAATTGATTCTAAGTTTCCTAGGTAAACTAAATATATAATACCTGTGACACTTTTTGACTTCATTTTTCTAGGATTTTTAACTCTTAATCTAAATAAATTATAACAAAATTCTCTTAGATTGATAGTTTAAAAGATTTCAAAATCAATTTTACTTTCGAAAGTTTTGAAAATCAAGCAGATTAAATTTGTTAAATAATTAGATATTTAATTAAAAATTATCGGCTAATGATGTAAATTATTCCTTAGGCTTTTTTCATTTTTATATCTAAGTTTTCAAATAATAATAGCATTACTTTAATAAATTAACCTTAATTATAATTTACCAATTTTAAATAGTCTTTTTGGTACCAAAATTGTATTTGATCGAAATTTGTTTCAATCAAGGATTGAAAAAGAGATTTTTAATTAATAAAAATAATTAATTTAATTAAAAAGGAATTTTACTAAAACAACTATTTTTATTAGCTCCCTCTTACTTTTTTTAAATTAAGAATAAATTTTAAATTTTGTTTCTGCTTAAAGATACGATTTTTCCAATTATAAAAATAGCTTGGTTAAAAATTCCGCCTAAAGTTAGCGTTGAAAAAATTATAGTTAAAATTACAAAAAGGCTATTATTAGTTTAGTTTAGCTTTAAAAGCCCAACAAGAAATTATTTATTAAGTTTTAGAAACGCCTTTTTGTATTTTTTGTCACAAAGAATTAAATTGAAATCAAAAGTTATGTATCAAAGAGGATACCTTTCAATAGATATAAATTAAAAGCTTTTCCAGAAGTCCAGAATGAGTTTATCTACATTCCGGATTGTTCTTATTTAATTATTTTTGACATTTTTATGTTCAAATTTAACAAAGTATTATTCAAATTCTTAATATCATAAAATTAATATGATAAAGCCGTATAAAAGCAAAATTAGGATTTAATACTTGGTATTGCGAATGATCTTGATTAAAATTCAATTTAATGTAAATAAAAAATTGAAGCCAGGTAATCATTGTTGGTAGTTATATTAAGATGTAAATTCTTATATAAATCTAGTCATCGTTTTATTATAAAAACAGTTCTAAGAAAAGAGTTATTTACAATATAAACAATCTGATCTATAATAAAAATTCAAAACATTGTTGGTTTTTCTGTGATTTACATTCCAAAATAAAGAAACAAATAGCAAAACTTTTAATATCCACAAAGTTAAATAAAAGAAATAATAAAAAGCTTTTTTTTTTAAATTTCTTTATTTTAGATGCAAATTAATCAAGAAATAAAATCTAAATAAATGCTTTATTAACAGCTAGTTTCATTATTAAATATTTTCTCTCATAGAATGAAACAAAAAATAAAAGACCCAAAGGTAAATTCCAAAGTTTCATTAAAAACCAACATCGAAGGAGATGCACTCGCTGACGAACTGTTTATATTGCCATTTTTGTCCGAAAGTATGATTCGTAGACACGACCAAATTAGTCAGTCTTTTCAAAAAAATCAAAAGAACAAAAACACTATTTTACCTGTTATAAACCAGAATAGCAAGGCCACATTTGCCAAGAGCTTGGACACTAGTAGCAGAAATATGAGAAAATCTCAGCCAAACTCGGCCATTTCAAATAAGTCAAGCAAGTCAAGCAAATCTAATTTGTCCAATCTGTCCAGTAAATTTGAGTCGCAAAAGTCTGTGAGAGATTTCGAAGAATATGCCAAAAATGTGCCACGCCTTCAGGTATATGGAAGTCAATTAAACGGAAATAGATTTCTATTTTTGACACCAGAAGCTACTTCAATAAATCTCAACAAGAATGTCAGTAAGCAAAAAAATGGCCATAGCAAAGGCAAAAACCTGCATGGAATACTGAAAAATGCGCCCATGAAGCTCAATTCAAAATTTGAGTCAAATAGCTTTAACGAAAAGCCCTATGAACTAATTGATTACAATTTAACTAATCCAAATGTGAGTCCCAATTTGGACAAGCCAACTCTTCCAAATATAAAATCACCAGAACGTTCTTTAAAAAAGGACAAATTTATTATAGACTCTTTTCTAAATAATGACCATATTGTAAATAAAAATCTCAATTTTAGAAGTTTGTTCGAGGATTCCAATGGAAACCTGCTCTCATCGAGCTATATGCACGACTATTTTATGAAAGATTATAAGAACAGGCTTTCCCAAATAAATGAAGAGTCCAGCGACAATACTTCACAATCGGTTTGTTCAGCCTGGTCTTCATCTTTTTCATCCATTCTGTCCGAAGACTTGATGGAAAATAAAATTTTTTCAAACCAGGGTAATTATTCCAAACAGAATAAAGCTGTCAAAAATTTACTTGAGCTATAAAATATTTATTATGTAAATAAAGAATATATTTTAATATCTTTTATCTATAAATTGATTTTTAGACCAAATCCGGTCTTAAGGATTTGATAAAAATGTTTATTAAATGAATTGATTTTTAAAGAAGAAAAGAAAAATTATTAAAATTATTAATGAACAAAATTTTTGAATTTGATATTTTTAAATTAAAAATGTTCACTTAATAATCATAGTTAAAAATTCTCCATAATAAAAATAAAAGTTAATTGTCCAACAATGAGGACTCTTTAATGCATATCTTTTATTTTATTTTTGACAAGTATACTTTCTTTACTAAATCACCTAGTAATTTTATAAATTTAGATTTTTACGCGTTTTTTTTTAATTACTAATTAAATTTATATTACAAGCTATTGATCTATTATATTTTTTCAACAAAAAATTAAATCGTGACCATAAATTGTGATTCTTGGATTAAATATTTTAAAATTGTTGAAATAGTGAGACAAAAATAAAAATTAAAATCATAAATTTAGTTCAATATAGTTTTTTTATTTTGTTTTTAAAGCATAATAGATAGAAATTTAAGCTAAGCACTTTTATTTCCAATTTAATGGACAAATTTTGCTTCGGTTTTGGAATTAGTCAGCTTTAAGCAGCAAGATATTGTTTTAATTAGATAGCAAGAACATCATAGATATAAATACTTTTTTTTGTTATAGATAAAAATATCAAATATGTTAAATAACCAATTTAAAAAATAATTTTTCATAAAAAAGCTGTGCATTCAAATGCAAATGACACTAAAAATAATAAAAACTCTAAAATTAAAACTAATTTTTAAAGCTAGCTAGCTAAATCATGTCTGTTATTTTACATATTTAAATTTATATATTTTAATATCTTTTCATATAACTCAAAAATAGTAATAAATAAAATGCTATTAATCACTTTAATTGAAGCGAATTTAAATTTGTACTATTTTTTTGTTAATAATTATGTTAAGGGTTCTATGTTACGCAATTTTTTATTCTAGAACTAATATTTAATCACAATGTTTTAAATGACATCTTGTGGCCACAATTTTACCAAAAACAATTTATTTTAAACAATTCTTGAATGATTTATGAGATTCAAAATTACTTATGTGCTTAGGTATTTCTTTATTGTTGCTAAAATTCTTTTACCTGAGATTACTTGAAGACTTAAAAAAGCTAAAGAATCTGTTGCCTATTTTTCCTAAGTTTCAAGGCCGAAAAATAAATTTTTTTGTTTATGATACTCAGAATAAAACAAACTTTATAAAGAGTAGTAATTTAAAATTTTTTCTCTCGGGCACAGCTAATTTAAACTCTTCCAAAAACTAGCAATTCAGATTTTAATTACGAAACAAGTTTTAAAATATTTCACCAAAATTTGGTCAAAAATGGCAGCAATAAATCATCCCATGAACAAATATTATCTCATATCAAGATAACATTTAGATAATATAAAAGAGAAATATAAATGATTTTTAAAATTTGTTATCAATATTATATCTATTCAGATTAAGCAATTTGTTTTCGTGCATATTGTATAAAGCCAAATATATAAAAAAAAAAATTTTCAAGTTATTCTACATTTTATGGGAAAATAATTTAACATTTTAAAATAATTTAAAAGCAAAAAGTTTGTTGGTAATAAATAAGCATTCTTGGAAAAATTAAATTAAGCAATGGTTGAATCGCTTTGCGAGCTAAATTGAAAACAAAACCACCCAGAGAACAGAGTCTGGCTTGCTTGTATACATTAGCTAATAATAAGAGTAATTAAAGCTTTTTTTTCAAGAGACTCGATAGTTAGTTGTAATAGTTATAATTAATTATGGTGGGGAGGCTTCACATCCCAAAATAAATATTAGCTTCAAGTAAAATTTTATTTAAATAAAATTGGCTTCTTTTACCTAAAATGAAGGTAAGAGTAAATTTTTAAAATGAGATCAGTTTAAATGAATACTCATAAAGTAACAGTTTTAGCAGGTACGGGTTGTTTTTAATAAAATATGCATTAAATATTAAGCTATTAAGGATTGAATGGCAAAGAGCTGGGATGATAGAATTTTAATTAAATTAAACAAAATAGATAAGAAATATTGAAATAAAAAGTTTGTTTTTCTTTTTTATAAAGATATTCGAATCATTTATTTTTTGGGGATAAAGAAATGAAATTTTTGTTGTGCTGTGGAATTTGTTTAATTAAATTGAGTTAAAATTTGCAAGCAAAAACAAAATTTTTTTTTACCAAATTTTTTTTACCAAAATTTTCCTCATAGCTTCAACTTTAATAATTTAAATTTTAAAATGTTGATTTATTGCTCAAAAATATTTCAGTTTTTGAGCTCAGTGAAAAAGAAATAGACAAAATTTTTTTTTTCATTTTTATTTTTTTCTTTTCTTTTCTACCTATGAAGTTAATAATTATAAGCAATATTATTCGAGAGCATCTAATATATAAATGAATTAAAATAACTTAAATTTTATTTAATTGTTTTCAATTAAAATTCCTCTGGTCCTAACCGGTTTAATAATGCATAGCAAGAATCGTTTACATAAATGATAGGAAATACTGGGTACTTAGTCTGGCATTCGATAAGCTTTTTTCTTATCTAATTGCTATTCTTAGTTCATTATCGTTTCGGATTTAATTAGTTCATAAAGATAATTTTTTTGTTGGGTTTTTTTTCAATTGATTTATTAACAATTCAATTCATTGTTGTAATTTTTTTCATTAAGTCATCGACATAGATTTTTGTAGTCTATTTTTAATTAATTATTATTAGCCAACAATATACTTTGGATAGATAAGATATTAAAACCACTCTTGTTATATTATTTGTTGAATTTTCGAAGACTATCCATTAACTAAATTTTAATTTAAATTTAATTAGAACTTTAAATAAAATAGACCAAGTTGGATGTAAGGACAGAAAGATGTTGTGTTTCGTCAAGCATGGATTTAGTCTATTAAATTTTAGTACGAGATAATTTTAAGGGTGGTAGTGGTGGTAAACAAATGAATTTTGAAAATTTTATAGTCAAATATAATTTAAAAAGATTTGGTGTCCCAAATGATTTGGCTTATTGTTTGAGTTTAATTTAAGTAAGACTTGTCTAAAAGAACTAGTAATTACAATCTTAGAAAAAATATGAAAATATGAAATGAAATTGTTCTAACTTTGGTCAATTTAAATTTTAAAAAGCATAAAATTTTTTGTTGTTGTTTGTTCAAATTTTCTCTTCCTCAATTATAAATAAAATAATAATATAAATAATAATAATAATAATAATAATGATACAAAATCTTGTTCGCAAATTGTTGTTTACTGCTTGTTCATTAAACATAAATATATTTTTAAGTCTAATATTTTAAATTTTTTAAATTTTGTCAGTTCTTGACGAAATTAACTTTTTTTGTAATTTATTGTATTTTAAATAAATAAAACTTAAATTTGTTTCCACATAAGAGTTGTGTTTATTTATCTAAAGAGAAAATAATTTTTTTAATTTCCTTTTGTTCAAATGACCCTTTAGGTATTTGCTTTTCCGCTTTCTTTAGCTTTAAATTTTAAGGTTTTTAATAGTTACAATTTAGACTTACAATTTGGAAAATATATTTTATCTCAATTAAATCTATAAATAGAAATAGAAAATAATTAAAAAATAAATTTCAAATGCGATCCATTTTATAATTAATTTTTCTAAAGGGATTTTTTAAAACCGAATAAAATTAGCTCTTGATAATAGATTTATCTCTCCAGGTGGTGCTTGACAGATAAGCTAAATAAGACTTTATAATGCTTTCAATCAAAATTTAGCTTTAAAAAATTTCAACTTTAATTAGATTTAAAAATCACACACTTAATCTGATTTAAAATTCAATTTATTGACCTATGGTCGATTAGTTTTTTAAATTTTGGCAAATATTATTTATGATATACAAATTAATTTTTTTCTCTCTTTCTCTCTAGTATTTTAATTAGTTTATAGGTGGTTTTTATTTGCATTTGATTAATTAAGTTTATAGCGATTCTTAAAAGCTAACTACTAGCGCTCAAAATTCAAGTTATAAGTATAAACAAAAATTTATGCTGATCGATTTTTACCAATGTTTGATGGAATATTTGTGCGAGAGAATTTAGATTATCTCATAAAATAAATTTCAATAAGATTTTAAATTAAAAAAGAGAACGCTAGTAAGCGATTGAAGTAAGCTTTAAGCTGTTCATAAAGTTGCTTAAAGCTAGACTTGATCCATTGGCAGTGCATTTGAACCATTGGTTCCAATAGATTTCAAAATTATTCTAATAAGTACTTCATCGCTATAATTTAGTATTTGAATCATTCTAAACGATTCGAATAAAATATGCTCATCAAGATGAATGACTGGCAACTAAGACCAAAACCAATTTGTTTTAAGAAGTTTACAAAAGAAACACAACTAATTAATTGATTTTAATTAAAAATAAAAAAAAAAAGAATATTTAATTTTTGGATGTTAGCTTTTTCTGCCAGAGTATCTTCAATTATTACAAAATTAATCAAGCTGATTTTTGATTGTCATTTATTTAAAGTGGTTAAGATACATAAATTGAATTATAGAATGCAATTTAAACATATTTTTCTTTTTTCAATTTATAGATACTAGAAAAAATATATAAACTTATTCATTTAGTATAGTTTTGTTGATTATTGTTCAATTTTGTGATGTGGAATTTTAATTTAAATTATGTTTTGAAACAAAAAAAAAATTCAAAAATTAAGTATAAAAATTATTAGTTAGATTTAATAAACGGATAGATACTTGAATAAGTTAAATGATGCTTTTTTGTCTATCTAAAATCTATTAGCGAAAAAATATTTGATAAGTTATAGCTTTACGGTCATTGATTATCAGCTTGATTGAGTAAAAATATTTATTGAATTAAGTCAGTTCGAGTTTTAAGCCCTATTAAGAGAATATTTAGTTTTTTAAATAGATAAAAAGTAGTTCAAATATTATTGGAATATTAGTGGAAAATAAAAATTGTAATTAAAATTATATAGGTCTGTCTAGTTAATTACAATTTGAGCAATTGTTGAGCAAGGTTTTTTATTTTACAGTATAATTTACCCAAAAGAAAAATTTAGTTACGCATCAATAGTGCATTTGGCATTAAACGTCAAATATCTAAAATTATTTATGATGCTTATATGCTATTTTTTTTTCTCTGGAGTAAAATTTATAGGAAATAAATTTAAAATTTAAAATTTTCTAAATGCTATAAATAAGAAAAAACCAAAATTATGTCACTAATTAGACAATTAGGCTAATGGGCGCATTTTTTATGGACAAATTTATGGTACACCTATGCTAAAATGAATTTTTTTAACTTGATTATGATTTATATTCTAAAAAATATATTTTCAAATATTGAGTAATAGTTTTACAATAAATCAATGCAGCGGTTTTAGTTTTAGGCTACAAGCTAACAATTTATACGAGCCAATTTAGCTATAAATTATTAGATTTAAATAAATTGTTTTTTTCATTAACTAATCTTTTTATTTTAATAACAGCGGATTCGCAGAGTTACATTATAATCAGTTGATTAAATTATATATATTTTAATAAATAATAGTTTTTATCCCTAAGGAAGCTTGTAAACCTAAATAGAAAAAAATTTCATAATGGATAGAAATAATCAATTTCTAATTAGCATTAAAATAAAATTAAAGCTGAATATAGAGCCTATGTTCAGTGTTGTAAAAATAAAAAAAAAACAATCTAAAAAAATAGATACTTTTAAATTATACTTTAATTATTTTATTCTCAGCTATGAGAATCAATTCTTGTTTTTTTTTTTTAAATTATTTTTATTATTATTATTTATAAAGATCATAAACGAATAAAATGATTGATGTATTTTTGAAATTTTAATTGCCCTGTTTATTTTCTAGTTATTATATTTTATATTGTTGGGTGGCTGCTTGATCTAATCGATTT
This sequence comes from Brachionus rotundiformis, assembly GCA_016802295.1. Classification (NCBI taxonomy): domain Eukaryota; kingdom Metazoa; phylum Rotifera; class Eurotatoria; order Ploima; family Brachionidae; genus Brachionus; species Brachionus rotundiformis. The sequence goes on from JAESIW010000203.1 coordinate 157,643, forward strand.
AGAATTTTCAAAAATAAAAAATATTTTTAAAAATATATCATAGTATTAATTGTTTATTTATATTTTTATTCTGGCTGATATGTGCTCTCACACGACCCGATTGCTCAACACAGATCAAGGAATTTTATCTTTAATAGTATTATACATTAAAATTTACATTGCCATAGAGGATTTAGGCTCTGTTTTATTTTTTGATGCTTATTAATTAAAAAGCATATATAATGCCAGTTTAATCAAGAACATATAAATATATTTTATTATACAATTAAAATTCACATAATCTAATCAATAATATTTAAAGTTCTTACTTTATGCTCCTCGTAGCATCATATAAGTTTAAATATTTATACATGGCGAACAACTATCGAAAATAAATAGGCAAAATATTTAGATTATTTGCTTGATTTTTTAACAATTGTTCCATAGATATTAGTTTCTATTTTTATCATACAGACATTCATTGCGTGAAAGTACTCAGATTTTTTGAAACCAAAGAATCATATAAAAAATATCTAGTAAATAAAAATAGATATATAAAAAAGAAATATTTTTTATGTTTTAATTGAATGTTTTAGCTATGCATTAATATCAATAAATATTCATGTATATAATAGAAGGATTAGATGTTTGATTTTTATTTTTTGAATAGATCCTAGTAGTTATTTGTTCTCTAGTATTGGGTTACATTAATTAAAGTAATTAAAATTTATTCTTGACTTGATGCAATTTAATATTTGGAATGATAGGAAAAGTTTGTTAGACATAAATTTGTTGCTAAGCGAGTGAGTTGACCAGCTCGTTTAGCCTTATCAAAGTTGTTCTTGTCTTGGTATTTTTTAATATTAATTCTATTAATGAAAAAACTACTAATCACTATATTGAATTTTATTTCAAAATTAATAAAAACTTTAGATTAAGATGGAGATTAATTTTTTAAAAATCAAGTTTTACTAGAAATAGTTTATTATCATTTAAGCTTTATCTGCTATGAATTTACAGCTGAAGCAAATAAATTTAAAAGCATTTAAGATTAGATTAAAAGCATTTCTTTACGAATATTATATTTTGTTTATATTTAAAAAATAAATGCAGTAATTAATTAATCAAAATTTTTATTCAAGATTAAGGATGATAAGCAATAGAAAAAAATTAGTCTTGCTTTGTTCTAGATTGAATTTGTTGGCAATTTTAGCACCAACCATTTCATTTATTTGAGCTAAGTAGCTTTATTTTAAAAAATTGATTGTTTACACAAAAACAACTCTTTGGCCTAGATGCTTCAATATTATGTAAACAGTATCATAAGTTGCCAAGATATCAATTATAATCACTGGTTGAGTCCGAGGAATGATTTATAATTATGGTTTACAGAAAAGCCTCATTTTTATTTATTAATTACCCCCAAAAAAAAAATTATTCACTATTATTTGCATGATATTATCAACCAAAGTACCATTAAATCAAAATAACTTTACAGATAGCTGAAAAAATTTGCTAAGAAATCGAGTGTTTATTTTAAGAGAGGAAAATAGCTTCTAATTAATTGATTTTTCATTTCGGCTATAGTATTATAGTATTATATAATAAAGCAAAATTGAAAATACAAAGCTTTTGATATTTGTTCTTAATAAGAAGTTGCTATATTTTGTGCTATAAAAACCAAGAGCCTGGTATGTGAGTGAGCCGATATGTTGGTATGAAGACCTAAGTGTGTGTATGTATGTATTTGTTTTTTTAATAAACGCTTTTTGATTTTTATTTTTTATTATTTAATAACAAATTCTATTAATTCCATTCGAAATACTTAACTTGGCAAAAAAAAGGTAATACAAATATTTTTACAAATGAAAATTTCTTAAAATTTGCTTTTATATATTTCAACTTAATTTAAATCCAAGCTACTAAACAAAGAATAAGCATAAAGGTCTCCTAATCTCACTAAATTTTATATATATTCTCCTTAAACTAGATTTACTCATTTAAGAGGTTATGTAATAAATTATATTTTATGATTTGAATTTAAAATTAATATTGTATTACCAACTTTTTATTTTTAATTTTTTTTTTGTTGTCCTTTGGAAAATTTATTCTCTTGAGCGAACGCTTAATCCGTTCGCATTTCCCGTTTATCAGTTCGGTTCTCTTGGCAACCAAAGTTGAGCCAAGATTACCAGCAAGACTAAGCCAATAGTGACAAATAAACTTAAGAGGAAAAATTTAACAATATTTATTGTTCATTAGCAAAATCATATCCTTAATTTTTGTAATTAGATAATTTTTTTGCAATCTGATAAATATTTATTTACGTAGCCAAATTTAAGGTGTTTTTGTTGACATTTTTATGTCATTCAATTATTAATTTTATTGAAAAAAAATTATCATTTTGAAATCAAAACAGATTTTATTGAACTCAGCCTTAAATTTTCAAATAGTCGAGAAAAAATATTGATATTAATATTTATTTAAAAGTGTAGTAGATAATTTTGAAAATGAATTATTTTTCAAATTAAAATTTGTGCATTGACCATGTTTATAAGGCAACAAAATAATAATAATAATTAAAAAAAAAGATTTATTAAAAACTAGACTAGCCCTAAGTCGGATTGAGATAGCATAACAAACACAAAATATAAAGATATTTGTATATGAAGACATAATTGCTCGTCTTGGCAAGGTGCTTTGGATTAATTTTGAGCGCCACTAGCTCATAAATACCCTCAACTAGGACGACTTGAGGCTAAGAAGAAAAAATAATTAATTTTTCTTAAATTTTTGTTCGAGGTAAATTTAAAAAAAAATCGATTTTTTAATTTCAATCTCAATTTTGTTGATTAGAGGCAGCCTTAATACGATATAAATTTATGTCAATAAGTTTGTTTGTTTGTGTGATAGGGCTCAAATTTAGGTGACTAATTTAAATAATAATGCGGATTTATAAACTAAAAAAATGTTTATAAACTCAACACACATCTGAAATGTTCATATTTAAATGATCTTTTTGGAAATTTTTTTCCTCATTTGGTAATTTATCTCTTTTGACTAATGAGTGTAGGTTAGAGCATGCTGATGGAGAACTAGTCAAATTCATCTTTTACAGTCATTTCTCAAATTGGTTCATTTAAATTTCATGATGAATAAATGGCAGAATATGTTTTTTTCTAATTAAATTTGCCAAAGGCCCAAAAGTGGTTTCAGTATGTGATTATTTTAATTTTAGAGAAAGAGAAAAGTTGCCAAGCTTGATCTTAGAAAAAATAAAAAGCATTTTTCTTCAATTATGAACATTTTTGTTACTAATTTATTGATTTTACGTATTTTAGTTTATTCTTTAAATAATAGTTTTTATAATATTTTGAGCTTTTTAGCAAATTAAAAGTAATGAGAAAGTTTCTTGCTATTTTGTTTATTTAATGAAAAAAAAACATTGTTTCATTAGTGATATAATTGAACAATTCCAAATTAAAATAGAAGAATAACTAGTTCTATAAATGAAATGTCTTGTTTAAGCGATTTTAGAATTTATCTAAACTTATTCAGGCAAGAATATAAATTTAAGGTAATAGATAAATGGTAAGAGATTTATGTAGCGAGCTTCCATTTATTTTTATTCTCTTGCGCAATAAATATTTATTGACTTTGTTGTAAATGTATCCAAAGAGCAAATAAACACCATCATTATACAAAGTATACATTTTATTCTTAATATTCATTTAAAATAGAGAATTTATTTAATTTTTTTCACTTAAAATTCGAAGGAATTGGCAAATATTTAATTTAAAGAAATGGAGTACAATCAAAATATTTTACCTTGGTTAAAGCTTAATGCAATAAAGCTCACAAATTTTATTACTTTTTTTTTTCTATTTTTTTCGTGTGTTATTAATAATTAATATTCCAAATACTAAAAGATAAAGCCCATAATCCCAAAACTAATAAAAAAAATCGCTTTTACTCACAACAAATTAGATAATCGCTCTTATTTTTCAGCTTTGAGTAAGCTAAATGTTTATTTGTTTGAACAGACACTTAAAATGTTTAATTATTTTAATAGTTTTTGATTTTAATCAGCGTAAAATGTAGAAAAAAATTACTATATATATATTTTATTTAAAAAACAAATATAAAAAATAATTCTCTTTTAGTGAGATTAAAGCTAAAATAGAAAAAAATTTGATAAGAATAAAGTTTATCTCTGAATCAATCAATCTTATGCAACCGGTGGGATTAGGCATTAGATAAAAATAGCTTGTGAAAAAGGCCTCAAAATTAAGGCATGATTTAATTTTTCAAATAAATTATCTATCTTTTGTGTTAAAGATCGGCGGCAAATATTTGCCAAAACAGATCTAACTAGCTTTATACGTAATTAAATATAATTAAATTTCGACTAATATCTTTGTCCTGAGAGAAATTTGAGAATTAATTATATTTGGAAGGTGTAGGTTCCCAAATAATATTAAAAATAGAGAAAATATAGCAATTTTATCATGTTATTTAGATTTGAAAATTAAAGAAGAGATCGATAAATTTCAAAATCTAGCGATTGAGTTTATTTGAAACTATCTCTTCTAATTTTATAATTGAATGGTGTTGAATTAAGAAAATAAAAAAGATAAAAAGGTAAAAATTTCAAAATTAGTCAAAGAAAATAAATTGAAGATTAATTAAAAGATCATTAAAGATGTTATCAGAGAAGCAAGAGATTCGCAAGCGGCCCTTTTCGGTAAATGATATGAACAGAAGAACTCGGGAAGTAAAAATATACAATACAACAACGATAACAACAACTTCAACAACCACGTCATCAGACTCAATCGTTAATTCACAAAATATATACCAACCAGATAATTATAGTTCTTATGCTCAACGAAATGAAACAAGAAGCAAGTCAGCTCAAGGAGTAATGAACGTAAATAGGGAATCGAGAAATGAAGATACATGCTATGCCAATATAACAACAAATACATCAATTTCACTTCCGATTAAGAGAAAAATAAGATTTATCTATGGAGAGAGTAATCAAGAAAATAATCAAAAACTATCAAAGCTTTCATCAGAAAATAAAGTGAAGAAACAAGGAGAAGGAGAAAAAGAATGTGATTGTGATGAGATAATATCAAGATTTCCATACGAACAGACAAAAGAAACAAGTACTGAAGAATACGATAATTTTGATATAAAAAAAAACTGCAGCATGAAAGTAAAAGATGTTGAAGTGGAGTGTGAAATTGACGAAGATCCGGCCATATTTGAAGGATCGGAAGGATATGTAAAAAATCTAATTAATAAAATACAGCAACAGTATAAAAATCCGGAAACAGTGCATATAAAAATTACAAGAAGACAAAAGCCGAAAAAAATAGACAATACGGGAGAACATGGACAAATAGTAAAAAAAGAATATTATACAATAAAAAATCTAAGAAGACAAAAAAAAAGCTCAAGTATTAGTTCATTTATTGATCAATCGAACATACCATTCATTGATGAAGAGTCATTAAATGAATCAAGATTAAGTTGGTATAAAAATAAGATAAATGATAACTATATTATAGAAAAACATGAAATATATGATCAAAATAGAATAAATAATGCAACAATAAAAGATGGCATTAAAGGATTCTTCAAGGGAATCGGAGGAAAGATCAAAGCTCCAGATGTTCATATACCAGACGTTAGTGTTTCTGGACCTGACATTAATCTACCAAAATTCAAAGGACCTAAATTCGATGGTCCCGATGTAAACATTAAAGGCCCAAAAGTCGATGTGCCTGATGTATCTATTGATACAAGTTTACCAAACGTAGATGTAGATATAAACGCGCCTAAATTCAAGGGTCCAAAAGTCGATTTGCCTGACGTTGATCTAGAATTCAAAGGACCAAAAGTATCAGGCCCTTCTGTAGACATCAACGCTCCTGAAGTTGATTTGAATGCCCCAGACGTTAAGGGAGGCATTAAAGGATTCTTCAAGGGAATCGGAGGAAAGATCAAAGCTCCAGATGTTCATATACCAGACGTTAGTGTTTCTGGACCTGACATTAATCTACCAAAATTCAAAGGACCTAAATTCGATGGTCCCGATGTAAACATTAAAGGCCCAAAAGTCGATGTGCCTGATGTATCTATTGATACAAGTTTACCAAACGTAGATGTAGATATAAACGCGCCTAAATTCAAGGGTCCAAAAGTCGATTTGCCTGACGTTGATTTCACCAATCTAAAACCATCGAAATCAGTTATAAATCCAATCTTTAATTCTATCATTCCAATCATTTACTCTGATTCGAATACTCTTATTGATGATGATTCAAAGGATTATTTTTATGGTGTTGATTTGCCAATGACTATTGTTAATAGCGATTGGTATTGGTCACCACAAAATATCGTTCACTCTTCAAATGATAAGCTTCATTATAAGACTTCTTTTGAAAACGAAAATAATTCAATTTCTTTTGGAAAGTATCATATTATAAATCAATCATTCAGGTCATCCCAAATTCCTTTTTCTTCACTGAATTTCGATTACGAGCTTCATAAAGCCAAAATTCGTCTTGATTCTGCTGATCCATCATTTAGTCGACCCGGTGAAAGTCCTCTTATTAACGAAATTTCAACTCCTTCTTACACCGATAATAAACCTCCAAAAGTTACCAAGCAACGTCACCAATCATCATCTTCTATAAATAAACCAGAAAAGAAATCTTCTCTTTTTTCTTCTAAATCTTTTCGATCCTCTTCGGCAGATGGGCATTCCAAGTTCGACCCGTCTAAGCCGCGCAAGGTTTTTCTTCGAACCATCCCCGGTTTTGACGGTCTTGGAATCCATATTGCCTGTGATCGAAAATCTCGCTGCTCCTCGTACATTTACGAGATCGAACCCAATAGCCCCGGAGCTAAAGCCGGATTAAAGGAAAAAGAATTTATTTTAGAGATAAACGATGAAGATGTGGTTTTTCTTGATTTTGATCAGCTGATTCAAAAGATCCAGACACTAATTAAAGAAAACAGCCTGTCACTTACTGTTGGTAACGAAAAAGCCTTTAAGAAATGGGCCAAAACTCATAAGAAAAAGTGAATTTACAACAAGTATTGATCCAGTTTATCTGATTGTTAATTTTGTTATTTTTCTTCAGAATCGAATTTATAAATTTTTTTTAAATTTTTTCTTTTTAATCAAAATTAAGAAAATAAATAACTTTCTATTAGACTAGATTAGTTAATTTTATAAAACTGATAACTAAGACTTCTGAATGATTATTTTTGTTTTTTTTGTTTTATTTTATTAATTTTTAAACTAATTAAGAAGTATTTATTTGTTAATGATATTTTACTTCTTTGAAATTGAAAAAAGAAAATTAATTTAAAACTTAAGTTTTAAAATGATAATGAAAATAATTCTCGTTTGAGCTTTTTTTAACGAGGAATGAGCTATTAAACCTTGTAAAGTCTAATTTATAATTTACCATTACTGTTTTTGAGTATCCCCTTTATCGACCTTTTACCTATTCTTTTTCACTAAATGATAAAATCATAATAGGTCTATTTTTCAGGTCTTCTTCTTATATGTAAATAATTTTTATAATTTCAAATTAAGATATAAATTGAAATTAGAAAAATCTATCATCCTATTTTTTATTGGTTTTATAAAGCTTATTAGCGATCAGTTTTGTGCTTTTAAATTAGATTATTTTATCTTAGATGTAGAATTTAATTTATACAGATTGAGCTATATTTAAATTTTAAAAATAATAAAATTTTAAAAAATCAATTTTTTTATATTTTTTTTTAATCCGGAATTAAATCCAACTTGTCATTGAAAAAACTTTTTATAAAAATTATCTTCAAATAATTAATTCAATTATCTGATTTAAATGAATGAATATTATGCAAGTTAAAATTAAATTTTAAATCTATTCCTTATATTAATAAATACATATGAATAATTATTTTAAACAAATTTAAAAAAAATGAATGAAGATATTGATTTTTATGGAAGTTTGACAAAAACTATAAATGCAACTAAATCTTCTGATTTAAACAATTCTAAGATGAGATCCAAAGTTGCCAAAAGTGGCCTCAAATTATGTCAAGTTTATTCAGAATTTATTCAATCACACAATCCAGACGAGGATGTTGAAATAAAAAAACCAAAATTATTTGACCAGAGCCAGACTGGGAGTAAAATGGATTTGACAGAAAGTCAGCAACAAGATGACAGTTTATCAAATAGCTTTATTGGTGTTAATTCATTTGATTGTGACAATTTTTTTGCTGATCTTGCCAATCTTGGTCTACTAATAGTCTGTTTGGAAAAAAATTCCGACTTTGCCAAGAATAAGCTCTCATTTAAAGGTCGATGCTCAATTAATCTCTTATGTGGCTGTGTACAAATAAATGGTTTCAAAATCGATACCATAAACGACAAATGGTACGACCTATTTTCACCAGAATCAAATTCATACTTGACCATTTCAAATAAGAAAGATGATAGCCCTGATTGTGGCAGTTCATATGGAGCAATTTTATCAAAAATTCAAACACTTTGTCAGTCAAATATTGACAGCTCAGTAGAAGAAAATTTCAAAAATTTCTTGGTCAAAACCAAATTTAACATTAAAACAAGTTCTTTGGTCGCTGTTCGTCCACTCAAGTCTCAATTGTGTAATTACATATCTTATTTTGAAAATTTTAAAAACATCTACGAAAATTCCTCGATTTCAAACGAAAATGAACATGGTAATCAAGCCATGGAAAGCTTGATGAAAAAATTTGGTATATATCCAGTGCCTGATCAGTACATAAACGCAATTTATCACGAAACTGACAGTCAATTAGATATTGTCCAACAAGTCATAAATGATGGTCAATCAAATACAGAAGGTAGCAAAAAATTGCTAATTTTATCTGTTTTTAAATATTTAGAAGTTTAATTAATGTTATTTTTTTATTGATAAATGATTTATGTTTAGGTCTAGTTGTTATGCCATGCGGTGGAAAAGATGTTGGAAAATCAACTTTTTTGCGCCATTTTATAAATTCATTATTAAACAAGTCTTTATATATTTTAATGTTTAAATATTTTTTTTAATTAAAAAATTAAACAATAAAAAGATATAACCATGTTGGGTATATAGACTGTGATCCTGGACAGTGTGAATTTACTTTGCCAAGTTGTTTAAGTTTTTCATTGATCTCAGAACCATTGTTTGGTAAAAATGAAAATAATATGCTGGTTGATTAAACAAATTGTTTTAACATGTTTTAAAAGGACCTCCACACTCTCATTTGAACCATAATGGATCTAATAAGAAATGTTTTTTTTTGGGCCATTTGTCGCCCAACGATGTGCCTGAACTTTACTTACACTACTTGAGAAAGTGCTTCGACGAATTTAGTGACTTAAAGTCCAGACTCAGCTTAAATATTCCCCTAGTGGTCAACACAATGGGATGGAATCATGGTCTTGGCCTGTGTCTTCTCAAGGAAAGCATCCTTTTGTTCAAACCATCGCACATAATTCAAATCAATCATCCCATAGAAGCAAACAAGAATATGCCAGTGCTGGATATTGAATGGTTGAGGAACTGTGATGGCTGGCCGGCCACTAAACGATTCGATGAAAGACAATCAGAGTATGACCTGATTCAAAAAAATATTTTTTATAAACTATTGACATTGAAGTCAAATGTTCCATCAAAAAACTCAAAATTTACCAAACATCCGTCTCAAAAGCGTTTATCTGCCAAGGACCACCGAAACTTGGCCATACTAGCCTATTTTTCCAAACTAAATGATTCAGATGTTTTTTTTAAACCTATTCACCACATTAGACCGTACAGAATTTCATGGTCCAAATTGGCTCTTCATGTAACTCATTCAAAAGTCGAATACGAACAGCTTTTCAGAGTTTTTAATGCATCACTAGTTTGCTTGGCAAGCGTAGAAAGAAAATTTGTATATTTTTTTTCTTAATATTTTATTCTAATTATAAATAGAAAGTAAAATTTTTAATTTAAAGATAAAGACAAAACATGATAATCCTGAATTGCCTGGCTACTTGAATTTATTTGAGGACGATGTCGATATCAAGTGTCTTGGATTTGGTAAAATAATTTATTTTTTATCTGAGATTTGTTTTATCTATTCTTAAAAGGCATTGTAAGAGCAATTAATATCGAGAGCAAAGAGTTTTACATTCTAAGCCCGGAGCCTTTGGAAGTGCTGAATGAAGTTAATTTGCTTTGCAAGGGCATGCTCAATCTGCCGCTAGAGTTTTTCTACGAGCAAGATTGTAGTGCGCCAAGTCCATACTTGACACTGGCTAATGAGCCACACCATTCAAGCTCAAATCAAATATCAAATGAGCCCATTCAACGAAAATATTTAATTCATCAAAAAGTAAACAGAAAGCCATAAACAAAATTTACCAACTTGGCTATTATTTTATGTCAAATTTTGTAATAAAATTTCCATTAAACAAAAAGCAATAAAATAATTGTATGCATGATTTTAAAATAAAATATTTTCAAAAATATTTTCAAGCTTTAATTTTTGATATTGTGTATAACAATTAGGAGCAATTTTCTATTGAATTATCTGGGTTAATATCTATCTAATATTATTAGGAGTTAAATTTTTTATTTTTATGATTGGTGTATGGTCCTTACGCGTAACCAAAATTCCTTTGGGCAAGACCATAAGCAATAATTTTATCAAAGTCAAATTTTCTTTCCTTCTTAATTCTTTTGTTGGCAATTAAATTCTTTAACCATTTATGGCTAAGATTGGTTTTGTGATTTAGGAAAAATTTAATTAAAATTTTGCTTATTTTTTATCTTTTGTTATAGACTTTGGATATTTTTGCTCTAAAATAAAAACAAGTTACTCAATTTATGAGAAATTTATAAACTAGAATCTATCATTTTGGTAAAAAATGTGTTTTTTTTTATGTATATGAGAAAAAAATAAAAACAAAAAAAAAATACAATACAAAATTTTATATTTTTCTTATGAATTATGTTTATTAGAGTTTCTCTGGTAAATTATAAACAAAAAATTTAAATTGTCGCATTCGCTTCTAATGATTAAATTTATAATAATTCACAACCCATTTTATACTGTGTTTTTTTAAGATACAATCTGCTTTTTGGAATTAAGAAATAATTTGAGATTTTTATTTTTTTTCAATTTATTCACCTTTATTAGGAAATAGGTTCATTTTATCATTAGTATTAAATAATAATTCTAAAATAATACTCGTTTTACACAACTCGTAAATTTAAAATAAAAAATTGATTTTTGTCAAATGGAACATTATAGAGGGTCTCAGAAATTTGATAATTTCATTATGATATTATCAAATCTAAAATATGTCAAATATTAGATAAATAATTTTTATTTCATTTTTAAATCAATAAAATATTTCCAAGGGCGCACACAAAGTTAAGTAAATAGTTACCAACTCACCGTTGAGCCTTTGCTTTATATTTACTTAAGTCGTTCTAATTTGCAGGGTTTTGCTTTTGTAAGTAAGCTTTGTTATTAAGATTTAAATTCAATAATAATTTTTAATATAAATTATTCTAATTTACAATAAAATATCAAACATTGGTAAATAATGGATGAAAAAAATAAAAATTTAGATAGAATTTGAATGGCAATGGATACCAGTAACCAAGCTGCAGAGAAAATGCAGCAATTAGCCCTGATGATGGGAGTCAAAAATTTTGATCCAACAGTTTTGATAAAGACGGAGTTTTTTCCAGATTGCCTTCAAAATTTGACTTCCCAACAGTGTAAAGTTGTTTGTGAGGCTCTTTCCAACCCTGTGTATGCCAGCCACGTGAACAAAAAGGGTCTTATGGGCGGCTACACAGCTTTACATTGGATGTGCATCAAAAATGAGTACGATTTGATTGAGCATTTATTGGCAAAATGCGGCGCAGATGTCAATTCCACAGCCAATTTGGGCGAAAGTTCTCTTTTTATTTGTATCAAGTAATATAATTAATAAATTATCAAAAATTATTTTTATTAACAAAACAAAAAACTTAATTAGAAATTGTAATTTATACTCGATTGAGCTGGTGATAAAACACGGTGCCGATTTATCTCATAGAGACATTTACAACAGATCACTGGTTCATTGGTGCGCCTATACAGGAAAAGTGTAAGCAAAGCAAATCTAATTCAATTTTAATAAATAATTAAATTAACTTATTAAACTAGCATTTTGTTGTATTATTTTGAAAAATACCATTCTGTGAGTAATTTTAATGACCTGGACCAATTTAAGCAGAATGCTTTGCATATCGCATGTGCTTGTGGATTTGCGGACTTGATAATATTTTTGATAAGACGAGGCCACATCGATTATTATCTGCAGGATTTTAATGGCAACACTTGTCTTCACATGGGTTTGCTTTGGCAAAAAGAAATTACCTAATTTATTTCATGTTTTCTTAGCTGCAAAATGTGGACTTGCCAGAATTTGCTGGACATTAACTCAGCAGAATGGTGGAAAATGTGCTAAACTTATTGCAATAATGAATAACCAAAATCAAACACCTTTTGACATAATACGGAATGAAAAAGGACAAAAGTATGTTTTAATTATTTTTATTTTAATTAGAAGAAAAAAAAATTAAAATTATAAAAAAATTAAAGTTTTAAAAAAATCCGAGATTGGCTTCGATTGGAAGCCAAGACAAATAAGTACTTATTGAACCATAATTCAGACGAAAAATACTCAAGATCATCTCTGTTAAAAATTAAAAAAGGAACTTTTTTTTTAAATTGGAATGATAATTTTAAAATGAATCTGGACTGGTACTCAAGAATATTTGCTGTGTTTTTAGTGTTTAACTTGCCTTTTTTAATAAATACATTTGTCATATATCCGAATGAGATGAGTCTTTGGAAAGGCTTAATTGGCTATTCATCTTTGTTCCTTTTGGTCTATGTAATGGTTCGCCAACGACACAGATGTACTCATATAAGTGGTTACCAAAATCCATTCCATGTTGGTCTTCTTTTTGCCATGTTTCTCAATAACTATTCAACATACTATTTCTATTTGGTAAATTGTAAGACTCACCATCAAAATTTAAGCATAAAAAAGCGCTAATTTTAATTTAATTTAAAGATAATAATATGTATAGTCTAATTGAGATGGCCAAATTGGTATTGGCTTTTTACCAAAATTTGACCTTCTATAAAATACTAAAATCAGACCCAGGTAAGAAGAGCAAACTAAGCTTGAACTTAAGTTTTGACAAAGGTTTATTCTATTAAGGAATTTGTAAAGAAAATTACAAAAAGCCAGACGGATCACCATACGAGCTAAGAGACCTAATGGCATTGAACGCCGAAGATCCCAAAGGTGGAAAGGATTCAACTATATGGCTCACTGATCCGCCAATATATGCTCCATCTATTGAAAATCCAATGCCTCTACCTCAGCTTTTTTTCTGCGAATCGTGCCTAGTTGTCCAGGCAGTGCCAACACGACACTGTAAACTATGCGAATGCTGTATAAGTAAATTCGATCACCATTGTCTATTTATTGGCAAGTGTGTAGGCCTAAAGAACCATAGGAACTTTGTTTTACTAATTATTCTTTCGATGTGTTGCTTGGGCGACTTTGTCTGGGTTGTTTTAAGCTACAATGAATTTTATAGTGAATTATTGATGAAAGAAAACAGAGATAAAAAATTCGAAGATAGAATAGATTTGACTTATGTGTTATTTTCCTCGGCGCCTCATATATGGTGCGTTGTTCTGGCAATCACAAGCACCTTTATAACAATAATGCTATTATTTTTGCTTATGCTTCAAATCAGATATGTTACACTTGGTTACACAACTCAAATCAGGCCGCCAGCTTTTTTTATCCAAAGTCACAAAAGAATGCAATCTGCTTTTTCAGCTTTGCTCTATCGCTTGGAAAACTTGTTTATATTTTTATTCGACTCTTGTGAATCTAACTTGGAGCTTTATTATAAACAACAGAGAGAATATAATGAGACAATTTTGTCCAAGAATAGTCCGATTGCCATGGGCTACGAAGCTTATCCAAGGGATAACTTTAATAAGAATTCAAACACTCAAAGTTTGTTACCAAAAGAGAATCCAAATAATCCCTACGAAATAGAGCTAGACTGATAAAAATTGATTAGCCCAAAATAACCTTCTTGCTAGATGAGGAACTCTTCTAGGTGAATTTATCTAGCTAAGTTATCTATTTTAATAACTGGAATGATTTCAGAAAATTTTGATTTTTTATTTTAAAAACTAAATAATTATGAATAAATGTTTGTATTGTAAAAAGTGTTTTTAAGCTATAATTAATTAGTTTATTGAATAAAATATATTGATTTTATATAATTTTATTTTTATAATTGTTTTTTATTTGTATAGAATTGACCATTTAAATCCAAAAATATTCAATAAAAATAATTTAGATTTTAAGTTTTAAACCTAAACCCTACATTTTCTGCTCATGTGCAAAATAAAAAATAAATTTATAAAAGACAATTTTTTAAACATTTTTTTAAAAATTGCAACATTTATAACAAAATATTATAAATTTTTTTTTCCACAAAACTTAATAGATTATTAAAAATAATCATTTTTTTATCATTAAAAATGAGTGAGATTAAAACAGAAAAAGAAAGTGAAGGAATGAGTGAAACCAGTCCATCTGTTGATACAGTGGCCGAAAAACTGGAAACATCTTCAATTACCAATATGCCTCAGGAAGAGGATAAGGAAGGTTGGAAGATTGAGTATAAAATAGGAAAAAAAAATTAAAATATTTAAAGAAAAGGCTTCTGCCGATGCTTCTTTGTTAAAAAAACTACTCCGATCTCGTCTAGAAGAAGATAATTCAGCCATTGAAGTAGAGCGACAAAATCCAGAATCGCCTCTCTATTCCTGCAAAAAATTCGAAGATCTGAATCTAAGACCAGAACTTTTGCAGGGCTTGTATGCCATGGGATTTACCAAACCATCAAAAATTCAAGAAACAGCTTTGCCAGCTTTATTAAATGATCCACCTACAAATTTAATTGCCCAATCTCAATCAGGCACTGGTAAAACTGCAGCATTCTCTCTTGCCATGCTTTCCAGAATTGATACTAATTTAAATTATCCACAAGTAAATTGACCATTAAACCAAAAAAAAATACCAAAAAAGAGAAAAAAAGCAATTTTATACCATTTTTAGGCTTTGTGCTTGGCTCCCACTTTAGAATTAGCAGCTCAGATTACTGACGTAGTTAAAAAAATGGGTCAATATATGAAAGATTTGAAAATAGCCTCGGCAATTCGTGGCAATATGATGCCACGTAACATTGAACTTAAGGAACAGGTTGTTATTGGAACACCTGGTACAGCATTTGATTGGTCTTGTCCAAGAGTAAATGTTTTTAGTTTAAAAAAGCTCAGAGTTTTTGTTTTGGACGAAGCAGATGTAATGATTGACCAGCAAGGACACCAGGACATATGCACTAGAATAGTCAAGTAATTAGGAAAAGGAAATAAATTCTAAGATAATAAAAAAAAATTTATAAATTATCTTTTAAAAGAGGTTTGCCAAGAGAATGTCAATTGATGCTTTTTTCAGCCACATACAAAAATCCAGTGATAGAATTTGCCAAAAAAATAGTCAAAAATCCAATCATCATTCGACTGAAGCGTTCCCAAGAGGCGCTATCCTACATAAAGCAATTTTATGTTCGCTGTGAAAGCTTTGAGACCAAGTATAGATCATTGACCAATATATTTGGACTGTTGACTGTTGGTCAATCGATTATATTCTGTCAAATGCGCAAGACAGCAAGAGATTTGGTGGTGCGTTTGAAAGAGGATGGTGTGCCATGCGAGCTGCTCAGTGGAGAGCTCGAGGTGATGCAGCGAGCAGCAGTTATCAAGCGATTCCGAGAAGGCAAATGCAAAATGCTGGTCACAACAAATGTCACAGCCAGAGGCATAGATGTGGACGATGTTAACTTGGTTATAAACTTTGATCTGCCTATTCACGATAACATGCCAGACTATGAGACCTATTTGCATAGAATTGGTCGCACAGGACGATTCGGAAAGTCAGGTGTTGCCATCAACTTTGTAGACACAAACACAATGCATATACTAGACAAGATAGTGCAGCATTTTGGCAAACCAATTGAAAAACTGGATGCCACAGATCCGGAACAAATTGAGAAAATTTCCCAATAAATTAAAATTTAATTTTGTTTCTTTTTTTTTTAAATTTAAAAATTTAAATTTCAAAGTAATGAACTTTTTTTTTTATTTTTTTTTATTTTTGGATTCACTAGACTCACACAATAAATTTTGGGATATCTTGGCTTTCCAAATCTTCAAGTTTTGATTCAAGATAATTTTTTGTTAATTCATCAAATTTTGAGCTATTTAACCAAGCTACTTTTGCCAAGCAAATATTTACATCTATTAGGGATAGAAAATGGTCAAAGTCAAGCATGGCCGCACAAAATTATCCTACTTAAGCTTATAAATGGATTGTGAATTAAATATAGAGTTGATAATTTTGCACGCTTATAAAATATTTACTCCCATATTCAAATTTTAAAATGACTCTTTATTTTTATATTAAATTATATAAAGCATCAATTTATGATTAGAAAAAAACATGCTTTAGAGCGCCACGTGGAGATGATCCAATTTTTTGATCTCGAGTGGGGCTTTATTGGTATTTCAGCATTTAATCGAAGTTTATTTTTTCAAAATTGTTTCTTCATTTATAAGCTTAATAATCACTATAACTACGATCTAGAAATGTTTTATTAAGTGTGAGAGTTCTCTTTATAAATTTCAAGTCTAATTTTAATTAAGTTTTGCTAAAAATTTGCATTTTTTGTTCATATATTTTTATTTTTTGATGTAGAAAAATTAGAAAGCATTTCTATTTTATTTTTTTTTCATTTTTTTATTTCTGTATACTAAAAAATAAAGAAAAAAATCTAAAAACCAAAAATAATTTTTGATATATTATTAGAATAAATTCATTAATGAAGAATGTTTTAAATTTTGTTGTAGGTAATTTAAAACGAAAAGGCTCTAATAAATAATTTCCAAATTATTACTTAGTCATTCAGCTAGGATGACGTGTTACTTGAAAAAAGATTGAATGATAAAAACATTTTAAGATAGGTGATCACTTTTCAATCAATGTTTTTATATATTAAAAAAATGTTTAATAATTATTATAATTCTTAAAACATAATAAGCTAAAATCTATTCTTTATTTTGTTGGTATCAGGATCAAGATTTCGATCTAAATACTCATTTTAAACCAATTTATAAAGACAAAGTTCATTTTTTTGTTTACATCTTTGTTGGTGGGTCTTGCTGATTTCAATCAAAACAAAGGTGTAAAATGCTTATACGCAAATTAAATTATTCTTTATATTTAGGTAAAATACTTATTTTTGTTAAATAGAATTACTTAAATTGGAAATTAAAATGAGTTCTGATGATAAAAACAACAATATATTGAACCAAGTGACCAGCTATGTTTTGAACAGTGGATCTGACATGAGCAAATTGTATGCCATAGGTGGTGCTGCTTTGGTCGGTACGGCAGTCTACTGCTACATGAATAGCTCGGCTAAGCCAAAGGTTATAGCCGGCTACGACTACAATAACCAGACTAGGGAAGTTCAAGTAAGGCTAAATTTATTGCCATAGACGAGATTGTCTACTTTTGCAAACAAAAAGGGACGCGCTGATGGTGCCAGAGTGTGCTCATTAAATGAAAATGATAAATTGATATCCTATTTTTACGAAGATGGCAAAACATTGTACGAATTGATGAAAAAGGGACAAAAATTATCAAGTAACTTGAAAAAGATGTCCATTGGGCTTTTTTTGAGCTTTGTTTCTAGACGATGGAGACTATTTGGGATGGAAACCAAGTCCGCAAGAGCCGTACAAATGGTTGAAGTATTCCCAAGTTGCTTCTTTGGCAGAGCAAATTGGTAGCGCTTTTATTCACCTGGGCCTAGAGCCTTCAAAAGACACATTTGTTGGTATTTATGCCAAGAATAGACTAGAATGGTCACTAACTGAGAATGCATGCAACACTTATTCAATGGTCACTGTTCCTCTGTACGACACCTTGGGATCAGAGGCTATCAATTTTATTCTAGTTCAAAGTAGATTTATTACTATTAATCTAATTATTAAATTTAATTTAAACAATTGTTTGTTTGAGCAGCTCAATTAAAGTTGGTAGTATGTGACGATTCGGAAAAGGCTTTACATTTAATGAATTCCAAATCAAATCTAGAGTATATAATAATTATAGATAAGATAAGCGAAGAGGCTTCAAATAGAGCAAATGAGCTCAATTTGAGATTAATTTCGTTTGAAGAGTTGAAAAAAATTGGAAAAGATAACCTAAAAGTTCCGAATGTAGGTCCTTGATTTTAGAGTTAAATTAGACCAAGAGAAATAATTATTTCTGATTGAAGCCACCAAAACCAGATGACTTGGCAACCATTTGCTATACCAGTGGAACAACTGGCACTCCAAAAGGAGCCTTGATCACTCACTGCAATGTTGTTTCCATTTCGGCAAGCATGTGCTCAATACTCAAGAGACAAAGGGACATAAAAGATGGCCAAGAGAGATACTTGTCCTATTTACCATTGGCACACATGTTCGAACGAGTGGCACAAGTACATATTGATTTTAAATTTAAAAAAAAAATCAAAATTTTATTTTGTTTGTTGCTTTGTAGGCTACTGTGACATCTCTTGGTGGTTCGATTGGCTATTACCAAGGTGATGTGAAAAAATTGATTAATGACTTGCAAGAGTTGAAACCAACCATTTTTTGTACAGTACCAAGACTATTGAATCGTATCTATTCAAGCGTAAAAATAATTTACTTATTTTACTATCTAATTTATTTGTTTAATTAAATTTTATTTTAATTAATGAAAGGTAACTGAAAAAATAGAAAAATCATCAGCGCTCAAAAAAGCAATATTCAAATGGGCATTTGCTCAAAAAGAAAAAGAAGTTGCCAGAGGCATAGTGCGCAATGACGGAATTTACGACTTTGCCTTCAAAAAGATTCGCGAAAGTCTCGGAGGCTGTTGCAAAATGATCATTACTGGATCAGCGCCCATCTCGCCAGAAATATTGCACTTTTTAAGAGTAGTGACCGGTTGTTTTGTTGTCGAAGGCTATGGAGCAACTGAAACAGGTGGTGCTTGCTCGGTCCAATTGCCTGGTGAAACCTCAGTGGGAAATATTGGACCGCCATTTGCTTGTTGCATGTACAAATTGATCGATGTCCCGGAAATGAACTTGGTGGTCAGCAAGGACAATCGAGGTGAAGTGTGTATCTATGGCAACAACGTTTTCAAAGGATACTACAAAGACGAGGAAAAAACCAAGGCTGCTTTGGACGAAGAGGGCTGGTACCATAGTGGTGACATTGGCATGTTTGACAAAAATGGTTGCATCAAGATTGTTGATAGGGTTAAGAACATTTTCAAGCTACAACAAGGAGAATACATTGCTCCTGAGAAGATAGAGAATATTTATGTTAGGTCCAAGTATGTGGCTCAGGTTTTCATTTATGGAAACAGCTTAAAGAGCAGTTTGGTGTCTGTAATAGTTCCAGAAGAAACAGTGGTTTACGAATGGGCCAAGCAAAATAGTATTGAAGCTAAATTTGATGAACTTTGCCAGCATTCTGAGTTGAAAAAAACCATTCTTAAGGATATAAATCAGATGGGAAAAGACGGAGGCTTAAAGGGATTCGAACAAGTTTGTTCAAAGTTTACTCTGGGAAAATTGAATATGATAAATTTTATCTTTTAAGGCAAGAGATATTCATTTGCATCATGAATTGTTTAGTATTGATAATGGCTTGCTAACACCCACTATGAAATCAAAGCGTAATGAGCTCTTGGCATATTTCAGAGAACAAATAGATCACATGTACAAATCATTGGATTAAGCTAAATGACGAACCTCTATACCAAAATTAAAAAAAAAATTCTTAACATTTTTTATTATTTTTTTTTAATTATCTATGGTTTGGTACATCGGGTATCCATTTTGAAAATTAAGATCTTAAGTTTTTTTTTCGTTTTAGTATGATTTAAACAAGAATTTATTCACCAGCTAAATAGTTTTCTTGTTTATTCTATTTGAAATTTTTTAGTTTGGTAAGATCGGAAAAATATGATACAAAAATGGTAACTTGACCAAAGTTTTGTTTCATGTTTTTTTTTTGTTTTTATAAACGGATTCAGAAACTTGGTTTATTTTTTTAAAAAATGATTAATTATTTTATTGTATTGTATTTCTTTTAAACCATATTGTTTTATTTTTTCATAAATAAAAACCAAAATCGTCTTGGACAACCTTTTTTATTCATATTTGGGTTCTAGTCCTTACTTCTAATTAAAAATTAAAATTTTACTTAATTACATAAACATAGACCCTGACAAAATTTTAATGAAAAAATATAATTAAATTCATGTAATGCGCAATTCATCAGTATAAAATTACCAATATAACCTTAATTTAAATAATCAAATAATATTATTTGAAGATATTTTTTTTAAAATAACTTTAATTAAATTTTTAGAATATAAAAATCATTTACAAAAATTTATTATCTCTTGTTATGAGATGCTTTTTTTTATAAATCAATTAGGTTTATTCCAATGAAAAATAGTTTAAACAAAGCTTTGATCAAATTCCAAAATACTTGAAAATGAAAACAACTTTATTCTTATCTATACTGCAGCCTCTACAAACTAATTTTAAAGTTTAAGATAATTATAGTTTATTTTGTATACATTAATAAATCAAAATTCACATTTAAATAAATTTAAAATAAATGTCATCTTTATCAATTTGTTGTTTATAACTATCTGTTTTCTATTATGAAAAAGTTTACATATATCAAAAAAATTAGTGAAATTTTTTGTAAAAAAATTGACTTAATTAAAAAATTTGAGATTATTTTTTAAAATTTTAAAGACAAAAAAAAAGACATTTGACAATTTTCATCACTTTTAAAATTAATTTTCTTAACCATCAAAAATGAACTTATAATAAATTTCAAAACGGTCAAGGTATAAATGATAATTTAAATTTCAAAATTTGAAAATCAATTAAACAATTAGAAAAAAATTTGCATTAACTTTTCAAAGCTAAATAGAAATCAATTGCTAAAAAATGAGTAGCCAAGAGAATGGTGTTAGAACAAGAAGAGCTCTTAACAGTCTGCAGTACTCGCCAAATGGCAAAGACATTGCTGGCATGACAACTTCATCGGCCAAACTTCAAACCAAAAAAGGTTTATATGAATGCAAAAACTCTACCAATGTGCGAAATGGGCTTAAAAAGAGAACCTCAATCTCCCTGCCTGATATCTGTGGCACCAATCAGACAGCTAAATCAATCACGTCCACCCCAACCAAAAATCACCGCACCACATCAACTTCAACTACGCCGACCAAAATGGCCCGAAAGGACATCATGGACTCTGTAATCCAAGAGGAAAAAGAGAATCCAAATGCTTTTGGTGACAGAAAAGCTTCTGAGAAAACTTTGGTCAAAGAAAAACAGCATAAGAAAGAAAATTTGACCAAATTCAAGGAAGTTTCCATTCAATGCAAAAAAAGTGATGAGGACATGCTTTTGAATAGTACTGTTGAAGGTACACCATATTGGAAATTGCTGGCGCATAAGCGATTTAGATCCCTGCTCGAGACTGAAAGAGAAAATGATCAAGTAAATTGATTAAGGATTAATTTAAAAAGCTTTTGAAATACTTAAAATAAATTAAAGCTGAACAAAATGATTGCAGAGCTTGATAAGGAGAATGATGAACTTAGGGAGGTAAATAATGAATTGCATGAGGCCTTAAAGGAATATGACGAGATAAAAAAGCAGATATTGGAATGTATTGATGAATGCGATGAGGATGATGAAGAAAATGATAGTGGTTATGAAAAATCTCAATTAAATTCAAACATTTAATTTTTTTGTTTATTAAAAAAATTAAAACATTTAAAAAGAAAAACAAGTTAAATGATTTAGACATTTTATTTTCGACCCTGTTGCTAAAAAATTAATTTTCTATTCTGTTTAATTTTTATTTTATCATTAGATTAGAAAATTGTAAATTTTTTTCAATATTTTTTTTTAAATTTTTATCAAAAGATTACAAATAAAAGATTTTGCATTGTTTTAAATTTTTTATAATTAGAATATTTTATCACTTTGAAAGAGTGAAATTATTTTTAATTTAAATATCCAGTCATCTGGTCTACAAGACTTTATTAAATGTAAATTAAGTGCCATATGGATATCTATTTTTTTCTTAAATTAAAAATAACTTTTTAAAAATATTTAATAAATTTGCGTGATTATTGAAATGGACAATTAATTATCTATCATACGAATATGGATAAAAAGCCGATTGTTCCATATTTTGAATGTCTGGTTTTCAAGCATATTTTTAGTAATACAGACACTTTACTTAACTAAAATTGTCACAAAATCTCTTATAAATACAGCATCAAAATATCTAATTTAAATTAAAATAAGAATTAAATTGTCTCCATAAAAAAAACATGCTCAAGTATTTATACTTTATTCTACTTATTTCTTTGGTAAAAAGCCAAACTGGTCAAGGCGGACAGATTTCAGATCTTTCCGCCGATGATCTTTCAGTCAACCCAGCATCAGGGCAAGATTTATCAAATTTAAGAAATATAATTTCGGTGGCTAGAAGTCCTGTGGCCCGGCAAAGACAAGGATCAGATGGAGGTTATGGATCCATACCTATTCCTATTCCAGTAACATCTAGACCGTCTTATACAACTATCCGACCAATTCCAATTCCAGTAACAGCAAGACCTGAGTACACCACAAGACCAGTTCCAATTCCCATTCCTGTAACAACCAGCAGGGCTTATACTTCTCCAAGACCCATTCCAATACCAGTTACGCCTACTCCTGGCTACCAAAGGCAAAGACAAGTATTGATGCCCATAGCCAGTGGATCAGTCAGAAGAATAATTGTGCCCAGAATGAGAGTTGTGGCTGGTATTCCTGCTCGGCAAGGTCAACGAATATCTCAGATAAGACAAGTTGCCATGCTTCCTAATTATCAGTATTGATTTAAATTTCATATAATTATATAATTTTTAATCGAAATTCTTGTTTTTTTTAACTAATAAAGCATTTAAAAAAAGAATTAATTTATTAGACAATTTAAATATTAATAAGCTTATAAATTAATTAAATTAAGTTCTAAATTGTATTTTATTGAAAAATGTAATCTAAATTTTGATAGAACAAAAATTTGGCAAATTTTATCTGTAAAATTTAATTTCCATGGTAACCAAAATTCTAAAATTATTAAGCGAATAAGTGAAAATTAATTTTAGGAATTTTTTATTCATTAATAAATCAAATAGTTTAAAAAAAATACCAAATGTCTTATCGAGATATAAAAAATTTTTGCGAAATGACCCGGGTACTGGGCTATCCACGATTAATATCTGTGGAAAATTTTCGTCAGCCCAATTTTCCACTTTTAGCTGAACTTCTTAAATGGCTAGTCAAGCGCTACGATCCATCTGCCGATATACCAACCGAAATAGACACCGAGTCGGACCGTATTTTGTTTATCAAGAGTGTCGCACAGTTCATGGCTACCAAAGCTCACATTAAACTCAATACCAAAAAGTTGTACCAATCTGATGGCTATGTTGTAAAGGAATTACTCAAAATGACCTCGGTTTTGTACAATGCACTCAAGTACAACCAACAGAACGAACATGAAGATGAAAACTCGGACCGTAATTTGAACATCCAATTTGATATTTCGTCCCAGATTGGCGATTTAAGGCGAGCCAGAGAACTTGCTTCTGAGATCACAATGAAAGGCTCGAGCATATTTGACCTGTTGGGTCGCGAGGTAGATCTCAGGGATATGCGGACTTACACAATTAATCGAAATCTGGAGCTTTCGGATGTGGAAAAAGGAATCAGGGATGCGATTAAAGCTTGCCAAAGAGAAGGCGAAAAAACAGCAACTATGCTGGACAATATTCATTTGGATGAAAAGAATTTGGATGATAAGATAGAAAAGAAACGTGCCGATTTGGAAAAAAATCACGGCCGATTGCGCACACTCAAAGAAGTTAGACCTGCATTTATGGACGAGTACGAGTCTTTGGAAAAAGAACTCGAACAATTGTATGAAGAATATTTGGTCAAGTTTAGAACTCAATCCTATCTGGAACAGCAATTGGATGAGTACAATCAAAATGAGCAAGAAAAGTTCGAAGAATCGGCCCGCCGAATGCAATTAGCTAATAAGAAATTGAAGGAGCAAGAAAAGGAAAGAAATGGTAATCCTTTCTTGGACGATGATGAAATGCTTATATCAGCTGATTCGGATCAAAGTGATGACCAAGGTGGAAAACAAGACAGGATATCAAAAAGTGCCGTAAATGCTCGTGTAAGAAAACAACAACTTCAAAACCAGAAAAACTTTGGAACCATGGACGCTGATTTAAGTGATAATGAGGATGATGATGAAGATGAAGACGATGATGAAGATGATGACGACGATGATGACGACGATGATGATGACGAGGATGAAGATGATGAGGAGCCAAATGATGAAGATGATGAAGACTTGCAAATTGGTGGCAAGAATATGAAAGGAATGGGCAATAAAGCCAGGGCAAATCAGCGCAATGTGCCCTTAGATGATAATGATAGTGATTTTTAATGTTTTGTTCCTATTTTTAAGATTAAGATCTTTAAAATCTGTTATTAAAAATAAACTTTTAAAAATTAAAATATTTTAATTATTATATAAATGACAAGAGTAATTGGAAAATTATTTTTCATTTATCTGGAATATTTCTATTTGAAAAATATGGTAAATTTGTTTTTAATTAAGAGAAAAATAAAGAGTTTAATTGAAAAATTATTAAATTATTTTTTTTTTGATAATAAGATAATTTTTAAAATTTAAAATATTTTTGGAATATTTTATATAGATTTGTTTTCTGACCTTTGGCTATTTGTTAAAAAATCAAAGATATAATTAGTTAATGTTTTAAATTTTTTTTATTTTTTATAGTTGTATTAAAGAAATTTAAGAAATTTTGAACTAATATAAAGTTACAATCAATTGAGAGCTAATGTGGAGTTTGGTTGCCATGGAAACCTGAATTTTAAATTCAAATTAATCGAAATTTTTTAATTATTTATTTGAATTAAATTTTCAGTAATTCGAGAAGTTATCAATTTTAAGATGAGCACTCAACGAGTCCAAGGTGGAGGGCTGTGGAACAGCACCCGATCCAACATTTCCAACGAAACCCAAAATTTACTCAAAGGTATCAATACTATCTTATACTTTCTGTTGGATAAAACAATGTCTTTTTGTTTAAGTAATGATGCAAGAATCTAAATTGACCAATTTTCAACAGAGAACGCTAAGCAACCATATGAAAAGTAAACATACAATAAAAAAAATCTAAAATTTTATCAATAATTATAAAAATAATAAGATGGACAAAGTCTGCCGACCAAAGTTGGTCCAACAACGATGATCAAAGACAAAAAACCAGAAAAAAAAGTAAAGCAGGAAAAGAAAATTATTGATCCAAGGTAAAAAAATGGTTAAATATGGCATTGAATTATTTTTTTAAATTAATTTATTAATTTGAGGGAATGCAAAATAGGCCTGCGCCAATACGAAGATATTATAAAGTCAGGTGCTTATGAAAAATCAGATTATAAACCAACAATCAAAAGTCTGTATCTAAATTGGGTCTATAAAACAATTTTTTGTTATGCTTTTTGTTTTAAAGAGGCTATTACCGACGAAGACAAAGAAAAACTTTCAAAAATTATGGCTTATGGTAAAGACGCTTCCAATTGGCCCAAAGTAAAAAGCGTTCCTGATTACGACGAAATTGATTATCTTAGTGAACCTGAGAAGGATCGTTTTGATGAATGTAATAACTTGTAGCCAGATTTGGTAATAAAAATTAATCCAATTTTTTTATCCAAGTGCAAGAAGAAATTCAAGAGAGAGTGGAGTTTTTGGACGCCATGACTAAACTTGGCAAGCGAAAGCAATATCAGGCTATTATAATGACAGAGATATCTCAAAAAATTAGAGAAATGGAACTTCTCGACAAGTCTCGGATCAAAGAGCTTGAAGAACTCAAAAAATTGAAAAATAGTCTATGATTTATCTCTAAAATAAAAAAACACACAATTATTTTAATTTAAATTTATTTAATTTTTGTAAAATCATAAAATTCGAATTAATTAAAATAGACAACAAAAAAGAAAAAAAAAAAACTTGATGAAATATATTTTGTATAATGAATAATTTTTAAATTTTAATGACTAATAAAAAAAATATTGAATAAACTTTTTTTTGTATACTTTATTAGGATTATATATGAAAATATAAAATTAAAATTTGATTATAATTTTCAAATTTATCTAAAATCTTAGTACTCTTAAGTCTTTTTTTTTATAAATTAATTACAAACTTTTTTTTAAAATAAATTTATAAATTTTCTTAAATCAATTGTTGTTTTGTTTTGTGACAAAAAAGGAAAAAAAAACTTCAATCAAGAATAAAGAATAATTAAAACACAAATAATCCATTGAGATAACAAAAGTTATCTAGCTGACTTTTTGGACCCTCTAAAGCCAAAACCAAGTTCGCATTTGGGTCTTGTTTAAATGATAATCAAATTTACAATTAAAAACATTGAACAACTTTAAAACAAATTCTTTAATCGGTATTTATTTCACAGGGTTTCCCAAATATACAATTAGAAATTTAAATTTTCAGATGAGGAAAACTTTGGTTTTTTTCGCGAATTAGATCTCTTTTTTCTGGACTTGGGTTGATTTTCTTCTTCATTGGAATAGTCGTCAGATGTGGAAAATTCGCGGTAGTCGGCTTTACGAGCACGTTTAGACGACCTTGTCGAATAGGACGATGCTGCTTTGACCAAAGTGCATTTTTTGTTCCTGCTCAATATGGCCTCGTTGTTTTCCTTATTGTCCATAGATCGACAAGATCTGACTGGTCGTTTGGTAGCTGAATTTTTGTCGCGAGTTTTTTTGGCTTTTTTAGATTTTTTTCTAGTCTTTTTGGAGCTAAATTGCTCACTTTGGTTAAAGCTTTCACCATCAAAATCTTCATCATCATCGTCTTGGCCACTTGAACTAGAAGGCTCACTATCATCTTCATAGAAGTCTTGATCTACTTTTTTCTTGGCTCTACCATTCGAACGCACTCGATTGCTGGTCTCATTCTCCTCGTATTCTTCAGTACCACTTGATTCATTTGTTTCATCGTCTGACTGAACCACTCTTTTACTTCTACCTCTCTTGCTTTTGTAAGTCACATGATCACCGTTGCATATGGCCGTGTTCGATTCACTCTTGGCCAGTCGGGTCTTTTTTGTACTCTCGGCTTTGAAATTGGACGTGCTAGGCTTGCACTCGAGCGATTCTGGTGCCTCTGCTTTGGGAAATTTATTAGAAAAATTGGTAGCTTCGCTTCTGGTCAATTTTGAATTTGAATTGATCTTTGAATCATTATCTTCATATTCATCGTTCAAGTCATATTCAAAATTGTCCATCAGGGCCATCTGAGTCTCTTCGTCCATGTACTTATTCAATGCTTCGTTTGGCAGCGAATCATCTGTTTCATCTGCTTGGCTTTGATTACTGTTTTCATTGTAAATTGGATTTGAATTGGCTGAAAAAAATTAATTTTTTATTATTTTAATTAATAATTTACATTAAAAATTATATTTTTATAGATTTGGTTTGAATTGTTTAATTAATAATACCAAAATAATCTAATTTAATTAAAAATGTTTTTTAATTTGTCTAAATAAATGATTGAATTTATTTTATTAATATATCAATTTTTATGGTATCAACAAATAAAATTAAACACTTGTAGAAAACATTGCTGCATGAACACCAGTAAGTTTTATCTATGTTTATATGTTATAATTAAGTATCAATTATTAATTAATTACTAAATTCATTAATTTAAGTCTTTAACATTAAAATATTCATTAACTAAGAAAAATTAATTCAAAATAAACGTTTTTGTTCATGTTGAAATTTTATTAAACACTAAGAAATTTATTTAAGAAATTTAAATTCTCTTATCTTTTGGAATTTTTTATTTATATTTAACAAAAAGGTTAGCATACAGTAAAGTTAAGTAATATTTTGGATTAAAAAATCATCAAAAATTGCTTGGTGCTTCTAGTATAAAATTTTTCAAAAAATAGTCATAAACTTGAAAAAAATATTGAAAAAAAATTTAAGTCGCTGATTTGGTGACTTACTTTAAATTTTTTTTCTTAAATAGAGTCAATATTACTGAAAAGTATCAAAAAAAAAATCTAATTTTTTATTAAAAAGATGACGTTTTTCAATCGAATGCTAAAACCAGTAACTCGATTTTTTTTCAAGGTCAAGTCAAACGACTTGACTTCTAAAAGACTCTAAAATTACTTTTTTTTTTTACTTTAGCGCAAGTCTGCAAAAAAATGGCAAGCATATGAACAAATTAAAATGATCATGCTCAAAAATTATTATTATTATTATTATTATTATAAAAAAGCTACAGCAAGACTAGCTTGCGGAGGCGGCCTACATGAGAGGTCGCCTATGGTAGCTCGTTGCACATAATGAGATAAAAGACTGATAGAAATATACAATAAGAATTTTAGGGTTAGAGCAGTTAGTTAAATTTTACAAGAATAAAAAAATTAAAAAATAAAAACTGGGATTCATCATTGTTATAAAACAACAACAATTCAAAACATGATTACAAAATTGAATCATTTCCACTAGATAAATCAGTATGCGAAAGAGATCTCGGTATATATATCAAAAATGACCTAAAATGGGACACACAAGTAACATATGTCACAGCTAAAGCTAATAGGATTCTCGGCATGTTGAAGAAATGTTAGCAACATTAAACTACTATACGCTTCAATGGTCAGACCTCACTTAGAATACGCCATAATCTCTTGGTGCCCTTATCTAAAAAAAGATATTGATACGATAGAAAAGATTCAACATAGATCAACTAAGTAAGACTGCGAAGAGATCTGATACAGTTGTTTAAGTTAAATAACAAAATTGAATTAGTTGAGTTTAGAAAAGATTTAACCTATGGTCAAGGTTAAACTTAATTTTTATGTACGCAAATTTCTGCAAACATTTTATGCGTGCAGAATTTTGCACAATACTCGGTCATGGTTTAACATGTTTTGTTACACATGAACATTTATCTGTGCATTGAATAATTCAATTAAAAAAACTAAGTTGGTCAAAGAAATTAAAATTTGAGCATGATCATTTTAATTTAATCATAAACTTCAATATGCCAAAAAAATCAGACTTGTGTGTATTTCATGAATAAATAATATCAATACAAGAATTTAGATTTTAGTGTGTGGAATAATTAGGAACCATGGTGTATCAGATCACCTGATCTTAATCCAATCGAAAACTTATGGTCATATATGGTACTAAATTTTTAGAAACCAAGTTGACTTCAATCTAATGTAATGGTGCAAAAGTCATTAAGCCTGGCAACCGCCCAATAACTAGCTTCATGTGATATTATCTATCTATATTTGTTGATGAGTAAATGTGAATAAAAGCTTACAATTAAGAGAGTTTATTTTTCTGTTTGATGAAGATCTGGTCGCATATCCGCTTGTCGATGGACCGACAAAATCATCCACAAAATTTCTTGTCTCACAATTATCTTTCTTTAAGGCTGAGTTTTTAAACAACTTGCCAAAGTTGTTCTCGCCTTCGAAGTAATTCACCTGGTGCTGTGATCTCCTAATACCAAATATTTACTACACCACAATAAAAAAAAAAAATAACCAAATTATTTTACCTCGATCTGTTGGATCGACTCTTTTCCAATTCAGCAGCTTCGAATCTCTTTCTAATCTCAGCTAGCTTTTCGTCACAAAACGACTCGAGCCTCAGGGTCATGCTGTAAATGGCCGATCTCTTGTTTGTGTTATAGGCCTTGGAATTTTTGAACACCAATTTACAGTCCTTTTCAAATTGGTTAAAATCATTGCTGTACATGTTGTAGTTGATTCTGTTCCTGATGATGGCAAAGTCGATTGGCTTTTTGACTATTTCGCCATAGTCCGGATAGGTCTCTAAGTCAACACTCTGCCTAAACGGCCCCGAGTCCGGGTGCCGTATGATGCTCTTGACAAGCTTTTTGGCCTCGTCTTTCCACGAATAGACTCCATTGGAGCTGTTCTCTGGCTCAATGGGCGCCTGGTTGCTCTCTTCGGCGTGCTGTCTGCTCCTCAAATTGAATCTTAGGTTGGTGGTTCCGGGCTGGTTGTCGGCCCGGAGGCGTCTTGACGTGCGCCGAGCTGTGCTCGGACTAGCCTGGGTCTCGTTCAAATTCGAATCCTTGCACAAACGTTTGTAAATTGGTCTCGGATTGGAACAGTCCGGATCGAGTATGAACTCGATGAGAACTTGGGTGAGCAAAGTGGCCTGTTTGCATATGTTGCTGTCCGGTTCGTTGAATTCATGCGCGTCCTCTTCTATTTTGCGTATGTCCCATTCGATGGCCTCCAATCGGCGATAGTACCTGTTGGCCACTCTTTCCTTAATTGTGTTCAAATCGATCGGATAGCCGATGACCATGGCATAGTTGGGAAAGGCGATCAAGTCGACTGGCAGATTGAACGGCTCGGCTATTGACAGCTCGCGTATTATCTCGATGCCTTGCGAGATGCGCTCGCACTGTGTGTCCCGGTCAATGCCGTGCCATTCGTCCAAATCGGGCTCGTACAGCAGACCGGCTAGGTCGTCAATATCAAACGAGTCCAAGTCCCACGGACTCAGCGCCTCGTGGTCATTGCTGTCCCAAACAATCGAAAAGCACTGAAACTCACTGTGCGGATACTCGTCTTGGAACGGCTTGTGATGCTCAATGGTGCCAAAGTACCACGAGTCGTCTATGTAGCTCCTAAATTTGTCCTTCGGCTGCCATTTTTTTTCCAATGACTTTTCATAGTGTTGTCTCAATATGACAAAGTCGGCCACCCCAGGCATGTCATGGTACTTAAGGGTCAACTTCTGGCCAGTCAAACCACCGCTAATTGGATCAATTACGTTCAGCTTTAAGCACACCAACCTGGGTGGCTTTATTTCTATGGTAATGCTTGTTATTTTGCAGAACTCTTTTACTTGGCATTTGTTTGATGGCAAAGTTTTTTCGTCTATTTCGTACAATTGCTTTTCGCGCACAGCCTGAATGTAGAGCTCGTGTCCTTGACGAAAATAGACCACTTCGTCGCCAATTTGCGGCACATAGGGCGTCTTGCGCGGCTTAACACCGCTCAGCCACTCGGGCGGCACATAGTCGCCGCTCAGTTCGTTCAGGTTCAGCTTGCTGCTTTTTGAATTTGATTTGGACATTTTTTTGCCCAACTGGACGGCCACCTTGGTGCCAAGAGAATTTCGATTATTGGCCTTTTTGGGCTTTTTGGGGCTTTTTCTTGGCGATTTGGACGCCGCCTTGCTCGTACACGGCCTGTTCGGGTCCAAATTTTCATCATTCTCGCACTCACTGTCCCCCGTGTCCATTTCACTGTTCGATTCTTCTTCCAATTGGTCCTCCATTTCTTCATCACTCTCCAATTTGGTGAGCTTTTTGGCAATTGTGCTGCTCTTTGGCTTGGGCCTAGAGACCTCGTCGTCCGAGTCGTTGTGAATGTGGAGCGGCTCGTCGTCGTCGTCGTCCACCCGGAGCACCCTCTTTTTGGCCTTTTTCCTCGACCGGGTGGACCGGACCGGCGGCCGGCGGCCGTCCTCCCACTCGGAGCTCTCGCTCTCCGCCGAGCTCTCACTCGACAGCGGATTGTTGTCCATGTAGTCGACGCGTCTGCTCGGTCTGTTCCTGCTAAGATCGTTTGATTGACGTGTATTGGTGTCGTCGTCCACTTGGATAAAGTTGTCCAAGTCGACAGTGTCCTCTTCCATTGGTTCGATGTCGTCTTGGCGAGTTTTTTTCGATTTGTAGCGGCCTCGCTTCACAAATGCGTCCTTGCTGTTCTCATCTTTGTAAATGTAGACGGAGCCTCGTTGGCTGAGCTCGACTTCCTTGAAGCCGCGCTTGTAGTCGCTTTTTTCGTGTTCGAAGCTGAGCAAGCGGGCGCTCTGGCTCGTGCGCAACACCACGCCGTCCAATGCATTGATCAGGCTCTTGGTCCAGCCGTGGCGAGCCCGTGCCGGCTCCGGGTCGGCCTCCTCGGCCTCTCGGTCGCCGATTATCTCCGATAGGCCGTTTTCGTTTGTTATTATGTGAGGTATTAGTTGAGCGTCGGTGAGATTCTCTCTGCCCGGGACCAAGCGTTGCATTTCGGCATCGTACGGGTTGCCGTCAGCGTCGACCAGAAACGGCGGCGGCATTAAATGCGGCGCCGATTGGGTCTGTTCGTCCAGGACAAAGCCGTTCATGTCACGCATCAACGGACGGTAGTCAGTGTGAAAAAATAGCTGATCGGGCACTTTTTTGTAGTTGTCATCTGAGCCAAACGAGAATATGGTCAAGTTGCCGTGGGAATCAGTCGAGGCGAACATGTCAGATGTAGACGACCATTTGGTGTCGAATAGGCACCCGTGGCCCTCATTTTCTATCCGATTGTAGAATTTTTTGATCATTTTTCCGCTAAATATGTTCCAAATGATGACGTTGCCGTCGTGGCCAGCGCTGAGCAGCACTCGCGGGTCCTTCGGATGAGCCTCTAGGACAAATATCTCGTTTGAGTGAGAGCGCAGCTCGTGGACTAGCTGAGCATCGCTCGAGTTCCACACTTTGATCACAAAGTTGTTCTGGGCAGTGATCACAAACGAGTCGTCACAGTTCCACGCCACCATTGTAACACTGTACTTCTTGCACAAAATGTCTGAAAAGTCGTTCGCTTCTGACCTAAACCAGACACACATAATTAATTAGTACAATTTTAGCAAATAGTTAAGTTATATTTCACTTTTCCAGTGTCTTGGAGCCGTCAATGAGAATGTTTTTGAGCTGTTGGGACTCGAAGCTCCAAATTTTGGCCGTGCCATCCTTGCTGCCGCTCAAAAACCTCGCCGATGTGTTGGCAAATTGGATGCTATCGACCCAGTTGGTGTGAGATTCAATTTCGCATACCTTGGTCGGTTCTCCATTCTCAAAAGAATAGACCCTGATTGCATAGTCATTGCTGCCAGCAGCCAAGAATAGACCACCTTCAATTATATAAAAAAATTAACAAAATAATATTTATTTTTTATTAAACTAGCGTGCTAGTGAAGCAGAAGTAGCCAGCTCAAAGGAGACCGACACATGCTATATAGATCACAAATGCGATATGATAGCTTGTTTAACAGGCCAAGGATGTATCACGAGAGGAATGCTGAAAGCTACTGGAAAATATGCAATAGATATTTTGCACAATCTCTTCAGCAGAACATGGCGCCAAGAAGTCATCCCATACGACTGGTAAAGAGGTCTTTTAGTCAAGCTTCAGAAAAAAGGCAACAAAATGCTATGTGCTAACTGTAGAGGAGTAACACTGCTACCTATAGCAGGTAGGGCGTTCTGTGGGATAATTGTGTGAAGAATCAGGGTTTCTTTGGATGGTATACTTTAAGGAAGAACAAGCAGAACTTAGAAGAGGTACAGGATGCATAGACCAGATATTTGCGCTAAGGAATATCAAAGAACAAAGTTTGACTTCAAGAAGGCCTTTGATAGTATACACAGAGAAACCTTTGGGTCATATTAAGAAATTATGGTTTGCCTCAGAAGATAGTTAACTTGATAAAACTCTTCTACGGGAAATTCTGGGTAAAGGACAGTCTGAGAGCTTCAAAGTGTGTACGAGAGTCAGACAAAGATGTGCTCTCTCTCCAACACTATTCCTAATTATGATTGATTATGTTATGAGAAAGGCTACCTCAATCCCGAGAGGTATACAATGGGAGTTAACAACAAAGCTTGAAGATGTAGACTTTGCAGATGATCTGGTGTTAATATCGAAAAGAGAAAATGACACTAATAAACCTCGATCACCATAGATAGTACCCAAATTGAGTGTAATACTAAGGAAGTATAATAAGTGGAACAATCGGAGCACATAAAGACATTAAGAATTTACTTTCAAACGCAAAAGGAATATTTGCCAGACTAGTACCAGTATGGAAATCAAATAACTACAGCAAGGACACGAAAATCAAGATATACAACGCTGTATTAAAATTAACTCTGATGCATGGAAGCGAATTTCAGAGATGGATAGAAAAAGCCTAAACACCTTCCTTGGATTCTTGATATACACTGAGCTCAAGAAAGAGCTCGCCAAACTGAGAATGATATGACATTGGGGAGAAGCAAGGGTAAAGGAAAGAATCGACTTGAGTGGAAATCAGAATTAATGACCATGTGCTACACAAGGAGTGAATAAGAACAGAAAATATATATATTTTTTATACCTGGACTGAATGAAAGGCACAGCATTTGACTGCCCGGACGAGATTTTTCTATAAATCTTTTTGGCTTTGGACTTGATTAAATTAATTATTATTTCTAATTTAAAAAATATATGTAATTATTTTTACTTAAATTCTAAAGTGTCTGAATTCCAATTCCAAAAGCACATGACTCCATCACTGCCTGACGAAGCAAGCCACCGCGTACTTCCAAGACAATACGGTGAAAACTAATCAACAATAAAAAAAAAATATTTATTTAAATTAAAAAAGACTATTATTTTTAATTTAATTTTAATAAACGTTTAATTATTTTTCTTAAATTAAAATAGAATTAAATTAACAACCTCTATAGAAGTGACCATAGATGTATGAGATTGTAAAATTGACTTGCACTCAGTGGTTTTGAGGTTCCAAATTCTCAGAGTTTTGTCACAGCTACCTGAAGCTAAAAGAGTATTCTCAAAATTAATGTCTATATCACTGATTTCTTTCTCATGTCCCCTAAACGTGGCCAATAGTCTACCATCATGCGCACTCCAGGCCTTTATCAAATTGTCATCTGCGCCAGTTAGTATGTAGCGACCAGTGCGGTCAAAGCAAATACAATACACAGCGGACAAGTGACCGAATATTCGTTTTTGCATTATAACCGACCTGAAATGGTCTGGCTGAATTAAGCCGGTTGACAGCTCTCTTCCATCAAGTTGTCGCTTGAACATATTTATTATTAGATTGACTCCGCTATTTTTGGTTCTGGCCGAGTGATTGAAGTAGCTTTTATTTGCGTGGTATTTGAGGTAAAAATTTTTCGGCATTGCATCAAAATTGGAATTTTTGTTAAAATTGGCATCCTGTTTTTTCTTGCTTTTTTGAACATCTTCAATTAAATTTAAAAAAAATAAATAAAACAGAGCTCGAATTTTATTAAGAAAATGTTAAATTAATTTTGTAATTTGTATTTTTTTCTAAATTGGTAATTATTGGTACTTAGGCTAAGAATAAGCGCCCAAATACTTTATCGTGCTCGTGTTGGCACATGTTTACTTTTTTTTTTTCTTCAAAACAATAGACAATTAAATAGAACAATAAAAATACTATCTTAATCATCAACAATTAATAAGTTAAAATCATAAATAAAGATAAAAATAATTTCGAATTTATTCATCAAAAAATTGAATCTTGAAATATACGCCTTCCAAAATGTGAAAGTATTTAAATGGTTAAGTCTAAAAAATTTCCCATTTTTTTTTAGCTGGAAAGATTTTCAAGTTGTTTGATAAAGCTTACAACTAACCTTGGAGAATAGAATATTGACCAATGCCTAGCAAAGAATTGAGTCCAGTGCAGTTTATGTCCAGCTGGTTATCCATCAAATTTCGAATTTGGTTGCACATTTGGAGCAAGAAATTAGCTGGCACATGCGACAACGAAGTGGACTAGTCAATCGAAAAGAAAAAAGGCTTAGTAAATTTCAAAAATGCTGGTTTTGTTTTACCATTTCTTGGAAAGAGCGCTCATGTCTGGCCCCTGTCCAGTCGATCCGAGGCGGCAAAACCTTGATAATTTAGTTAATTAATTTGAAATCACTCCAAACTATTAAAGCATCATTTACTCTAAACTGTTCCAGTTGTTCGATCAGCAAGTCCGAGGTTTCTCTGAATGGCGAGTTCCTCAGAAAATTGGCAATCAAAAAGTAAAGCTCTTAAGTAAATTGACGCATTTAGCTCTTCAATTAGTTAGATGGGTAAATAAATGAGACCAACCTGGTAGAATGTTCTCGTTGGCCAGATGCTGCTCGGGCATTTTACACTATTGGTCACTCAAGTTTATCTTTTTAAATTGTGTTGTTGTTCTTTCAAATTAAGCGTAATTATGAACCCCGGCGAGGTTTCTCTAATAGTTAAAATTCACTTGAATTTTGGCTTTTTTCTTATCTATCTAATACAACTGTTTAATTAAGATTAACTTAGTGAGGATATTTGGTTCGCAATGAATTCACCTAAATAAGAATATATATTTTTATTCAATCTTATGAAAGAATTTTTTTTTTATGTGAGCTAAGTTGAATTATAATAATAATTTATTTTCCAATAATTAAGCAATTTTTGAGAAAAAGATTAGGCTGAAATTTGGGGAATAAATTGAAGCAGTTTTGAATATTTGCCGGACAACACACTCAATGGCCTGTCTGTCTAAATGCTCATACATTAGGACAAATATTACCTTTATTAGTAATATGTTTCTAATTTACAATTTAAATTTTGCTATGAGTATTTTTATTTGCAAAAAAGCTTGCATAATTCGCCCGGGTTAAACATGCCTTGCTAAATTTTTAACATATAATTTATGGTACCGACAAAAAAATTGTCTTTGTGAAATTTTAGCATATTCCGTGTAAGATTATAGTTATTTTTAGTTATTGATAAAATAATATTTTTAAATAAACTATTATCTTTTATTTTTCATCATTTATTTAGACAAACAAAATTAAATAGTGTTTGATTGTCAGTCCAGGAATTAGATAAAGTTCCACAAGATTTCCCTCAAATCGCATCATTATAGGATTGAATAATCTCTTTGGCTTGACCAGCAAAATCAATTAGCACGTTTCACCATTTAATCATTAATTTATTAATAAATTGTTCTAAATTATTTTCTTTTTTAATTAATTTAATAGTTCTTATTTCAAACGACCAAGAAAACGATCTTATCTATCTAAAAAATAATTCATGCAAATCATTCAATAGAATTTCTTGTAGACACATTATTCAAAGAAAAATTATATCAATTTTTTATCTATTGTTAACTAAAATCAACAAACTGAGCGATTCATAGAATAAATTAAAAAAAGTTTTGTTTTTAAATTTATTATCATTCTATAAAAATTTACCTGAACTAAATTTTCGTTGCTTCTTTTACGAAAAAAATCTACTCTATGGATTCGAGTAACAAAAAACATCAGAGAAAAAAAAAAACTTAAGGTTAATTTTTTTATTTATATAACTTTCAAATTAACAAAAAAAGAAATAATAAAAAAATAATGAAATAGTAAATCCTTAAAAAATATAATGAAGAAAAAACACGATAAAGTACAATATCCTTTATCTTTAATCAAACTTTACAACTTAAAAACAACCAACACAAAATAATGAAATTAATATGGTTAAAATGACTTTTTTAAATTTTCTTGGACAGAAAATAATAATATTTACAATTTATAATAGTGTTAGATAGTTAAAATAATAAATCAAAATAGATACAAGGCCAGTAAAAAAAATAATATTAATAATAATTATAATAATAATATCTTCTAAATAAACAAAACATAATTTTTTTAGATTTAAATATTTGCTGGTTTAAAAATTGTCTATAATATTTGAATAATTTAAAAAAAAAATTTTTTTTGATAACTAACAATCCTTAGATTAAGATTAATGATTTCCTTGGTGAATTAAAGGCTTTTGTTCCATTTGATCTACTTCATTTGTTAATTCAGTGGCATCATATGTCGTTTTTGAGCTATCATTTGAAGCTGATTGAGTAAAGCTTACTACAGAGCTGATTGGTACTAGCATCTCAAATTCATCACCATTTAAATATTCTGGTAAAGTTTCTTCATCATATTTATTATTTTTTTCAAAATGGAATACAATTGATTTATCACTTTTAATTAGACGACGAGTTTTTCTATCAAATTCTTTAATGGCTATATCCCAAGACATTTTACGAATTTTATAGGCACATCTATTTCTTGATTGCGAAGCAGTGAAAAGATAATTTTTTCCCAGATCCAGAAGAAATGAGAGGAATAAATTATTTTCTTCTGGAAGCTTCAAATATTTATGACTTGAAATTTCTTGGTAATTGAGTGACTTAATCACTGATGAGGAATTGGTAAAATTAGATAATTTTGGACTGGGCTCAGCACTGGTTCGTTTGCTATCTGAGCTTGAATTGCTGTTAATTAGACTATTTTTCTCGTAATTGGCTTCCTCATTAGTAGTTCGAACAAGAGGATCCACTTGCTTGTTGAATGTTACATTTATTGTTTTGGCTTCATATTGTGGAAACCAATGAAGCTTGTTGTAGTCATCGTGGAACTTGTTTTGACCTATTATGAAGGGGGTCTGGAGATTTAAAACTTCGTCTCTGGTACCACAAACATAGACTATTTTATGAGCATTTTCAATTGCTTCAGATCTTGTTTTAACATCGGTGGAGTAGTTGATAATTTCTATGGAAACATTTTTGAAATGTCTCTTAAATTAAATATTTTTAATAAAATTTAAAAACTTTTATGAATTTATCAAAAGTTATTAGATAAAATCTTATTAGATCAATGCATTTAATAGAATATGATATAAATTAAAATAATTTGGTTAATATAAAAATTAATAGGACTTAAATCCAGTAAAAAAATTATGTTTTTTTCTATTTGACTCAAATTTTAATTATCATTGAATCATTTAATGGGAATTAGTCTCCACAAAATGTCAATATTTCCATTGACAATAAAAAATGAAAATAACTTTAGGAATTCTTAAATGTAGCTTTAATTAAGATTTAAATTAAAAAAATATATGTATCATTTAATTATGTTTGTCATTTTGTTCAAACAATTCCACTTAAATCTGATTTGAATGAATTTAATCTCTTACCTTTAAAATATCCGTGTATTTGAGGATAAAATCATTTAATTTATCTTGTTGTTGTTTGTTCAAAAATATTGATAGATAGAAAACAATATTTATGTTTGATGCTTAAAAATAAATATTTAAAAATTAAAAAAAAATATTTTCTTTTTTTATATTGTTGCTGTTAAACTTACTTGAAGCATAATTGATAGCTTTGTGAAAACTAATCAAATAAATTAAAACAGATATTAAAGTAATAATTAGAATAAAAACAATCATATAAATTGAGTATCTGCTCTCGATTAGGCTCAAAAGTCCGACTCCATTGCAAAACTCGTTTAGGTCTGTTTGTTCAGATTGGTCATATGGTAGCATTATTGAAGACAAATTGAAATTGTTCGGAAGTAGACCAGCAAGTGTGTCCGTCTTGAACAATATCTCATTAATATCAAAATTAGAATTGTTCAACTTATTGGTCAGCACAGTGCTTTCTTTTGGACACTTGAAATGACTAAGATCCATGGTCGTGTCCAATTTTGAAACGCGAATTTGCGGCTTGAGTCGATAGCACTCATCGCGAGAGTATTGTT
Organism: Brachionus rotundiformis; assembly: GCA_016802295.1. Taxonomy (NCBI): domain Eukaryota; kingdom Metazoa; phylum Rotifera; class Eurotatoria; order Ploima; family Brachionidae; genus Brachionus; species Brachionus rotundiformis. Next base: position 197,510 of record JAESIW010000203.1, read on the forward strand.
TGCTTGGCTCGACAGATTTCGGGTCCGAGACCATTTTGGAGTGCAGGTCGAATTTGATCAGCAGTCGATTGCACTTGGTACACTGTATTTGATTGTTTGCCACTGATTCATCAATGCATTGGTGAACTCCTGGACAAAATTTGCTTCTTTGCTTCACCTCTAATTCTAAAAAGTACTTGCCTTTTTTTAAATGCTTTATTTCGACAAGATCTTTGGAGCTTATTGGGTCAATAAATGCCACTGGCCTAACATCCAATTTGAACAAGTACTCCTTGCCATAGCCTTTTTTGTGTATATCCTTATCAAAATAGGTGTATTCGTACAAATTGAATCTATAATATGTTTTATTGACCACACTGGACTCGGCCACTCGACGATAATCATTGAATATTATATTCAGTTTGTAAAATTCCTTCGCTTCACCATACTTGAAGTCAATGCACAGCCTTGGCAAAAAATCGCGATTGCTTAGCATTGAAGCCGATTGGTCAAGATTGACATTTTTTCTCATCGAAGACAATTCTTCATTTTGAAAATGAATGGCTTAATTAATTAAAAATAAAAATTAAATAAATATAAAATTTTTAAATTTTATTCTACTAACTAACCCATTTTAACATTATCAAAGTTGAACAAATTAAAAGGGCTATCTTTGCAGTGCAAGCTTCTTTCGGTCTTGGAAGAAGCATCTTTATTCAATGGGACATAGTGTATCTCACCATTTTTAGTGTCGTCTTTGAAAAGATTGTAGCATTCAGTACACTTGTCAAAACAGCTACAATACTGATTTGTATCACTGGACGAATTCAAACAGGTGTTTTTCTCTGTCGGTTTGTCCAAAATGCCAACATAGTTCAATCTGTCACGAGATTTGATCAGCTTGATAACTAGACCATTGGTCAACATTTGGCTACGTTTCGTCACCAAATTGGGAGCAAAGTATAAATTTTCTTGGTCCAGATGAGTAAAGTATTCAACATTTTCAAAGTAAATGCTTTTCTTTCCCAATTTGCGAGCCTCATCAACCTTTTTTATCTGTTCATCGTCAAGCGAAAAGATATCCGAATCGCCCAAAATGGTTTCGAACTCTTGCGACATGGCTTGCAAGATTATGTAGTAGTGGTCGTTCAAGGAATATGGCATATATCTTAAAATACATGTATATTTCATTAGATGACCAGAACACAAATCTATTTTATTTTAAAAATAAAAATTTATTATTTATTATTTTTTTAACTCATTTGTTTAATTTAATCTAACCTGGTTCTTTTCTATGGTAATAATTTGGCATTTCGCTTTTTATTCCCAATTCAATTGGCGATGATTGAGCGCTGTCAATGGCACACAGATGTCTATGGTTGTGCTTAAGTGATTGTCTGTTGTCACATGTGGTCAGCGCACGTACTAAAATTTTGCCAAAATAAAACGTGTATCTGGGATTCGAGAGGTCCATAAATGACGGATCTTTGATGGTAAATTTGTACTTCTTTAATATTAAAAATAATATTAATAATAAAACATTTTTCAAAATAATTATAAAATTAATAAATTTATCAATTAGTTTAATATTTATTTAAAATCATTACTTTAAAACTATTGACCTGGTCACCAGGCTCAGTTATTATTTGTAGACAAGTTGAAGCACTCTGGTCAAAAAAGAACTTAAGCTCGTAGCCTTCGATTTTGAGCTCACCTTAACATAAAACAAGACCATAGTAAAAATAGAAAGTTTTTTTGGCTCATTTTACCTGGTAAATTTATCGAATTGAACTCAATCTCAATCAAAAAAGATAAGGTTTTTTCATAATTTGAGTATATTGAAGTTCGAGCTTCAAAATGGTACTCCTTATCAAATTTATTTTGATATGAATTATCACCGGCATTTGAAGGTAGTGATATGTGATTTTCAGAGAGCCTGGCGGCACAAATGCCATCTCCACCAATAAATGTTGCAAATGGTTGTAAGATGAAATTTGTTCTAATTTCATAAAAATGGATATTTTTATACAAAAAAACAAAGTTTGCTTTGGACTGTTTTAAGTTGGAAACTAAAACCACCAGGAAGACCAGACACATTTGGACAGAATATTTCATTTTTGTAAAGCTTTTTTCTCTTATAAGTATCTTTTTCTATTTGTTCAAATACGTGGGTTTACTTTTCATTAATATATAAACATTTTATGTTTAAACATTATTTTTATAATTCTAAAAATTAAAATGAAAAAAAATTTAATTATTTAATCAATTAAGCCAAAATGGCAAAATTTAAAATCGTTAAATCTTATTAAAAGATGGGAAATAATAGTATTTAATAAAAATAAAAAAGAAAATATTTCATAAAAATTATAACATTGGAATAAAAAAAATAAAAAACATAATTTAAATTCATAATGATTACATTGCTTACTCTTTACTTCGCTTGTTCTTTGGTATGGCGCACACCCGATCTTTTTCTTATGAATCGGAATCAATTTCTTATCCTATTATAAGAAAATTAATTTTTATCATCAGATAAATTTATATAATCATTGCTTCCGCTTTTTTTGTTCCAAATCACGGTATTTTCGAACCACTTTTCAAATTCCCAACAAACAACTATTTACTAAAAAGGTAGTATTAGAATATTTTAGTTAAGTTAAGATATGGTTAAGGCAGTGCAACTCGACATTAATAATTTAATTAAAATTAGGTGAAAATTTATCAACAACAACAAAAATATTATTCAAGCAAAGTCTGTATAGAAAAATATTAACTTATCTCGATCAAACAAAGCTTGTGTTAGTAGTGTAAGTATAAAATAGTATGAAGCACATATTAAAATAAAATATAAGATCTTATATAGTCATTTAATAAAATTTAATGCTTGAATCAAACCTTTAAAATCATATTAATTTATTCGTTGTCTTCAATTTTGGTAAGCAAAATTTTCTAATTAAAAAAATATAAACAAGATAAAGTAAGTATACACAAATGTTAAATAACAGGAATACATTTTGATTAATTTGAAATAGTTCCTGATAACCTTTGCAAATAAATCGGAAATAAAAAAAAATATTTATCAAATTATATTAATTATGTTCTAGACAAAATAATATTTATGATTTTATCTATAATGTTCTGAAAATTTTTGAAAATTAATTCTTTTTTTCCTAACAAACATCTTTTTGATTAAATTATTAAGTTATTAAATTAATTAGTAAACAAGCTCATAACTTGGCATTATTATTATTATGATAAAATAAAATATTTATTTATATTATAAAATTTAAAGCCTGAATCAAACCTTTAAAATCATATTAATTTATTCGTTGTCTTCAATTTTGGTAAGCAAAATTTTCTAATTAAAAAAATATAAACAAGATAAAGTAAGTATACACAAATGTTAAATAACAGGAATACATTTTGATTAATTTGAAATAGTTCCTGATAACCTTTGCAAATAAATCGGAAATAAAAAAAAATATTTATCAAATTATATTAATTATGTTCTAGACAAAATAATATTTATGATTTTATCTATAATGTTCTGAAAATTTTTGAAAATTAATTCTTTTTTTCCTAACAAACATCTTTTTGATTAAATTATTAAGTTATTAAATTAATTAGTAAACAAGCTCATAACTTGGCATTATTATTATTATGATAAAATAAAATATTTATTTATATTATAAAATTTAAAGCCTGAATTGAACCCAATATGGTTTTAATTTATTCCATAATTTCAACATTTTAATCATTAATATTTTTTTTGCATTACCTAAGCAAAATTTAAATTTAATTTTCTCTACAAAAAAAAAATCAACAAAACCATGTGAATTTCTTATCAACTATTAAAATTTTTAAATGAAAAGTATCTAAAATAGTTAATCGGAGTAATCTGCACTTAACACAATATCTCTCCATCAAACTCACAGCGAAAAATTATCAAAAATAAAATATTCATTCTCTTCTATGATCAAAACTTATAAAATATAATATTTAATAAAAAAAAAATCTAACATTACTATTAATGTAATATAGCTATAACTAATTAAACAATATATGAAAAAGCAATATATTTATGAAATAATAAAAATTGATTTTTCCTTATCAAAATAGTGTAGATGTTAATATCTTAAGTGATATTTTGTTTTAATTGAATTTTTACCCATTTTATTTTAAACAAGCACTTATAATATTTTGGAAAATTTTAAAATCAAACTTAAATTTATAAAGTATATTTTTCTTGCCAAAAGTGTATTATGATGATTAGTTTAAAAATTATGCTTCATGCTTCAGCGAAAAAAAATTATATAATAAAAACCCTATGATGCCAATTTACATGAGTTTAAGAGTATAGTAGACTGGTGCCTAAAAATAATTATTGTTTACTAAAAGAGGATTTAAACGCTTATTTAATCAGAAACAATTTAAATTCTAGTCGGATAATAAATAAGTCTTGGATAAAATGTGTTTAAGTTCTCATCAAGTTTTTACCAAAATAATAGCTTTAACTTATTAAATTGATTTACAATTTGACAATTTAAAAATAATAATTTTTTATCCTAGCTATTCAAAATACTATGTTTGAAAAAAAAAATTTTTTCTTTTTATAAAATATAAATAAACAATTTTAAAAAGAATAATAGTTTATGTTCAGTTTATCATTTTAATTTTAAGAGGGAGAAAGAGAAAAATTAATTTATTTTAATGGTTGATTTTGGACAAAAAATCGATCAATTAAGTGATTGTGTCTTTTTGATGAATGACTTGATGTAATTAAAAAATGATCTCTAATCGGCTAAGAGATGATTGATTTTTTGAATTAAACCTGGCTCTGCAATTTTCAACATGCTGTCTTAATAGAGAAAAATAATGATCTTTTAACAATCATTTAGAATATTTTAAAGAACAAATTTCGAATAAAAAAATAAAAGAATTAAATTTTTATGATAGGAACGAAATTTTAGATAGATAAATACTAATATTTTATTTTCAAAAATTTCCTAGCACAAACGAAATGTATAAAAAAAAAGTATCTATTTGAATTTACATTCAATTTCCCTTTTCCTGAATTTGGCCAAAATTTTAAATTTAGACAAAATCTAATTTTTTGTTCGGATATGACTCAAATTTAAGCTGGTACAAAAATAAATTAATTTTGCAATTAAAATTAATTTATTAACATAAAAGAAATTTCCAGTCTTATTTCTCAATTTTTACTCTAATTGATATTATAAAATAAATTTGTTTTTAAATTGTTAAATTAAAATTTAAATGCCTTTGAGAAACAAGAGAAAGCAGCCGCCAGAAGGTTGGGAGCTGATCGAGCCGACACTGGACGAGCTCGAGCAGAAAATGAGAGAAGCCGAATCGGCGCCTCACGAAGGTAAACGTAGAACTGAAGTTCTTTGGCCCATATTTCAAATACATCATCAGCGATCTAGATACATATACGATCTTTACTACAAGAGGAAAGCCATTACCAAAGAATTGTATGACTATTGCATAAATGAAAAGATAGCCGATGCCAATTTGATTGCCAAATGGAAAAAGCAGGGCTACGAAAACTTGTGCTGTCTTAGATGCATTCAAACGCGAGATACCAATTTTGGCACGAACTGCATTTGCAGGGTACCCAAGGCGAAGATGGAAGAGGGAAAAATCATCGAGTGTGTACATTGTGGGTGTCATGGATGTTCTGGTTAAAATTTTTGTCCTTGCTAGGCTTTTAAAAATGACTTATAAAGATGATGTAAGCTAAAGAGTTCTTATCTTGTCTGTTAAAATTGTATATTTAATAAAAAAATTGATATAATTTTGTTTTATTTTAGAATTTAATCAATAGAATAAGATCTCTCCGGCTAAAATCTAATTTAACGCTTACTTAATGTTGAATTATTAAAAAGGAACAATCATAATTTAAGATTAAGTATAAATGCCAAAAAATATGAACTAAATCCTAGTGACAAAATTAAAATTTAATTTTGTTATGGAATGAATTTAACATAAAAGATAATAATTTGTTCAGTTTGTCGATTCAGATTGGTTTGATGCCTTGTTCGGATTGGTATTGCCTAAATTATCCAAATTTTTAAAATATAAAATTTAATTATTCTTAACTTAAGTGATTATTAATTTGGGAAAAAATAACAAAATTTTAAAATTTAAATACACAATTAATGAACCTTGATATGTTGATATTAATAATATGAACAATAATAGCTGATGAAAGGAAATAATTTAATTCTAAATGAGATAATAAACAAAAATTACTCAATTAAATCTAGCATTTGCTTATCCTTGATTTAAAATAATCTTAATATAACGCTTTAAGCGAAAACAGAATTAATTTTATTTTAAGTTTAAAAGTCATAATTAATTAAAGCCAAAGTATACACCTTTTGAAATATTTTATTCAAAAATTCGACATTAAAAAAAAACATTAAGTATTTAGCTATACTGAAGTAAAATCTCATAATTTTATAACAAAGCAGATTTTCAGATCAATAATAATATAATAATCTATGTGAGCAGAAATTTTTGCCAGTTTTTTTTTTTACCATCATGTGCTTGATTAAATTAATAATTAAATCTTGATGACTAATATACTAAACAAACAATCGAATTAACCATTCTTAACCAAATTTCTTTGGTAAATATAACCATCATCACCAAAAACAAAATTCAATATACATATATTTGATATTATTTTTTCAGTTGATGTCAAAAAATATTACAAAATTAAACGAAAAAAAAATTAACAAACAAAAATTTATATCAAAAAAAAAGAGTACTAATTTTATTTGACTAAATAATATTTTGATGCTTGACCAAGTAAATAACACTATCTTGTATGGTCTAGCAAATCCAACATGGATTATCATGTTTAAATAATTTAAAAATTATATCTCGGTTGGACTCAAGTCCTTGACAAATTATCTACAAATACTGAGCTTAAAGCAGGTCTCGAGCTGGCCAGTCATTTCATGAAACAACAACATTACCATCCGGATAGATCTTATTCTTAATCACCAAAAAAAGACCATAGACTGAATTCAAAAATCTTATTGCCGAATTGCTTGAATTAGACTCAAAATGCTTTAGGTGGTCCAAATGGTCGTTTTGTAGCTGTTCATAGTCCACTATGTAAAACAAGACAAAGTATGCCAGCAGAAAGATCACAATCGTGCGCGGATACAACAGGAATACAAATTTAATTGAGGCGATCATGTTGGTAAAGGCGAGCAGAATTATGGTCAACAATGTAAGCAAAATGTCCAATAGTTTGTAAAATAGCTGGTAATAATTGGTCGGATTGGTTTCTATGCTGGGAATTTTTTGACTCTTGTCTATTATTTCAATTTTGTTTTTCATATAGCTGACGTCCTCTTTGGTCTCTTTGATGTCTCTATGGCAATGGTTCAAGCTGTAGTTGTAAGACTGCAGTGAACGATCGAACAAGGATTTTAGTTCGTCTAGCTTTTGGTCATTTGTTTTGTACAAACCGAACATAGTCTTGCTTGTATGTTCGGATATTTGCGATGAGGTGCTCTGTAGCTCCTTGACCAGTAGTTGGTAATTTTCGTTGTTTTTTTCCTAAAATGGTTAATTAGCCTTTTTTGTGCTCAAATATTACATTGCCAGTTTTACCCTTATGCTGTCCAGATCTGACTGTATTTTTTCTTGCTGAATTTTCAGCTCAACCACTTGATGAAGAATGTTCATGTACAGCTTTAAAAATTAAGAGCTTAATAATTTATTTAATATATTTTTTTAATAAAAAATAATCTCCATCAAAAAATTATTTTTGAAATTTAACACTTAAACTAAAGACGCTCATGAGCTTGATTATGAGATCATTGATCATATAATAGGCATTTATTCAATGATATCGAATATCTTAATTATCCTTGTCGAATTATTTAACTACTATTAAGCTTAACATCTAATTGACAAGTTTAATTAGATAAAAATTTTTAAAAAAACTTTGCACAAGATTCCAGAAATTTAAAAAAAATCTGGTCATTAGATTAGATTAATATTATGCATTTAAATTCAACATTTGATATTTTAATTATTTAATAAAATGGAAAAAAAAAAGCAAAAATTATATTTTATGTTTTTCTAGCTTGGCAACAAAGCAATGCTTCCAAACTAGCACAAAATTATAGGAAAAAAATCGATTCTACTCAGAAAAAAATTTTTTTTTGTTATCTTAGTCTAAAATCAATTAGCTTTAAGAAACTAAATTAATTTATCTTGAATAATTAATTAAAGGCAATTATTCTTGAACAGATTTGTTTTGTTCATTATTAAGACCTACTTGATTCGAACCATTATCCTCGTTTGGTATTTGGTAATTATCCCCATTGGTAGCATTGTTGTTAAACTTAACATTTGACATATTGGACTCAAGGTTTAGGTAAAAGAGAGCATTTTTGTCATCAGGAGATAGGATATTTTGCTTGGACTGGTCATCGGTAATGCTTTGCTTGAATTGCATGCCGCTATTCATCAAAAATGAATCACTACGGTTGCTCAGCTTCAAAATGTTACTGCTTTGAGCATTGTTCTGAGTGGACACATTTGCCAAATTGGAAGAATTTTGAAAATCTGAACTATTGCCCAAGGTGTTTATTGCGTTTGAAGAGTCAATGGCTGGTTCTGGTTTTGGCTCAGAGTCGGCCTGTTTTGACGCCTCTTGCTCTTTCTTGCTCTCGTAGAGCAACTTTTGGCGCTTTTTTTCGTACGACTTGAGCTTTTTGTGCAGCAAAAATTTCCTCTTGTCGTACTCGGTTGATTCGTTTTGTTGCGGTGTGGAAAAAGTTTGGTTAATGCTGTCATTATTGTTGTGCGACAAGTCAGCCTTTTCTTCATAGAAATTTTTCAAATGGGAATTCATTTGCCTTGACCATTCTCCTAATTAGGAAAAAAAAATTTCTTTTAAATCCAATTTGAAAAATTTTGACCAAAATACTTTGAATCTTCTGCTCCAAAGTATTTATTTCATTTATGCATTTGATTATTTTCTGGTCAATTATTTCTATGTTGGTTCGTGTGGATTTTTTGTTCGATGCACTGTCCGATGAATTGTCACTGGCTGTGGTATTGTTATTAGTATTATTGTTATTATTATTCATATCTAGATTAATTAATTTTTAAAATTTAATCAAAATTTTTATCTTGTTAATTTTCAGCCAGCAGAACAAGTCTAATTCTAGTAGTGAGGAAAATACCAATTTGAGTAAATTAAGAAACGAAGAAGCTATCAAGAATGATTAAGGCATAAATTATTCAAGTCTTGGGTTTTGTTCATATGATTATAATAAACTAACCACGATTGCAAATAAAACAGAAATTTCAACTTGAAATTAGCTATCTATATTCATCTAGTTGTCAAAACTAAAATAGTCCAAAATGCTTATCTTATCGATTTGTCTATTCAGCAAATTTGCTTCGAGTTTGACACCATGTTTCTCTCTTAATCATTTAACCAAAAGCATATTTTTATTTTCTAAATTAAATTAAATTAAAATAATATAAAAAAAAAAACAGATTTTTATAGCTTTCGAGCTGATGGAATTTTGCTGCTTGATCCACGCAGAAAGCTATTTTAAAACTTTCCCAATCGCTACCAAATTATCAAAATTAATAAGTTTGAAATTAATTTTAATTTTTTAAAATTTAATTAATGCACTAACACCAATTCTGGTGTGTGATAGGAATTTTCATGCCATTGTTATTATAGCGCCAGAATTGAGCATATTTAATAGAGCTAATAGTTAAAGCAATTAACTAAATGCGTGCACGTTGCCAGAAAAATGGAGGAAATTATTAATTTAATCAAATAGAGTAAAGATAAAAATATCACCAAGATCACTTTAAAAGCCTACTATTAAATAGCTAAAATACCTGGAGCTCTTAAGCCCGCAAGCACTCAGTATTGATTTTTAACTTTGTTTTATGTAAATTATAAATTGGCAAATTCTAAAAACTTGATTTAATTATTGATGTAAGGTTGTTTTAAAATTATAATGAGATAAAATTATCAATATATAAATAAGTCTGACAAAAATAAAATCTGGTTCCAATTTAGACTATTGACTATGATTGCTTTGCAAGGATTATCTTTTACTATAAGCAGTATAGATAATCAAATTACGTATTTTTGATTTATAATGTTAAGAAAAATATAATATTTTGAAAAAAGATCCAGAACAGTTTGATAAAATGTAAAATAGTTAAATTATTATTTTAATCTATCAGAAGATAATTTGAGCTTGTTTGAAAATCAAAAGAAACTTTGAGCATTAAAGATAATAATTTGTTTCGAAGTCTAAACTAGCCCGACAGCCACCGACCAGTCGGTTCATCCAGGCATCTACTAAAGCTAATTATTTGATATTTAAAAATAAAAATAAACTAAAACAAAGAGCTTTTAATTAATTTAATAAATAAATTTAAATAGAACTAAAGGTAATTTTAGTTTTGCAGCGGTTTAAAATTAGTTGATGCTTTGAAATCTTACGATACAATAAAAAAAAAAAGATTTATATATATATATATATATTTATAAATTAAAATTATATAATATTTTTACAAGAAATTAAAATAAAATTTATTAATCTCTCTTGCTAATTCAAAGGATCATTTTTGTATATTTAACCTAAAAGTATCATATACAAAAAAAAGTCTGATAGATAAATCTCTAGCATATATATTCTAATATAAGTTAATACGATATTAAATGAACGATTGGACTGTATCTACTAGGTTTTCGAGAAAATGGCGATTAGCTTCTAGTATTGTTTCGTTAATTGTAGGCTACACAAGTCGTTTGTTTGCAAGTAAAGCCCCAACATAATCCAAGAATATCAAAATTATTTTTTAGTATTATAAAGAGCATTTGAACAAAACAAAGATAATAAACATAGAAAGTTTTCATAAGGTTTTACATGAACGACCAAAGGGAAAGCCATTGATCACTGTTTGTAACCATGACTCGTGCTGTGATGATCCTGTACTGTTTGGTAATTTTCAACCAGAAAAAGTGAACAAAATTTGGCAAATTTCTTAAGGAGCCATTCTGCCACTATCGACATTTGTCAGGCCTGAAAAGCCAACTCTCAGATGGACTCTAGCTGCTAGAGAAATTTGTTTTAGCCAGCCTTGGCACTCGCTAATGTTCCGGTTGGGCAAAGTCCTTCCCATTGTCAGAGGTGATGGTGTCTACCAGCCCATAATGAATCAGGTGCTCGACGATTTGAATAGGGGCGACTGGCTTCACATTTTTCCAGAAGGTAGAGTTAATGAAAATAAAGAATACATTAGGCTAAAGTGGGGCGTTGGACGACTGATCGCCGATGCCAAGACTACCCCAATTGTTCTACCATTTTATCATTATGGTACAAGTTTATTTTTCAAAATCATGTCCTATTTCAGCTTTTAAACAAGGATTGGATGATATTTTGCCCAACAAACAGCCATACAAGCCGCAAACTGGCCAAAAAGCAACCATTGTTTTTGGAGAGCCAATTTACTTTGATGATTTGGTGAAAAGTCTCAAAGAAAAGCAGCACTCAGCAGTAAATAAACAATTTAGATAACCATGTTTAATTTTATTTTTATTTCTAATCTCAGATGGAAATAAGGAAACAGATAACAAATAAAATAGAAGATGATTTCTACAAATTAAAAGAGTATGCCAAAAAATTTCACCAAGAACATATCAACCAAAGCTAATAATTGTTTACAAGCCATAATTTTTCATAATTTAAACTTACACAAAACATGTTTTTTGTTAACTTGGTAACATGCTAAGAAAATATTTACTGACAATGATACCATTGTCAAACAAATAATTAATTTTATGTAATTTTTAGCACCCAAGATATGTTTATTTTGTATTTTTTTAAAAATAAAAAATCTACCTTACAACAACAACAACAACAAAAAAATTTTTATTTAAAACAAAATCAATTTCTAGTACCCAAGTGATTTAAAATTCTAATTATTTGATTAAAATATAATTATTTATATTCATTTATATGTTCCTTATTTTTGCAGATTTGGTACATTGCTGGTTTTTTTTTTCAAAATTACTTAATTAATTTTTTAAAATTTATACTTATAATATAATATATTAATAAATTTTAAAAAAGATGTGCTTACACTTAAAATAGCTAAAATGTATCAGCATTCTTATTTTTTTATTATACAAAAATTATGCATTCTAGACTAATGAATTAGAAAATATTGCACTGCTTTTACTTTTGAGCTTCTGTATTCTATTTCCAAAGCATTATTAAAATTTTACAAATAAATGTTGTTTTAATAAAGTGATTTTTAGAACTAGATAAGAAAAATAAAATAAAATAAAAAAAGACAAAAATTAGACACTTGAATGAATTTTATCGATAAGCCAATAATTAGCAAATTTAAATTTATTGTTTATAATTTTCTAAATACCATCTACAATGACCAAAAATGATTATAACTTGGACGAGAGGCGAAAATTCATCGAGCTATCTCAGACATCTAGTAATTATCTTGTTTGTTCACTTTCAAATTAGAATTATCTATAAATTTAATACAAAGGCCCAGAGGTGTTATATAAAAATGGTACCAATGATGTAAAACTGTTGAATAAAAATTCAGAGATTCAGAATGGTGACTTTGTTTACCAGGAAGGGGGCTGGGGATGGATTGTTGTAATTTGTTCAGGCTTTTGTCTAGGCATCTTAATTGGAATGATAAACAACTATTCTTTGCTGTTAAATGAAATGGAAAAAGTATACAGCCAGACAGAAAATCACCTTGTCTACACTGGTACATAGACTATAAATTAAGATTAGAAATTAAGTGCTTTATTTAGCTTGGATTGGTAGTCTGTCCACCGGAGTCCAGTATATATTCTGCTCTTTTGGAAGCATTGCTGTTGATTTTTTTGGTCCTCGCAAACCGGGAATCATCGGTGGTCTTCTATCTGGAATATCGTTGGCATTGTGCATTTTTGTTCAAGAGTTAAGAGTTTATTTTTTAACTTATGGACTTCTTTACGGAATTGGCCAAGCGTTTCTTTTGACTTCAACGCTGGCCATTCTGCCTCACTATTTTAATAAAGTAATTGATAATAAGTCTTTACTTGGTCACATTTAAGAGTGTAATTTCAGCGCATATCTTTGGCCAATGGAATCATGAATTTTATTGGAGCAGTTGTAGTGGTGCTTTTGCCAATATTTACCTCTTACTTGATCGATAACTACGGTCTTAAAGCAACGTTTTTATTTTTGAGCATATTGAATTTTGTTACCATGTTTATGGCCATGACATACAAGCCAATGATACCAGTGGTAAATCATGAAAAAAAAATCCACAAATTAAAAAGCAGTTTTGGTCTTGAAGTGATAAAAAAGCCCAAATTCATAGTTTATTGTGTTGCTTCTTTTTTCGGAATGCTTGGTTATTTGATTCCCATTGTCAATATAGTAAAATTTTGCAGGTTGTCTATTCAGCTTTTATTTTAATTTTACATATAAACTTTTCAAGGACCATCATTCGAGTAAAGTGTTTCCTAATGACAAACCATTTTATATAAATGTGGTTTTTGGCGCTGCATCAGGCGTAGCTGCCATAGTTTTTGGAAAAATTGGCGATCATACGGTAATTGGTTAATAGATTATAATTTTAGAGAATAAGCTTAAAATTATTGTTAAGAAATTTCACCGAGTTCATTACCATACTTTGGTTTTTTTAGTGTATGGTATTGTTCAGATTACCATTCCGTTTGCACGGTGCTTTAATCAACTATTGATACAATTGGCAATATTAGGCCTAATGGATGGTGTCTTGTTGTGCTTCATTGTTCCTATATCATGCGATCTTGCCGAATCACCGAAGCTGGCCAATCATGCAGCTGGTAAACTTAAATTTTGTTTCCAAATATATTTAATTTTTTATTTACCATCAGGCTATTACCATTTTTTTATCAGCTTGCCATCGATTGCAGGTCCTGCCATTGCAGGAAAGATTTACTCAGTGTTCAATTTTTATGACTATGCCTTCTATTTTGGAGCAGCTACCAGCTTTATAGGGGCTGCAATATTGATAATTTTTATCACATTTTTCGAATGTATTGAAGAAAAGGTAAGTTTAATTAAAACCAATTAAACAATATTAAAAAATTAAACTATTTAGAAAAAGAGCTTCCTTTTTGAAAAAACGGTGGTTCTAAACCAAGCGTAATTTTTAACTCCAAATACAAAAAATTATTTTAAATTAAATTCATTTATTAAAAATAATTATCTTTTAATAAAATAATCAATTTTAATATATAATAAAAAAAATTATTCTTTTTTTTTTCTAAATTACCTTTAAAAATTAAATTTTTGTATTGCCATAAAAAAACAAAACTTATTTGATAAAAAAATACATTTATTTATAAAGAATTTTGAATTTTAATCTAAAGATTAGAGTAATTAGACTATTTATTAGGGTTTATGGTAGTGAGGCGCGGAAAGGCTGCCTTAAAATCTTTGTTTATGACCAGCTTGTTATGCTTGTGCGAAATGTAGCCCTTTATTTTTCCTTCAAAAATTAAATTGCTCAAAATACATTGGCAAATATCGTTGTCCATGTCTTCCTCATTCAAATACTGAAGTATATTCACAAAATCTTGAATCGCTATTTGTGAAGTATTGAGCAATTTGGCCAATTTTTTGAACAAATTTCTGTATGTTGTCATCTTGAGCTTTTCCAAAAACAAATAAACACCACTTTCTATAAAAAAATCCTCATATTCAATCATATCGTTGTTAAACTTGTGAATGTTTCCCTGTTTGACCGCGTTGACTATTTCAGCAAAAGGCTTGAGGTCATACTTTAAAAGCAGATCTAGATTTGGCATGTAACCACGCAGCATATTCACCGGTATCAGATACACCAAGATGATTTTTTTGTTTCTGGTATATTTACTGGGACAATTGCGGAAAGCAAACTCAAAATAATCGGCTGCAGTATTGTAGTCATTTTCGAACATTGCCTGTCTGCCTACATAGAATTTGTAGACAATTTGGTGCGATATGGGAAAAGAGTCCTTCATGCCACTATTCTCAATCACTCTTTTCAATGGATTACACAAATTTATTTTGTTTATTTTAAAATAAATTTTAAATAATTGATTGATAATGTGCATCATGCCCCATCGCTTTGATACTTGGGACTCGGATCTGGAGTCTGTGCACAGATTTCTGAAGCATATCATGAGCGATTCGGCTGTTTTTTCCGCATATTGGTCCTGGTTTGATCCCTCGGCATTGATCTCCTTTTCCTGCTCGCTTTCAAAGTCTTGTCTATGGCGCGAATCGCAAGTGTACGCCAACAGTCGCAGGTCCACACTCATCTGAAACAAAACTGGCAGCTGCCAATTCTCATCTTTGGCATCTTTGATCAATTCAATCAAGCTTTTAAACGATTTGCTCATCAATTCAAATGAGTTTATGTAGTCTTGGTTGTACAGACTGTTCCTTGCCAGAACATAGTTGCTTATTACTTCTGTCCAGCTGTATATGCGATTTGGACAATTGGTAAATTTGTCTCTCAGGTATTCTTTTGAATCATCTTCAAAATATAATCGAGAATATTTTTCATTTTTTAAATTGAGTAACTTTGCCAACGTAATGGCATCGTTTTTGACCAAATTTTGAATTATTTCGTCAATTAATTTTCTCGGATTAATGTTCATATTTAGACAAAAAAAAAATTATTTATAAAAAAAAAGTTTATATTTAAAAATAATTTAATTACAAAAATAAACTGATAGAAAAAGAATTAACTAATGCTACTTTTGAAGCCAGCTTTTGTTGTAGCATTTAGGTGAAACAACAACCACTGGCTTTCCCAAAGATGGCCTCCAGATTAAAACTTGAGCACTATTGGCATTCGATGGGTACAAGGCACAGTCCGGAATTCTTAAATTGTACTTGAGTGCATAGGGCTGCTTTGGCACCGGACTGCTAATAAGCCTGGCCCGATTTCCTTGTTCCTTGGACGGATCCACTTGAATCTCAAGTTTCATTCTCCATTTGAACGTTTTAAGCACCACAAATGTGCCATTCAGAACGTCCATTGCCACAAGCCATGTGTAAAACTTCTGGTCTCTTTTTATGTTGGTTAATTTAGGAGTTTTGTCCGAACTAGTGGGCACATCCCATGTGACATGTGGATAAAAATTATCATTCATACTCACCTGGTGCATTGTAAAATTTTGCTGTGGTCCCTTGATAAGCACCACTTCAGTTTTACTTCCGTACCATGGGAAATTTTTTCCATCTGAATCACTGATCATTGGTTTAATTCCGGTGCTCAATTCTGGAAATTCCCAACTAGAACTAAATATTATTAATAAAAAAATAATGTTATTAATTTTATCATTTAGTCTATGATAGATAATAAATACTGGCCAATATTTCCGTATGAATTACGGAACTGCATGTAAGTACAGGCCTGTATCCAGCCAATTTTCCAAATTTCGTCTCGGTCTATGGGAGGAAATCTAACTCTGGCCGATGCCCTTTATGGCAAAATTTATCTATTTTTATAAATTGTCTATTTTATCAATTACTTGAAGTGAGGGGTTCGATATTTTAGAACTGATGATGACCTCTCGTCTATTTGTGTTGGTTTATTTTCTATTCGAACATCTAGCTTATCAATTTTTACCTGAGCTATGACATTGGAATTGGCAGTGATTGATTTTCGATTTTTGTTATTTATATTTCCCATTATGTCAAACTATTTTATAAAAATTAATTAACCAGCTCATTAGTGCTAAAACATTTAAATATCTTCTTGCTTTACACTTTGAAGCTTACGCCACCAAAAAAATTATGGTAATATTTTATTCTTTTATTTTTTTGGTATTTTAGAATTATTTCCATTGACAACTGTTTGAGGAAAAAAAACTAGATCCAATTCAAATTTTTTATTTGATAACAAACAAATTTAATTTCTTAATATTATTATTAATGAGATATTTTTTTAAGATGATAATTTTTTTTGGTCAAAATGAAATTCGGTAAAGCAACTTTTACCAAAAGCAGGCAAGATGCATTCAGCAATGTTAATTAGTAATAAACATAACTTAGTTACAATTATCAGCAATTTTAAAAATTCAAATCTTGAGTTGGCAAAAAGCCTTTGCATTTGGAAGAACCACATAGACACTTTGTCAAATTTTTTTTATACTTTATTTCAAAATTTTCGTCTTCTTCTTTGATTCCAACCGTCCCATTATAGTCATAAGAGAGCTCTTCGCCTGCGTCAATATCTCTAAGGCTAAACAGCGCTGCATGAGGAATTACATTTTCTATCCTAATTGGCAAAACAAACAAGTTTGGCTCACAGCTGTGATTTATGAATCTACCTAGATTACTGTAATTTCTAGCATCTATTATGGTATTTGCCATAGTTTTTTTATTTGAATAAAATTCTTTTAAAAACATTATATAATTTGGTTCCGATAGGCTGCTTCTAATTTCAAGGAGACTCTTGGCCTCCTCCAAAGAAATTACTTCGCCAATGTATTCAATGACAAAGCTTCCTTTGGGAATAAAATCTTTGGTTTTCAGGCCTTTACCTTTGAGGGTATTTTCACAGGTGAAAATTTCAAAATTAAAATAGGGTCCATTTTGGACAACCCGATTCGTGCATGAACCACCAATGCATGCACATTCGGAATGGCATTCGTTTATTGGAAACAAATTAGAATTCCACTTGTCATCCGAATAGTTGACATTTAGTCTTTGTTGGTCAATGTAGTTGCCTTTCTGGTTCACACTTTCCACACAAATACAATTTGATTTGTTTGGTAAGTCTCCATAGAAACACGATGCACATTCACATCCTTCAAAAAATGCATCCCAACAATTCAAATCAAAATCTTTTCCAGGTATGTTATCAAAAATTTCCTAATTAATTTTCAAATTTCAAAATAAAATTAATTATCTTGCATTTGGTATGAAAACTTAGGTTACTATAAATGGTATGCTCTTGGATTCCATGAAATTTTTTTTATCTTAAAATTTAAATGCAAATCATAGAATAATTTTAACATAATTTGATATTTAATTTAAGCAATTAATCACCAAAATATTTCTGATATTTCAAGTCATTTATGTACTTGGCTTATTAAATATAATTTAAGTTTTTTGTATAACATAAATTTTGGCAAATTTTTAGTGACTAGCTAGTCAAAAATGGGTAATGGAATGAACAAAGTGATACCTGGACTGTATATTGGTAGTGTCCGAGACAGTACAGACCAGAACCAGATTAAAGAAAATAAAATAACTCACATTCTTTCAATACATAATGATCCAAAGCCTGGCAAAATTGAAGTAAATTAAAAAAAGCCTATTTTTTTCTCAGCTAGATTTAAAAATTAAACTAAATTTTCCAAAACAAAAATCTTAAAAAAATAAACATGTTTAGAATATCAGCTATTTATGTTTGGATGCAAATGATGCGGTGAATGAGGATCTTGGACGCTTTTTTGTCCAGACAATCGATTTTATTCACTCAGCGCGCATTAATGATGGCAATGTTTTGGTTCATTGGTAACATTTTTGTCAAACTTAAGCTACAAAAATAATAGATACCTTTTTACAGTCTTGCTGGAGTATCCAGAAGTGCAACCATAGTGATTTCATATGTCATGTGTATTACATGCTTGCCATGGTACGACTCAATGAATGCGGTCAGAGGGGCCAGAGGTCAAGTGAATCCAAATTTTGGTTTTCAAAGGCAGCTTCAAAATTTTGAATTTACCAACATAAAAACAGTAAATTATTAAGAATAGATAGTTTTTGTTATTTTAATTGGATAGATTTTGTAATAAGGTAAGAGAAGATTTGTTTAAAAAATATGGTGAATATAAAAATGATCAAGATTTAGAGATTGTCAAAAGTCTATTAAAAAAGTATCAAAGTGATCAAAAAGAGTCGGTACAAAACTCGAATGATCAGCAACAGAAGCCCATTAATTGTTCGCTGAAAACATATCCATTGGCATTTAACTCGTACAATTTGGATAAAGCCAAGGTTAAGAACAATTTACAGAATTTTAAAGAGTGGAGAAGAAATGGTCATAACATGGTAGAAGATCAACAAAAAGATGAGAAAAAAATCCAAGAAGAAAAAGATAAGATAATTAAGAAAATTTTTGACTAAATTTAAAACAAGTATATATTCAATGAAATGATTATTTTATTTATAATTTTTAGTTTAAATTTAAATTGCTGTAAAAATTTTCGATTCGTAATTGGTTTTTAATACAATAATTCATTTGGTTATAATTAATTTTTTTCTTATCTATAATTATTTAAGTATTTTTTCAATAAATATTTTGTTTTAGAGTTTTATTTTTTATATTAATAATTATCAATTTTAAAGATATAATTTTAGATTAGAATTTTTGTTAAGATAAATTTGTAACTGAGGAACATTTCAAGAATGTTTTATTTAATTTTTAAAAATAAAATTATAAAAAATTCATTTTTAACATTTGACAATAATTTTTTTAATTCTAAATGTGTGAAAGTAATGTTAATAATTGTCATAATCTAATAAGCTTTTATGAAGAGTATTTGGCAAAATATACCAAAGAATCGAATTTATCAAATACGAACCAAATAAAAGCCTCGCTAAACTACATTGAATATTTGTGCCAAAATTCAGAAATCGACCCCTCAGACGAACAATTCAAAAAGTTAAACCAAAAGTGTAAACAAGCTATAGAGACTGGCTGCAAGCATCTATTTAGTAATTTATTAGATTTGGCAATTTATATTAAAGATAAATCGAGCAAAAAAGAAACATTAGATAAATCATCTGATTCTTCAGACAAAGAAAATGTAAATAGTAGACAAGATATTGACAATGAGAAGAACAGTATGATTAGTTTAATGAATAAAAGGGAAGAAGATCTTTTTGGTAAAGGGGCTAATTCAGATGCTAAAACGACCAATAATGAGGCTGGGAAACAAATGGTATTTACAAGTGCTAAAAGTAAGCGTACAACTAAATTAGAACTGGTCAGTAAAGAGACAAGTAGCAGTATTAAAGATTCTAAAATGTCCAAAGGTAGTGAGTCGTTTATGGATGACATTTTGGATGAGGATTTAAGCAAAAAAGGAGACTCTCCACATAAGGATATAACTTCAACACATTTGCCAGATTCAGACGAATCTGAATTGAAAAATTTGACCGAGGATGAGTACAGAAAATTGCAAAATATCAAAAAACTAGATAGTTTTTGTCTGGTAATAATTTACCATCTTAAATTATAAATTTTTGCTTGCGATTAAGAAATTTCTTAAAGGAATTAAATGAAAAAATAAAAGATATTGAAAATAAGGAGTTGGCATGTGAAGATTTGAATGACGAAAGGTCCAATTTTGTGTATTTGGCCAGCCTTAAGAGAAAATTTGTACAGGCCTATAATAAGCTGGCCTGGTATTGTAAAAAGTATCCACATCTTGTGCAAAATGAGCACAAAATAGTTAAAGGAAGAGCATTTCGATTTTCCAAAAAATGTAAATTTAATGGTTAGTATTCAATAGGTTTTTAGGGATTAGATAGATTATTTGCTTTATATTAATTACATGTAGATAATGATGAGATAAATAATTATATCAGTGAATGTTTGCAAAAAAATAGACAATTTCCTGATTTTTGGGAAGTTTTAGATTGGGTTAAAGCAGCTAGCATCCAGCATAATCTTAATTTAGAGTATAAAAAATTAATCTTTTATTTTCAATTTAAAATGTAATTAACTTTAATTAATTTTAAAAAAAAAAAGTGATAATAACATGTTCAAAATAGCTCAAGTATCGCTTGGGAGAATAGGTAAAATTTTAAAGTCAAGAAGGAAGGCAGACGATTACCAAATACAAAAAAATAGAATTGAGAGCCATCAAAGATGTACTGAAAACGCCGAACTGAATAGCGTGGAAACAGATCCAGCCGAAAGTGACCACGACTTGCAAACTACACTTGAAAAAAATAAGGAAATTTTTGAGCAAAACATCGAAAAAGTATATCAAATTTAAATTAAATATAATTAGATTAAAAAAGTAAAATTGTTTAGCTTTTTGAGTCTTATGTGGAAAAAGAAAAAGTGGAAACGGATAAAAATGAGCCAAATGAGGAAATGGAAGAGGGAGAAGAAAGTGAAAATGATGAAGCAAGATCCGAGGACGAGATTGATGAAATCAATGATGAAACTATTTTGTCTTTGCCAGGTGAAGATCACCAAGAAAGCGTTTCGGCAAGTAGTCAGTCTTTTTTCAGTGATAGTGAAGAACAAGTGTATGGTACACCTCCTGAAACAGTGCCAGATGTTGGGCAAAAGCGTATAAGTGAAGAAAGTCCCAATAATCCGATTAAAAGAATCAAATTGGAAGACAATTCCAATACAAATGGTGCTAATTTAGATAAATCAGAAAATAATTTACCAAAAATAGTTGAATGCAGTTCAGCAATTGATGATATAGAAGAATGTATAGTTCTTGATTAAATAATTTTTTTTTTTGTATAATGATTAAATAAGCAAATTAAATAAACCAATTGAGTGTAGATTGAAAATTTTTAATATATAAATTAGACACCTGATAATGCCAGGAGTAGTTGAGTATTTTTTTTCCAAAAATTAAATTATTATTTTATTAAAATAGAATGAAAATAGTCTATTATGCTAGAGATAGCTCTAGATATTTTTGATATTTTTATCTCATTCTGTGATTATTTGCTAATTTCAGTAGAGTTTTTGGCCTATATTGCTGACAAAGTTGAACTATGGTTCAAGTTTTTTTACGAATTGTTAACCTTAACTCTAAAACTAACTGTTCATCAATATGATAAATTTTCAAAAATTTTAAATCAACAAGAACCTTGGACATTACAGTTGGATCACTTGTTTGATCCAAGTCAATTAATTTATAATTGCCAGCCAATATTTATTCTAATTATAAATATTTTTTTTATTTTTTCAATTATTTACCTCAAATACAAGATAAAAAGACTTGAAAAGTCCAATTCAATACTAGAAAAAAATTGCTCAAGCCATAATTGTGTAATCTGTCTTGAGCAAAAGAGTTCCATTTTATTAATACCATGCAAGCATTTGTGTTGCTGCGAGAGATGTGCTGACTCGATCAGAGAAACACAAACACATCCCATATGTCCTTTGTGTAGGACTTTGGTTCAAACTTACCTAAAAGTTTTTGTATAAAAGACAATATTTTTTGTTAATTAATAAAATATTATTTGAATTAGAAAATTTACTAAAAATTAATTTTTTTTTTAGATTTTAATTTTAAAAAAGAAAAAAAAAGCTTTTTCTAAATAATAGATCGAAATTCTTGATTGTCTATTTTAACTGATTAATTGTCTTGATGTACCGGATCTAAAATTAGATTATTATTAAAAAATAATAATATTTTTCAAACAAAAATTAAATTTTTAATTAATTTAGCCCTCAAATATACTCGAGAAAAGAAAGCTCTTAATAATTTAAGTGGGCATTTTTTTAATCATCACCTAACCTGATTCATTTGCCCATTGATAATTAACAATTGTCAAAGTGTTTAAAAACATAAAGTGTTTTTGTTTAAAATTTTCTAGTGAAAAACGCTTGACTTGTATAATTTAAGCATTTATAAGCAATAATCATTTTATAAAAAAAAATAAAAATAAAATAAAAAATAAACAAAAAAATGTCGAGTTTTTTTCTCCAATCTTTAAAATGTTCAAAATTTTACCTATGAAAACAATTTAAAAAAAAAAAAAGCAAGCTATTAATGGACTAATTGGCATAAAAAAGTGGATAAAGCATTTGAGAGTGCTATTTGCCAAAAAGCTATTCTTCTTCATCCTCAGACTTTCGCACTATTTGAATTGGCTTAGACTTTGGTGCATTTGCGGATGCTTTAGTTGGTGTTTTGATTGGTGCTTTTTTTTGTGAGCTGGGCACTCTGGAACTATTCATAAATTCGGACCTAGTGCTCTTCGATGTCTCTAAAGGAGACGAAGAGCGAGAGTATTTGCTCAGTGCGCTTTGGTCTTGCTCGGCTTGGATACCGGGTTTGTCCGAGCTGGACTCGGCTTTTACTAGACTTGATTTAGAGACAGATTTTGAATCCGGTGAAGAAGAGAAGGAAGATTTTGAATTAGAGTCATTAGATAAATGAGATATTTGGGACAAGCTTCTCGAGGTGTCGGGCTTTTTTTCAGATTTAGACGAGTTTGAGGAAACTGCGGACTCTGATGATAAAGACGAACCTTTAAAACAATCATAATTGTTCAATCATTATTTCATTAATATTTAAATATAAAATTTAACAAAAATTTAATTTCAATTAGGCTGTGGTAGCCAAATGAAACAGCTAATTACTTTCATAATTGGTGTTGCTCAAATCGCTTAAAACTTTTCCTTTCTGTTCCTTGTCATTGTCTGAATTTAAATTGGTAGATTGGGAAGAGTAAGTCTCGGTTGAATTAGTTGACAAAATGGTATCATCTGCCTGTTTATTGCTCGAACTTGGGTCAGTATAAAATGCTCTTATTGATGCAAATAAATAAATTAATTTAAATATTTAATTTTGGTACAAAAAATTTTTTTTTAAATTGAAAAAAATAAAAAAGTGCCAATAAAATGCCAAAAATAGAGAGACAGTCAGACAGACTGGGACAAAATAGCTACCTTTTGTATGATTTTGGAGGAACAGAAGCATTTTTAGTTGTTTGCTTGGGATTTGAATAGCCACAATTGACAAAGTTTGGTACAGGTCTTCCGGACTTGATGTAATCTCTGTACATGGAAAAATTTTCGCCATCATGCATACGAAATTTATCACGTGACCACTTATCTACACACAAAAAAGATAATTTTTGCAAACAACACAATCAATTTCAAATTTACCAATTTCCTTCTGTCTTTCCAAAAGGCCAATGTATTGGGATTTTTTGGATTTTTTAAGCGGTGAAACACTATACACTTGGCATAGATTGCTTAGGAACAATTTTTGTCCTTTTTTGAGCTCTGGATGATTGATGTTATACGAGTTGATAAACTCGTAGGGTGGATTTTTGACATGGGTCTTGTCATGTAGGCCAACTTTGCGCGTACTCATCTCGTAAAAGTATTTTAACAATTGGTTTCTTTCCTGGCTGGTGAGCTCTTTGTTTTTTTTGGTTTCAGCAGTGCCAATTCGTCCCTTGCTCCAACTGTAGGCTGATTTGGACAAACTCTTGCTTTTAAATGTATTTGCTGACTCTTCTTTAAAGTCTGGCTTAAATGTACACCCAATAGCTGAATATAAAAATAAATAAATAGTTTATTTTTTTTTTGAATTTAAATAGCTCACCTGAGAAATGTCGGCTAGGGTCTATGGTACGTCTGCTTGCCGAATGATCTCTAATTATTAAACAATTTAAATCAAATTTGTTGTCTCCTAAGATACGTACCTTGAAGAATTGGAGTTTTTCTCGCTCTGGGCCTTCATTTCAAGTTCTTTTTCCACCCAGTCATAAAATTCATCTTTAATAAATGGTTCTCTTTTAGGCTTTGTTTTGCCACGCAAGTGAGACTTAAAAGCATTTTATTTTTTTTCTTATTAAATAAAACACTAATCATTCATTAATTAATAATTACCCAAGTAATTCTTTTGTTTAATAAAATGAGCTTGGTATCCGAATTGGTGATGTCATAGTAACCAGCCGATGGAGAATCGTAGGGCCATGTATTCTCGGTTGAGTAGCTTTCTCTGAAAGAAAAATTTTATATCTGTTTGTGGTTATATTTTGGTGCCAACCTGGCGTATTTCTCCAAAATGACTTCTTTTGGTTCATTTACATCTATTGGCATATAATTGGTCGTGCGACCAGGAACAGTAAAAATGATATTTGTGCTCATCTTATTGATCTTTGAAAGCAAAAATGTTGAAGCCTAATATTCCACCTTTATTATATACCTTTACTAACAATAAAGAGAAATAAATATCAGCAAAAAAAATCAAACATCAAACGTCTTGCTAAATATAGAGTTTGCTTATTGCCAAGGTAACCAAGATCAAAATTTACATTTATCAATAAGTATTGTATATATTTTAAACTTCAATTATTATCTAAGAGCCTAGAAGACTGAAGAAAAGCTAATTCAAATTTTTAAAATGATTTTAATTTAAAATCACTTAGATCAAGAACTCTCCACGTAAGAAATTAAGACCTTTTGTCTTGACCAAATTTAAAGCATCTAGAAACACTTTCTCAAGTGGTTTCTTTACGCGCTTATTAAGCTTGGTTTACTATAATGTTTGTGTGCATGTGGATCTAGTGCCGCAAGTAATTAAAAAATACTTATAATTAAATGGTTTGATATAATAATTAGTCCAAATCAGCTTTAAACTTAATTTACCTTTAAGAAAAATAAACAGAAAAAAAAATTTAAATTTGTTTAGTTAACTTTTTTTTTGTTAAATTTATTAACTCAATGTTTATTTTAATTTAAATTTTAATACCATATCGTGTTATGTTTAATCCTCTGCTTAATTCATTAAAAGCTAAAATATTTAATTAAAAGTATTGCATAATATTTTTTCTTTAATTCTTAGAAATGCACACTGTTCTAGCTAAGCTTGGTTGTTGGTGCGTAAATGAAAATAATCAAGTAAATATTTGATTTTTTAAACTTGTATTGATTCAATTAAGAAAAATATAGAAAATAAATTTTTCATTTTATCAATAATAATTATAAATTCCCTAATATTAAATATTTAAATCTAGTTTTATTTTTTATGATAATATTCTTTAATTTAAAAAATATTATATTTTTCAAAATAAATACATTTTTAAATTTGCTTGATAAATAAAAGATTGAATTAAATTTGATAATTAATTGTTTTCTTAAAAGGTTTCAAATTTATTTTTTTGTAAATATTATACTTTTTTAATAGGTAAAATATTCGAATGATTATTTTTGACAAACATTTCTGTAAAATGATAAATGATATTTGACAATTTTTAGAATTAAAAAAAATTGTCAAATATATTTTTTAATTATTTAATTAAAAGTCTTAATTTTAAGATTCAAAATTAAAAAATTTATAAAACTATCAATCTAAAGATAAATTAATCTTGCTTGATACCATTTGGATGTCAATTTGTTTATATTTTTCTTTTTTTCTAATAAAAATTCTATTTTCTTAATATGTGTTCATTATTTCTTTAAATTGTTCTTATTCTAATAAATCAGTTCATATTTTATTAAATTTGTGATATATTTTACAATTTTTGTGGTTGAAAAACACTCATCGTCTATGTTTGTGAACAGTATTATAGCACAGGTCGATGGGATTTTCAGGAAAGGATCGTCATAAACCTCATGCGTCAAATATCAGTCAGAAATTTATTTAGATTTAGTAAAATTAAAAAATTAAAATAACTAGCTCAAAATTAAGACTTAAAACGAGAGTCTTATTTCATTTAGATATTATTTTTGCTTATAAAGCTCAAAGACTCCAAGAAAGAAACTCAGAGCTTGGTGCTCAAAATCAAAGACGTCTAATCGAATTTGAAAATGAAATAGGAAACTATATGCATCAAATTAAAATACTTCAATACGAATTGAGAACAGAACAAGAAAATTCTCAAAATATTTTTTTGATTAATGTTTTTTATAGCATTTAATAATTAGTATGAAATTTAAAAAAATTAATATTTAAAAAAAAATTGAGCAGCTAAATTTATTAGTTTTTAGAACAATGGCCATTTTTTGGTGTTTTTTTTATATTCTTTTGAAAACAAAACAAAAAAAACTATCTATGCGAATTTTTATCATTAAAAAAATCTCCACATAGTGGTATAAAAGAAAAAAAATCAAAACAACCTTTACATAAATCTTTAAAAAACCGTTTTTGCTTAATAATTGGAAAAATTTTTTTTTCTGAAATTTTTTCATGAAAAATAAACCATAATTTCACAATTTTAATTCGAATCATGTTTCATTTAAATTATGAGATTCCAGAAAGAAATTTGTGGTGGAGACCAAGATATTGGCCATATAGAAATCAGCAAATTTTTAAAATAATTGAAGATTTCAAGATTTTGTTCAATAATTCAAAAAAAGATGATGAATTTAATTTTGAACTTGAAAAATCATTATCACTTTATTATCACGTTACTTACTTACTTGATTGCCTAAAAGGCGAGCGGGATATTAATGAAAATTTTTCTTATGACGATGTTGAAAAAATTCTACATAAATCCATACCCGAAAACAAAACTGAATTTAAGATAAAGAATATTTACAATGCAATAGCTAAATATTGCCCAAATCCATTTGCTTTTAAACTTGAAATCAACACATTCAATGTAGATTTGGCGAAGGATTTAAATAAAATAATTGGAAATGAATTATGGAATGATGCCGGAGATTTTAGAAAAACTAAAGCATCAGCTTCCAAAATGAATTATGAGTATTGTGAACCAGAATTATTATCCGAAAAACTAGAAAAACTTTTTTCTACGACTAGACAAATGCTTTCAAATGATAATCTGAAAAATTTCGAAAATCGAATAAAAATTGCTTCAATGTTTTTTAATATTTATTTAGATATACACCCATTTTCAAATGGAAATGGTAGAGTAGCAAGAATTTTACTAAGTCTAATTTTATCAGAAAATAGTTGCATTCCAATTAGTTTAAAATGTTTAAACAATTACAGAGATGTCTATCTTAAATGTTTAGTTGAATCAAGAGTAAACAATATTTATATTATAAAGACCGTTAGCGTTAAGTGCATTTATTTTAGAGTGTGTGCTGTATAACGTAGAACTTATAATTGATATTCTAGATAATTTTTGAATTTACATTAGAAAAAATTTTCGACTGTGATTCTCAAAAAGATTTATGGTCGAAATTATGTCAGAATAATTGAATTAAAATTCAAAATTTTTACTTTTTTTTTATAATACGAAAATGTGTGTGTAGCCTACAATAATGCTGAAGTTAAAGTTTTTCAGAACTGGTATCACTTTTCAAAAAATTTTGTTCAACAATATAACATTTTACAACAAATTGGATATTATATTTTGAATATTTAGATTTTACAAATAAGAAAAATTTTAATAATAATTTTTTTTTTCCTTTTTATTTTATCTAATTAAAAAATAATTTCTAAGAGAAACATTCTAAAAGATAAGAAAATTTAAATAAAATAACCAAATAAATAAGTTAAATTGATGACCCATGAACATCAAAGGAGTATACATAGGATATGATTTTGAAAAAAGATCACTTCATTTTTTAAAGTTAAAAATTTTTAATTTAAAAAAGAAAAAAGTCTAACTGTTTTAAGTTAAATTAATTAAATTGATTAAATTAGTTAAATTGGTCAGAGAAGTATAAATAGAAGATGATTTTAATCAAAGTTCATTTCATTATTAAAATCTGAAAAATTTTCAAAAATTTTTTTATTTTTAGAAAATGGACTCAAAGAGCACCAGTCACCATAACTCTGCCGATCCGCAGGTCCCAAGCCCTGATGAAAAAAGAGGAGGGTGGTGGCAGCCACATGCATCGTATGTGCATGTGGTCTTTCACGTAGTCTGCAGAAGAGCTGTATGGCGGGTACATAGGCCTACGGGTCTTTGTCCAAGTCTTGTCGTATGAGGGCGCCGCTGGCTTCGACCATCTCCCAGTATAGAATCCGAAAGGAGCGAGAATCTGCTGTACAGCTGACCCTCTGCAGACAGTACGTAACTTTGGAAGCCTTAAGTTAAGACTTTATCTCAATTGAGAGAGAAGTCGCTTGGTTTGTGGTTCCAAGCTAGTCTAAATAGTTGCCGAGTTCGCAGCCAATTTTGAGTGCTCGGATGAGTGGCGCTGTTTATGATGAACGTCCCACTGGCTTCTTAGGGAAAGGTTGGCCGTCATAACTCTGCCAAAGCCGGTCCCAAGCCCGGTTGCGAAAAGAGGAGGGTGACAAACAAATAATTAATTTTGTTAATATATAACTTTTAACTTATATTCAAATCTAAATTTAAATCTTATAAAAAAAAATTTTGTATTTTTAATGAAATCTTCCCATTCATGATAGAAATTGATTTCATTTAATAGAATTTTGTTGTCTTAAAATTTTGATTTTTCAGAAATGATTTTCTAAAAATCAAAACTCTTATTTGTACACCTTTTAACAATCTTAAACAAGATTTAAAAAAAAACAAAAGTAAAATTAAAAATTTCCTTTACTTTTAAAAAAATAAAAGATAAAAAAATTAGAAGCCAATTAATGAAAATTATTTTTGATTCTTTACAAAAAGATTTTATCAGAAATATAATATTAACAATATAATAAAATATTTTAAAAATATATAAATATATAATATTTTTACATTGGCTCTTATTTAAAATTTAATGTTAATTTAATTTTGCTTAATACTTTTTAAGAGTCTAATTTGGAAAGATATTTTGCTTTTGATCAGAAAAAAATTAATTTTTTTGTAATAAAAATTTGCTTTTCTTGAAATAATAATTAATCAAATTTTATTCTCTATTAAAATTAAATGATTAAATATATGCTTGAAAAAATCTTAACCACATGTATTAAATATTCCGACTTATTATAAAAAATTTTTAATTTAATTTCTGATCAATTGAGAAATTTTATCATATAAATTGATTTTTATAAAAAATCTAGTTTTTTTTATCATAGATAAAATTTTAATTTCATACTATGCCTATTGTCGAACAGAGGTATTTGTTTTATTATCAAATATTGATCAATTTTTTAATTCAATTTTATTCTTTCAAGTGGAATCAATTGGGCTCGAGAAATCGAGGAAAAAGATACCGGTTTTTTCTAATTTAATTATTATTTAACTAGTTCATTATATTTAAAAAATAAAGAAATTGAAGTCAGTGAAGAGGGCTACAAAAAAGTTATCGAATACAAGATTGAAAATGACATAAAATTTAAAGTTATTTTCTCAAAAAATTATCTAAAATTATCTAATACTGAGTTATAGATAACAAATATATTCAGAGTGGAAAAAGTCAGACTGCCAAAATCAATTGCAGAGAGAAAAGTAAAAATTGATCAAAAATATAAAAGTGTTTTTTATCAAGAAAAATTACTTAAGGAATGGAAAAAATTTGGCGATTCATCTACCGATGCACCAGGTCTTAATCCAGCCACAACAGTTATCACAGATGAGGTGTTGATGCAATTCTTGAACAAAAAAGAAGTAAACAAACTCAAAACTAAATCAAAATTAGTTTTTTTATATTGTTTTTTAAAGGAAGTAGAAAAAATCGAAACACCAGCGCCAGCTTCTGTTTCAGCTATTAAATGTAGATTGTGCAAAGGTGATCATTGGAGTGCCAAATGTCCACACAAAGACATTTTAGAGGCAAAATTAGCTGCAGAAGCAGTCCAAAAAGGTTTGATGTGGTGGATCAAATAATTTTTGATAATTTGGCATTTTTTCTAGAATCAGCTACAGCAGCTTCATCTTCAGGGGCTTATGTACCACCATCAAGACGTCCTGGTGCCAGTGCAGCCACTACAGCTGGCAAAAAAGTTGACTATGGAAAATCTCTCAACAAAGATGATTTTAGTGTGAGAGTAAGCAATTTGCCAGAGGAAGCCACCGAAACCGATTTACAAGAACTTTTCAAACCATTTGGAAAAGTGACCCGAGTGTTTTTGGCCAAAGACAAAACTAAACAAGTCTCAAGAGGTTTTGCTTTTGTTACTTTTTCAAATAAAGATGAAGCTCAACGAGCCATTTGGGGTGTCAATGATTACGGCTACAACCATCTCATTCTGAAGGTAGAGTGGTCAAAGTAATTTGCTTCAATTAAAGCTTTTAAGTCGATCCAAAAGTAAATAATATTTTTTAAAATAAAATAAATTTAAATGAGTTTAATTTTTTATTATTAAAATTCTAATTGACATTTTCGACCATTTTAAAGTTTTTATTTTTCCAATTATAAATCCAATGATAATATATAAAAAAAACCTAAATAATGTACCAAAATTAATTTAAAATAATAAATTTAATTTAAAAAATTTTATCATATTATTTTTTAATAAAAAATTTATTGAGAATTTTCTTATTGATTTATGTTCAACACATTATCTTAAAAAATATATCATATTAACAAAAATTTTAATAAAAATATATTAAAATATTTGTTTATTTTGTCATTTATTTTAAGAATAAAGTTAATAAAATAATGCTTTTAGACCAAAAATCATAATACTTAAAAGTGTTTTAAAAATTTGAAGCCATGTTCATGTGATTCGACTGCTAAGTAATATGATCAAAGTTTATCTATTTAAAAATAATTTATTTTTTTGCCGAAATGGAAGAGGTAGACAAGATATTAATTCAATCGCTGCGCTCGAATGGATGGTAAGCTTGAATCTGTAACATACTCTTGAATTAAACAATTCTTTTATAGTAACATTAAAGAGGAAATAACCAGTGTAGCTCAATTTGACCAAGAGATATTAATTGAATCTGTGGCAAATTTATTAAATTTAATTCAGCAAGCAAACTCGCCCAATGTAGAAAAGCTGCCAACCAAGCTTCCACCAAATACTGCTGTCAAATTTAGAATTTGTACAAAATATGCCAGTATATGTTTATCACTAGGCTACAAGAATGAACTCGGCTACCAAACTCTCTTGTATCCCAATGAAAATGAATCAAGAAAACTGCTCATGTTCTTGGTGGAAAAGCTAAATAAAGAGCTTATATCATCTAATGATGATGACAAAGTTCAAGCTAATACAAAAACCAGCAAGAACTTGAATTTCTTAATTGCTGAAAAATGCAAAAAGCTTCTTGACAAGTTTTGGATTCCGCCTTATTTGAAGCCTTTTGGTCTGAGACGCGAGGATAATTGGTTTTCTAGAGAAGTAGATTTTTTTAAAATTTATTTAAGTCGGGGATAACAAAATTTTAAATTTAAAGGGAATAAGATTTGAGTCAAAATACAATGCTCTGGCATTGAGTGTATCTGATTTTACATCTAATTCCAAAGTTAAAAAATTCGAGAGAAACTTTTGCCAAAGCTACCTAAAATACGTCACCGAACAAGCGATCAAGTCTAATTTGTTAAACTCATTAATACAACAAAATACACTGAATAAAATAAATGAAAATACATTAATAAAGTTTTTATTTAATTTTTAATTTTTCTTTTGAAATTAAACTATGCATATTTTTATAAGTGTTGACCAAAAAAAAGAGATACCAAAGTCTGTTAGAGACGAAGCAATTGATGAATTGAAAAAAATGGTACAGAATGTGTTGAAGCAGAGCACCGAAGTGTCCAAAGAGAAAATAGGACTAATAACTGAATCGGACTTGGCAGAAATTGAATCACAATCAAATACAAATTTGAAAAATTTATTTGCCAAAGGTTCACGTTTTCAGCATTCTGAAAAGCTTCAATTTACCGAGAGTGAGGCCGAAAAAAATATATCTATTTCAAATGCACCAGAACAAGTATTATTAAGGAAAAAGTTTCTAATTAACTATTTTATTATTTTAAAAGAAAAAAGAAGAAGAGATAACTGATTTGAAAGATAAATTGGAAAATTTAAACAACGATTTTGATTCAATTAAAAACAAAATTGATTCAACAAGACAAGATAGACTAGAAGCTGTTGACATAAAACTTAATGATCAAGCATCTAAAAATAAGATTATTGGAGATAAAATAGCTTTAAAAAAAAAAACTATTAATTTAATAAAAGATGCACCAATGAATATACTTAAGCTTAAAGTAAACATTTTTTCCAAATATTGTTTTCTTTCATGCTATTTTACCAAAGGAAGAAATAAATTCACATGAACAAAAAATGATGAAACTAAGAAACGAATGGAACAACCATAAGGAAACTTTGGCCGTGAGAAAAAAGACTCTGGAAAATGAGATTCTAAGCCAGAAAGAAAAAATGAGCGAGAAAATTGAAGACACAAAAAACCTGAAGGCTCAAATCGCCGAATTAAACAGCGATTTGAGCGAACGCGATGGCTTAATCGGCGAGTTGACCAAAGAGATGGCTTCTTTGGAAAAATCTGAGTCGTCTAAGTATTCAAATAGACAATTTTATACCAGACGAATTCTTGAGATATGCTCAAACATTGATAGACAGCGAAAAGAGATAGATAAAATTCTGGTAGAGACAAAATCGCTACAGAAAGAATTGAATCAAATGAATGGCAAGTTGGAAAGAATTTTCAATACCACTGACGAGCTAATTTTCAAAGATGCCAAGCTCTCGGACACAAATAAGACAGTTTATAGGCTATTTATCAGCATTAACACCCAATACGAAAAGTTGATCGAAGATTTGGAGCAAACTAGCCAATTTGATAGAGAGTGTCGAGATTTGGAAGAACAAGTTAATTTAGAGTCACAGATTAAGATTGGCGACAACATGCAGAAAGTAATGAATGACTTGAAGCAAATTAAAAAAGAAAATGAAGAGCTGATGACTAAAATAAAGCAAAAAAATTAGTTGTCTAAAGTTATTTATTTTTTAATTATTTTATATTTGAATTTATATTTATATTTTTATTAATAAATCAAAACTAATTTAAGATTAAAGTTATTTTTATATCAGTTTTAATTATGAATATTGTTGCTATTAAAGTATTTTTAAATGTTCTTAAATGCTAATTGGTATTGGTGCTTAAAAAATTGGCAACAAATTTACAGAATGCGTAAATAATAAAAAACTAAGATTGGGAAAATTTCCAAAATAAAAATATAAAATTACTGTTGTTTAATTCTAAAAAAATTAAATCAAATTTTAATTCATTTTATCAAATACATTAAGTTAATTTCATTTTGCATAATTATTTTTATTTTGATATTATTTTAAGTTTTATTTATAGAAACATAATTTGAAAATTGCTTAAATTCCAAAATGGCTTCGTTTAAAATAACCGACAAGCTGACAGTCCAAGCTTATACTGGTTCAATATTTGACCAAAATATGAAATGCGATGCTATAACCATTTCTCTATTCAAAAGTTACTTATATGAACGTAATAGTTATCTATTTTTTACTTGCCTAAATTGTATTCTTTTATATAAGAAAATGTTGGCTTAGTTAAATTAGCCGTGGAAAAGTTTGGAAATCGAATAAAAGAGAATTTTAAAAGCGAAATAAGAAAATTGTCCAAGAATTTTGAATTATTAAGCCAGGTTCAGACTTTTTAAAAGAGGAAGATGAATATTTAGTAATTTGAAAAAATTTTTTAAGTGTATTGTCATAAAAACTGAAAAAGATACCCCTAAATACTTATTCAATACTGTACTAGATGATAGAATTATTAAAAAATCAGATAAAAACCAAATTAAATATTTGATGAGAGCTTCGTTGATAAATATGATCGCAAAATTGAACCAAAATGAAGGCATTAAGAGCATAGCTCTTCCACTGTTGGCTACTGGAAAGAGCCATGGACCCATTGAATTATGCATGGATATTCTAATTGATGGAATCGTTAATTCAGAATTTAAATTTTTAGAAGAACTTCATTTAGTTAATATAGAAGATTTTAAGACTCAACTTATAATAAAAAAATTTCAAAACGTTCCCAAGATTGAATCTTTTTTTACCAAGGCTGATAATCAAATTAATATATCAAATGATATAAAAAATTGTTCGCTTTGTAGACAAAAATTGGAAAATATTAAATCGTTTGATTGTGGTCATTCATTTTGCCATGGTTGTTTAAGCATCAAAGAAAACAAGGACACTAAATGCCTAATATCTGGTTGTTGTTCTAATATTAATGATGCAATTGATAATCAGAAAGATGATGAAATAATGTGCACCATTTGTTGTAATAATTATAAAACTTTAAAAAAATTAGATAAATGTGAACATGAGCTTTGTTTGGATTGCTACAAAAGAACATTTGAACATAAGCCTCAATGTCCATTTTGTTTCAAATTTTATGGAATACCAAATGGTAACCAACCTTCTGATGGTAGGATGACCACCAGCGTTAAATCAAGCTCTCTTCCTGGTAATTTTTTAATATTTAAATTGTTTGTTATTATTTTTCATAAAGGTTATGAGAAAAATCATACTATAGTCATCAATTATAGTTTTCCGTCAGGAGTGCAGGGTGAAAATCATCCGAATCCTGGAAAAACATACAGTGGTACCACTCGAACGGCCTATTTACCAGATTCAAAAGAAGGGAGAAAGGCATTAGAACTATTAAGAAAAGCTTTTGATCACAAATTAACATTTACAGTTGGTAATTCAGTAACCACTGGAATGGAAGGCATTACATGGAATGACATTCACCATAAAACTCAAATTAGTGGACCGTATAATTTTAAATCTATATTTTAAATATTTTTATTTGAGATTATTTTAAGCTTTGGCTATCCGGATCCATCGTATTTGGACAGACTTTTTGAAGAATTAAAGACACATGGAATTGAATAAAATAATAAAAAAAAATAATTTTTTTACTTAAATCAAAATTATTATTTTGTTAATTTTAATTCGCATTTTTTTTAGTTTTAAATTTAAAAAAAAAATTTCAAATTTTAAATTAAATAAAAGATAAATTTCAAATTTATTTTATTAATTATTTGTTTTGAATTAAAACCGCACGTGGTTTATATACTTAAAATGGATATTAATATTGCATCGAATATTTGCTCTCCTGGAGATCTGATCACCACTGATCCTGCTTACATGGGGTATATAGAACGTTTTTAAAATTTATTTATTTATATAAAAATTAAAAAAACAATAAGTGGACATGGTATATACACTACAGAAAATAATAAATACGCTTCAGTTGTTGGCTATGTAACAAAAGTAAACAATCTTTTTTTGGTTCAACCAATTAAGACCAGATATATTGGCGATGTTGGAGATGTGGTTGTGGGTCGAATTACAGCTGTCGATAGCAGTCGATGGAGAGTTGACATAAACTCAACCCTAGATGCCATGTTGCCTTTGACTTCGGTCAATTTACCTGGTGGAGAACTTGTATAGTTAAATTTAAAAAAAAAGAGCCATTTGAATTCAAATTTTATAGAGAAGAAGATCAGAAGAGGACGAAAGAATGATGAGACATTATTTTATCGAAAATGATCTCATTTCTGTAATTTTTTTATCATCAAAATTTATCAATTTAGTTCTTTATTAATTAAAAGGCAGAAGTACAGAATGTTCATTCAGATGGATCACTTTCTCTACATACTAGAAATTTGAATTATGGAAAACTTGGTCAAGGGTGCTTGATTCAAGTTAGTTCGCCTTTAATTAAGCGCCAGAAAGTCCATTTTGTTAATCTTCCATGCGGTGTGTCAATTATTCTGGGAAGAAATGGAAACATTTGGGTTACTTCAACTAGCATTCAAGAAAGTAGCCGCAAAAATGGAGGTTTTACTCCACTTTTAAAAGTATTTGTGAATAGATAAAAGCTTTAATACTAAATAGATAGCATATTTTAGCCAGTGCCTTTAAACGAACGAGATAATATAAGCAGAATATGCAATTGCATCAAAGCATTGGCCAAGTACCATGTTATGCTCTATGACACCAGTATTTGTACAGCTTATGAAATATCAAAACAATATCAAGTATCTTTGGAAATTAATTTGATTAAAATTATTAAAAATTAAAAAAAAATCTTCAAGATAAAGGAAATACTTGATCCAAAGATATCACAGGAAATAGCTGAAAAAACTGAAATACAACTAGCTGCCGATAGTTAATTTGTAAATTTAAAATTTTTTTTGCTAAGATTTGAATAAAATTTTTGAATTAATTTTAATTTTTTTAATCATTTTGAATATTTTTAGGATTGTAATAGACTGCAATAAGATTATCTTTTTTTAAATTTAATTAGATTATAAATTTAAAAATAATCTAAAATAATCCAAATTTTGAATAATTTCGATAAATCAATTGCAAAAATTTGGATTCAATTAAGCGCAGTTGAGCGTCCCAATCAAAGTAATAATTTAATTGTTTTAATTAGAATATGCAAAAAATTCAGGTCAAAAGCCTTAAAAAATTAACAGAATTCATTTCTAGAAAAAAATAAATCTTAAGAATAATTAAATTTTTTGCTATTTAATTGTAGTCTAAACACTTAGTTTTTATCAAATGACCTTTCAAAATAAAAATTTATATTCATATTTGCCTACTAGTTGAATATAATAGTTCCATGCCAGTTTTATATTTAGTTTTGGATGACTGGAACTAGACAAAAACCCAACAAATCAATAAAGTGATTAAAAAATTTTAAATTGGAATTAATTGGTAGGTTAAAAAATCTATACTAGAAAAGTATTTTCATTTGATTTTAATATGACCTACAGTGGTCATTAATACTTGAATTGCTTAAGTCAATTTATTACAATTTAATGATTATTTTGAATAGTTTTTATAAGGTGAAATAACATCAACCAAAAATAAAACGAATATTTACAATATTTAATAAGATTTATTAAAATATATTCACCATAGATATTGGCTTGTAAAACAGAAAGATGATTTTAGTAGATAGCTTAGTGTGTCATTTTAAGTATACATATTTAATTTATAGCTTTATTACTTAGTGATATAGAACATAAAATTGAAAATCAAAATTTATCAGAACAAACTTATTAAAATAAACTAATTAAAATATTTAAATTAAAAATTAAAAAACTAAAAGA
The DNA here is from genome assembly GCA_016802295.1 of Brachionus rotundiformis. Taxonomy (NCBI): domain Eukaryota; kingdom Metazoa; phylum Rotifera; class Eurotatoria; order Ploima; family Brachionidae; genus Brachionus; species Brachionus rotundiformis. The sequence goes on from JAESIW010000203.1 coordinate 235,271, forward strand.
AAACAAAAACTTTTGTTTTAATTTTTAAATTTTTTCTTTCTTTCTGTTTAAAATTGATTAGTTTTAGTAAAGAAAATTAATTCAAGAGCACTATCAGCATTTTATGTTTATATGACTGCTAGTATGAATTTTATTAATTTTTATTCAATAATCAATATCATATTGAGTAAATTTTTAAATTCAATTTTTTAAGTGTCAACTTGTCTATCACTAATTTTTTCTTATTCATTCCTTGAGGAACAAAGGATGATTATATAAATGCTATTTGAGTCAGGTCTAGGCTACTAAACTTATGGTCCTCTTACCATCTGGAACTAAACTTACAGCCAAATTTTTTTCAATCATACTAAGACCTATCTATCATACATTCTCTTTCATACATTATAGATATTTTCTAAATTTTTTGCATTGTAATAAACTGCAATACAATTTTTTGATTTTTATTATTTTATTAAATTTAATAGATTATTTATTTAAAAAAATAAATAAATTTTGAAAAATTTAAATAAATCTTTTTGGTGTTTACTCCGTGTCCGGTTCGCCTTAAATTATGTCATTATATAATTTCTATTAATGCATTAATTAAAAACATATTTTATGGAAGCCCCCAAAATTTATCTAATATATAAAATTGATTAAAAAACTTAGCAATATCTTAATCCATATTTTTAAAAATATAATTTTCATCTTATTCAATGAATAAATTTTTTTAATTTTATTGTCTAAGATAATTGAGTATTTTTTTGAGCATTCTTTCAAATTAGATTCTATTTAGAATAAAATAAAATTCAAAGTATTTTGATAGTTTAAATTAGATAATTATATTTTTAAATTTGGTTAACAAAAGAAACAACAATCATCAACATAGCAAAAAATTACTATTTTAAATACTTAATTAATAGCATAGTTAATTTAAATTTCTAAATTTTTATCAATTAATTGACTGAGAATGAAAAATGGAGAGATTTTTTCAGGTTGAGAAAACAATTGAGACGCATTTGTGTAAATAACTTAGTCAAAAAATAATTATGGTTTATTTGACATGAAAAAACTAAAATTTAATCAAGCCGAGGAATGCTTAATAATTACAATTTGAGTAATTGCTAATTAGCATTTCAATTTTAATTTGGCTAAGGTAAAATCAAGCCGAGGCCATGAACAAATAGCTGCAAGCAGCAGCGAAAAAGACTTGCTGGCTTTGAACTCTGTTCAGTGTTTTAGATAAAGAGAAATACTCAAATATTTGTCAGCTATCTAATAAAATTAGTATTAAAATATAACAAAAGCAAATATTTGAACAGGAAGAAAAGAATGAGAAGCAAATATTTGATAAATCATTTGTATGTAAATATTTTGTGTAGGAAATTTAGTCAAACGAAAATAAAACTGTCAAGATATTTCGGAATACAAAAGCAATTACTATACTCTCTTTAATTTGGCTTAATCTTAATTCTATTTGGCCACTAGAGTAAATAGAAACACGTATGAAATTAAATACGGATCAGAGAGACAAAGAGAGAAAAAGAATGACCAATACTTGGCGTATCAGTTTGCGTAGACAAACAAACAAAAGCTGACACGAAAGAAATGCGTCAACTATTTTCCTATTTTGTTTGCTTTTAGCTACTTTTCTTTTTGAAGTCTTTCAATTCTAATTTTTGAATTCCCTGGTGTTTGATGAAAAAATATTTGCTTTTGAGCTAATAATAAATGAAAATTAGTTTTATCTGAGTCTTTGGATGACAGATTAGACGATCTAGAGTGCATACTAATGATCAATGTGTGCCGACTTCAAACAACAGTTATTAAAAAAAAATAAGAGATTTTGTACATTTTCAATTGATTTCACATTTGTTTATCTTGAACAAATGATACACTACTTGATTAAATAGCAAGATTAAGCCTCTAGATAAACAAACTATTGAGTTTTTATTTACTTAAGCATATTTTTTAATTCACAACGTTTCTAAATAATTTAAATTGAGCTTATTATTATTAACTAGTCACTTTGAACTAGGGGCTCTTGATTACATTCGCAAGAATAGTTTCATTTTAAATTCTACTTGAGCAAATAATTACTATTTAAATTAAGAAAAAAAATAAATAAATTTTTGTCAAAACATAATTAAACGTATTAATAAATTTGTTCAATACGCATTTAAATTAAATTCAAAAGTTAATAGCTTTAGACTAATGGCACTTTTTTGCAATGCTTTAGAATTAATTGAATAAACAATTGAATTTATTTTTTATGTTTTTTTAATATTTTAAATTTTAAAAACAAAAAGAATTTAGCACTATTTTTGAATGGCAATAATTACTACAAAATCTAAACAACAAAAATAAAATAAAAATAAACCTTGCTGCTAATTTGCACTCTAATTTGAGCCAGCGTGAATTAATTCTGATTACAATTACCTTCAAGGTTTAATAATAAAAGCGTTCATAAAGCTTCCATAATCTGTAACAAGCTCGCTGACGTCAATGCATTCATGTTTGCTTATTGTTTCTAAATGTATGCAAAATTTCTTTCTAAGCTTTTTAAATTGATGTTTGATGTTTGATTATTTTTATACTCAAAAGATTTAATTAATTTATAATATTTTTTATCTCATGGGACTAGACTATGCAGCGGAAAAAATTCATCCTATTCAAGCATATGTTTGCGTTCATTTGAATACCGACACAGTGTGCACAGTTAATTCAATATCTATTTTTTTGATACATTGTTTATAATTTATTACGTTTGAACATAGTTATTATAAACATATTTTTAATAGTACTTTGACATTTATATATGAATTGCAATAACTGACACTTGATTTAATTATAAAATGCTCAAATAGCGAGTCAAGAAAATAAGGATTTACTAGCAAAAAGGTGAAATGCATTTTAGGAAAACATCTTCAAATGATTGTTATATTTTATGTTTCAATTAGATTGATTTGGTTGTTTGTCTTGACTATATATGAACTTGACTATATATTGAAGAAAATTTAACTTGAATTTTAATAGAGACATATAATTAAAAAATGGCTCAGAAAAAAATTCGGTTTGCTTTATATCCTTATCTAACTAATGTAAAAGCCATTAGCTTGACTTTTACGGTCTGATGAAATTTAAATTAAATCTAAACTGGTCTCAGATTTTATGGTTTATGATTTTTAGATACTGATTGATTGACTGCACACTCTAGATTTAAATTGATAAAAAATAATTAATATCTTTTTCCTCATTAAAAAAAACATCGCTTTTGATCTTTTTTGTATCATTTGAGCATAACTGCTGGTCTCTATTTTATTTATGTGTCACTTAATTTCACTGTAATTTTTTTACAAAAATCTGAGAATATAAATTTGGCTTCTTTGTCTTCTTTTTGAGACAAAACACATTTAATGTAAATAAATAATTCTAATAAAGGATGATTTTTGACTAAAATACAAGCAAATTTTTCTAATTGAGGACTTGCGGTATTTTAATTTATTAAAGCTTTAAATGATGATAATAAAGATAAAAAAAATATAATTTAATTTAAACTGTTTATTTTGTTAGTTTGTTTTTTTTTTTTTGTATAAAAGATGTTATCGCGAGAAAGAATCAAAATTGGTTTAAAAAAATAGAAAAAAAACATTTACACAGGTCAGAAATTAGCGAGCCAAAAATAAAAATAAAATAATGATAATTTAATAAAAAAAAAAGAGAGTTAAAATATACGGACCAAACTATGGCTAAATAGGAAAAAAATTTAAATAAAGTAATTAATGAAGAACAGAAAAAAAACATAAAAGGCGGATTTGCTTTAGCCTTGGTATTTAGTCGCTTGCCAAATTTTAATCCAGCTTATTGACTAAACTAATACCGTTTTAAACATATCATACTCGAATACTCGCATTGAGTTTCTTTATCCGGTTTTTTTTAAAATAATTCTCAACAACAAGAACAACAAATAATTTTTTTAATTCACTACAAATATCACCCAAAAAATTGAAATGCTCATGAGATTTGGTATGTATACTAGACCACGTTTGGTTATACCATGTGCATTTTTAAACTGAACAGTCAATCGTATAAAAAACTGTACAACGATTGAACAATTCTGACTGTTGTCGTTTTATTTGTCTGCTTTAAGTCATTGTTAGTCTTAGACCAAACACTCGATATTCAATATTTTCGATGAAGATGTACTCGATTTGGTTTTTATCTTGAATTTTTTATTCAAATTACGTTTGTTTATTTCTTTGTTATTAGTTTCATCATTAAGTATTTGATTGTTGTTCAAGTCTGTGTGACCAGTGTCGGTCGAGTGACCGCTATTGTCACCGTCACCGCCTATCTTACACTTTTTACACATACGTTCGTCCACATCGTCGTCCACGTTCAAATTTTCATCGTCCTCGTCTTCTTCGTCTTCGGTATCTTGGTTTGTTCGCTTAGCACTCGGTTTAGACTTTTCTACACTGCTTGGGCTATTGTACATAAAACTGTACAATGACATCTTAAGCTCGTTTAAATGCTTTACACGCTTTTGATCTGTTTGACTGTTTGTTTTGACATCTGGCTCGGCTGTAGGAAACAAAATGGCCAAATCGAGCGGATTTGGCTGATTTGTCAAGTTAAATTGGTACGTCTCGTGCAATATTTGTTGCATGAGAACCTTCATTTCGTCGACTAGACTTGCTTCTGCACTTGGCGAATTAGTGCTATTCAATTGATGTATCAAGCTTGTGTAGTAGTTCAGCTTGGACATGAGCGAGAGTCGCATGGTCTGCACCACTCCCTGATAGTATATGTATTTAGCTTTGTTGAGTATTTTATTTACAAGTAGATTTTTGTGCAAGTTGGTCTCTTTGTAAACAAGAACGGTGTTGGACTTTTGAGCGTTTTGGGACTTAAGCTGCACAGTGTTTGTACATGTTAGTTTGTCTAGCGATATCTGGATAAGCTTAATTGCCTCGATCTGCTGCAGTCGAATGGCGTTCTGTTGATCCATTTCGAACGAGTTAAAATAGAGCGATTTTCTCAGGTCGGCACTGTCCATTTTTTGTTTTGTGTGACGTCAACTTTCCAAAACAATAAATGCTTTTGTTTTTTTTAAATATAATAAATAATTGTTGAATTAAAATATTTTTATGTTCGTGTTTTCTACACCTTGATTGTTTGTGCTTGAATTTTTCTTTTATAATTTTTAGTCGTTGTTCAAAAGTGTTCCATTATTTTTCTTTCTATATCAAATATTTGTAATTGTTAATATATTTTTTTTAATAATCTAATAAAACAAAAAATAAAACGATTAGTACAACATATGAATATAAGTGATTGGTTTTTTATAGGCTTTGAATTATTCTCAAGCTAGTCCGTGCCTGCTCCCTCCCTCTCTTTTCCTTACTTTAACTAACTTTTACTATAAGCCTAAATTAATATTTTTTCTACTATAAACTTTAATGTTGTTTTCAACTAGACATAAATGACAAGAGTATTTAAGCAATTTAGTGAATTGATTTGATTGGCCGTGTTTTGTTTTCTTTCCGGATAGAAATCGATACTCGATTTTAAAGTTCAATATCCTGACTTTGACCTGTTCTCTATATAAATAAATCAACACATCGTTTATTTAAACAACAACAACTAAATAAACCTAAACCAATTAGACCATTTAGATAACACTCTTTGATTATTCGAGTTGTTGTTATCTTTAGGAAAAAATATGCCTCAATAAATGCAATCTGCATGAATTAATTAGATAGATTATCTTAGTTGATTTTAATCTTAAGATTTTACCTATGTGACTAAAAGCTGCCAATTTAAATAAACCGATCTTTAATTTCGCACTGTGTCTCTTTACTCGACCTAAATATCTAAATCAATTTTTGTGCCACTGATTGATCATAAATAAAAAAAACAATAACAAAATAAAATGACAGTAATTGATATGAGCTTTTTATTTGTTTTCTAAATTAGTCACCAAGGCACATTAACTCGTAGACATGTTTACTTAAAGATTGCGAAATTAGATGATAATTAATTGTTGCAGACATTTTGGGTGACACTGCTAAAAAATGGTCCTTCATCTACTTGAATCAGCTATCAAGCGGAAAAAGTTCGACTGCCTGCTCGACCTAGCCCAATGGTTATTCAAAAATAAACCCATTAAGTGTCATGCACAATTAAAACATATATTTATATGTTAATCAGCAAGCTACTTTTTAAATAGAGATTATATTTATAATAGTACTTAGCCATATGGGGCTTAATTCAATCACTCTTAGGACTTATCTTGCTAAATAAGTTTAGTTAGTCATTGATAAAAAGCACTTAATATTTATAAGTCGCTTTGATGTGAGTGTGTATACTCGTCAAAGGAGGAAACGTCTACTTAGACACACACTGAGCTCACATTTCATAACTCCTCTTAATACTTTTTTTACGTAACATATGTAGCGTAAAATGCGACTATTTGTTTGAACAATTATTGACTAATTAAACAAGAACATAAAAAACTAATAAAAACAAACAACAAAAGTAGAAAATTACATATTTCACTAAAGAACAAACTAGCTAGGTTTAAAACTAGTGAACTTATTTATCATCTAGGATTTTATCAATTTAACTAGAAGTTTTTATTTTGTTCAAAATAAAAAAAAAAAACAAGATAAAAAGTTATATCATGTTGATTTTTAATTTTTATTTTATTAGGCCGTTATCTTGGCTTTTAATTTAAATAACAAATTTTTTTTGGGATAAATACTAATCTCTTTTATAAATTTTAAATTCATAAATTAGAAAAGTTAAATAAACTAATTTTCGAAATTTCTATTCATTGAATTACTTGAAAGTCTTGTAGCCCTAAGAGAAAAAAAAACTAAATTTATAGTATAAATATATATTTATATAGAATAGTTAGAGGCTAGATACTTAGACTAAATTAAGTACTTTTTTTTTTTGCACATGAGCTGTATTGAAATTTGATTAAGGCTTATTTAAGCCATGAACTCATTATTTGACTCTGAGCTCGATCTAATTTGTAAATTTGAGCCAGAGCAAAATCTTAGATTAAATTTATCGGTGAAAAAAAAAAGAGAGAGATTAGAACAGTTTATTTAAAAGCGACTTGTAGATCTCTTGAGTATTATCTTTTTAACCATTAATTGTTTTATAAAAATAATTTTAATTAAGATAAAATATCTCAAGATTTATAGAACACACTAAAAAACAATAGACTAAAATATGTGCATATATATATTTATAGATTAAGCGTTTCTTATTTTATGGTTTAATTATGGGCACTAATGATTGGACATTGAGAGAAAACACGATCTAGTTCGTGTTAAAAACAATTTATAAGCTTTCATTTTGATACAAGTGAAACGATAAACAAAAGATAAATTTGCAAAAAAGCAACCTATAAAGAGAAAATTTGTTATTTAAATACTAAGCATAGTAAAGATAGATAATCTTGATTTGTTTAAATATGCCCTAAGGATTTTCTATTGTTTTACTAGTGGTTTGCCTAAGTGAATTAAAGACATTTCGCTTGATTATGGCCAAAAATGATTTATGATAGAGTTTATCATGGCTTTTATCAAAGTAATTGATTTTGGATCACAAATGCCCGCCAGTAATCCAATTAGCTCTGCTCGCCATGCAAGTACAGTCACAAAATAATTGAGACAAAGTGACTAGCGCCATTCACCACTCTCGCACAGAATAAATGAATAACCTCACAAGTGCCAGCACACATAAAAAATAGAAAAGAAAAAAAAAGATTATTTTATTTGAAATTGAAATAAAAAAATAAACTAAATTTTTTTCGCAAAAAACAACAACTAAAATTGAAGTCATCAAAATAGAGTTTCTTTTCAAGCAAACAACACATAGAAAAATGCTTAAATAAATATTCTTAATTTTTTTATTAATCAAAATAGAACCCTTTAGTTTAAATTAAGTAGAGATGGTGACGGGTGCCCGCGAGCCGGGTCGCTGGGACGCTCGTCGTTGTTTAGCTAACTGGCTTAATTTTGTTTAACTTGTCAAATTAAACCTAATAACAATCCGGGTAACAATAAACCTCTTTGAATCACTTGAAAATATTAATTGACTAAGACCAACTCGCTATGGAAAAACCTTTCAAATTCTCCTCACAACAAAACTCAAGAAAATAAAATAAAAATTCCAAAAAAGAAAACTCGTTTATTCTTATATTCTTTTTTATATATATAAATATATGTATATATAGAAAATCAAATAGAAGCCTGATTTTATTGTTAAATTAAAAATTATTTAAAATCCTTTTATTTAGATTTATACAAATATTTATAGTCTGTATATAGATTTACATTAAAATACCAGTTAGGATAAAAAAAAAAGAAAAAACGTGAAGCCTTATAATTTACCTGAATATAAAATTAAACCTTGATTTGATGACTTTTTTTTTGTTAATTTAGCTCTATAGATATCTTATCACAACAAACTAAAAAAATTTTTAAATGGATTTTTGATATTTAATTGTCATTCGATTCGCTACATACTTTCCCAATTATGAAGCCAAATTTAGCTTTTTTTATTTTCTCTGTCCCTCTTACTTTTTTTAATGATTGTTTAAAACTAAATAAGTCAAATAAATTTTTCTAAATGAAATTAAGGGAATAGAACAAAAAATTTAATTAAAAGCCTTTTTATCTTGAAATTAAAGCTTGATTTTTTGCTATCTAGCAACGCCATTTACAAATGCATGTACAAATGTAACTTGGCGATTGAAAACAATCGATTGTTAAGTCTAACATTTAGATAAAAGCTCATTGATTAGTTATTCAAGCGTTTCGTCTTAAGCACGAACCCCCACGGCTCATTGCCAATAGTAGTAGCGCTGCTTGGCTTCTTCATCAAACGACTTTCCTAACACACACATACACATTTTATATAAATTACTAATCGATTTAAATTCTTAATCGATAAGTAATTCAATATGACAAATTCTCTACGAGTCTGTGTGTGTGTGTATGTGTGTGTTTTTTTCAAATATTGAATATTAAGCTAACAATTCAAAGTCTTCGAAATGAGTTCAAATATTTATTAATTTCAAGTGAATATTTTTAAGAGTCCAAAGCAGAGAATTAAACACGTTTGTTTTTCTTTTCAGATTTTTATGCTATTGTTTTAGTTATGCTCCTGGTTCTAACACAACACAAGCTTGAATAAATGCGATTTTATAAGGTCGATTGAAATACAAATTTAAGATACGGCTAATTAGTCTTAACTTAACTTAAAACTACTTTAATTCGCTTCACCACTTGGGCCTGTTGTTATTAATTCGAGCAATAAAGCGTTTTGATAGTCGAATTAATAAATTGAATAGGAGTTTGCGCTCCGACTTGGGGACTAATCATTACATGCATGACATCACTGAGCTCACATATCTAAACTAATCTAAACTTGTGCATATCATTCATTATAGCAATACATTGAAAAAAAATATAATAATAAACTTTGCTAATTTGATTTTCTATCTTGTAGTTTTATTGAATTAACATCCGAGTAGGACTGACTAAGTGTGTTCAAGCCACATTCCACCAGAATTAATTAAATCAAACATTTAACTTTTTTAATTCTATTTTTATTTTTGACAAATAAATAAAACAAATAAGCCTTTATTACAGGTATACTACTTGAACAAAAATTAAAAAATTTTTTAGTTTTTATTTGAGAAAAAATGGACTTGAAGCATTTTATTTTTAATTTAATTTACTCTCTAAAAATGATTTAAATTAGCAAGGAAATGTTAAGAATAAATCTAGCCATGGCCGGCCTAAAGGGAAGATTAGCTATCACTTTTCACGATATGCTTTTGGTGGCGTTTGGCGAGTTTGAAATCGACACTTTTTTTGTCTTAAATCAACTTTGCCACCGGTTAGTGTTCCTTCTTATTCTCTACACTTTTGGATTTACCTTAACTAAAATTAAATAGAAAATAGGAAAAAGCCATTAAGTTTAAAATTATAAATGAGCAGGCGCACACCGACAATAAGTGCTTGAATATAATAGAAATTACTTGAAGAAAATAAATATTAAAATCAAATTTTTTTTAGAAATTCGTTTGCTAAACAAAATTAGAAAACAAAAAAATTATATATATATATATAGGCTTTTGATTAAAAGCCCTTTCTTGCGGGCTCAAATAAATTAAAAATAAATGTTGCTTGAATTTTGCTTGTTGATTTTAGAGAAATAAGATTTTATTTATAAAAAAAAATTATATATACACTTGTAAATATCAAATTAGTCACATAGAAAGAAATACACAACAAAGGAAAAACATTATTTCAAAATTAATCATTATTTGAGCAATCAATTGAAAGCAAGACATTGTCACTTAAAAATAATAAAAGTTTTCTATTTTAGCTATGTTGTTTCGTATACTCTTTTTTTTTCTCTTAAGAAAATATTAATGTTATTGTTTGTTAAACAACTAATTATTTTGATTAACTATTTAGCTAAGTATTTATTAAAATTTGCTCTCACTCTCAAGTTGAAATAATAATTTAATTTCTTTTCATCGCTAAAATTAAGAGTCTCAAACCTCTTCAATGAGTTTCTCTCTTTTTCTCTTAATACCAACAAAAACAATATTTACTCTATATCGCTCAAAAGCATTTAGCACAAATTTATGGATTTATAAATTAATTTTAAAACTAGCAACTATTTTGTTTGAATATTAATTGACTACAAGCCCGAGGCTTTGTTTATAGGTGTTGAATCAGCTATCTCTTTACCATGTACTATTATCAACCCAATTTTGAGCTTTTCAAAATATATGCATATTTAAGTAATCAATTGAATTTTTTTTCTTATGTATGTGCTTTTGATTAATTAAGTGTTTTAAAATAATTTTAGTATGCGTTGCCTAGATTAATGCTTTAATCACAAAAATAATTTATTTAATGTCATTTTATATTGACCCATAAAATCATGCCTAGTTTAAATCGCAAATAAATACGACACTTTTTCATTCTTTAGGATTTATTTAACTTATCTCGATAAGTAAGCAAATAATTAGTCTATAATTTGTAACCTTATTCAACCAAATTTCCTTAAGTCCTCTCAACTAGTAATTAGCTTAATCGTTCTAAGTTATTTACAAGTGTGTCTAATCTCTACAATATTTTAATTTAGATTATTTTTAATTTCAAATACTTATTATTTTAAATATTTAAAAATAAATAATTAGCTAAAATCTAGACACATATCGTTCAAAAAAAAAATTGAATTAAAAAGAAACAAATTTTTGATAAGACTCAAAAATTGACATCATCATTAGTGCTTTTATTTCTGGCTATTCACTACTAACAGTTTGTCTGCAGCTAGAAAAAAAAACACGCCATTGATCTCAAGTTCAAATTAATTCTTCACTTGAAACCTATTTTATTTGATATTTTTATATCACCTATAAGGCGTTCAATGAAATAAACAATGATAATAATTTTAATCTTAAGTCCTAACTCTAGACTCCAAAATTCTAAACAGATTTTATATTAGAAATATATTAATATATTTAAGTGATTTATTTCAGTAAAAATGTATTAATAGCAATTCATTGATTCATTTCCTAAATCTCTAATGAAAAAAATAATTTTTCATAATTACTAAAATGACAATAGATGTTCAAGTTAAACTGACTCAAAAATAAATATAAACAAGAACTAAAAATTATAATCTAATTTTAAAAATGAGATTAACTATTTATTATTATCTCTAGCTTAAAAGAAAAATATTAATAAATTAAACAAATAAACAAATTGAATTTTGTTTAAATTTTCCCTAATTACCAAAATTATTATCTAACTTGTATGATAAATAATTATTTTTGAGTCCTAGAATTTGAAACAAACGTAAATAATTAATAATAGTTAAAGGAATTGTTTCAAGTTGAGCCTTAATTCTTGTTAAAACTCATTAAGAGAAACAAATGTTGTTTAATTATTTATGACTTTGATAGATACTTGCGTAAATTAAGTAACAAAAAACTAACATCCAGGAAAAAAAACTATATACATATTTATCAATTAATCATAAAACAAAATTCTAAATCCTTGAATGGATTACTTTTAAAAGTAATATGATTATTAAATTTTGATATTTGAATAGCTTCCGATAAATCTATGCCAAAAATATTGATTTTTATGCATTTAAAATTAAGAGCTGATAGCTGAAACAAATAACCATAAACCAGAATAAATTTCATCTCTAACTTGAAATTATTATATTCTCAAGTGAAATTTATTGTAAAGTTATCAATATCTGTAAGAATAAAAGAAAATTTTAGATAGTTTAATTAATCTTTAATTTTTGGGTAGAAAATGCAACAAGCGGGCTCTTGAGTATAACAAAGATAACAAATAGAGCAGACAATAAGTAAATACAATTATTCTCATCATCAATTTTGAAATTTATTTATTTATATTTTACCATGTTGAAAGATTAGTAGTTCGAGTATAGTTGTTGTTATTGTTGTATATTTATTTCAAGTTGTTATTGTTTGCCTTAATGAACAAAACGCTTAAACTTCTATCGAGTCTTTTCTCTTTATCTATCTTTCTATCTATTTAATGCAGCTATAAAATCTAAAATTAAATTTGCATTATCCTGCTTTTAAATAATATGTATATCTAACATTTAAATAAATAATTTGCCAACAATCTAGATTTTATTTTATCTAATTAAGATACACCATATATATATGCTTACAACACTTGGATCGCACAGTTGTCGATCATTAGCTATTTAACCTTTTCCTATGTATCAAATCAATAATGCTATTTTATTATTTATATATATGTGTTTCTCAAATGAATGATGATAAGCTTAATTGCTATTACTTGAGCGCGCAAAAATCATCATTAAAATAGAATAAAGGAAATATTGTCGACTAAATGGCAGAATTATGACGCTCTATAGTCAAATTAATATGCTGAATAGAGTCGAAATGATTCTCCAAGGTATTAAGTTTCTTAACGACAGGTGTCTCTATTGATTTTTTATCATATTTAAACTATAGGCTTTTAAAACTTAAAAGGTTAATGCATACTCATAAAAATAAGCATTAATTCTCCTAATTGTCTTGAAATACTACTAATAATAATAATTTCAAGAAGCTTGTTAAATTTATTTCTAAGAAAATTACATATCCAGGTATTACAATTTTAATTTAGTCAAAAGTTGGTTCTTATTTAACAATTTAAGTATTTAAAAAATAAATTAGTTTATAAAAAAAAGTTAATTTACAAATCTCATTCATTCATTTTGTATAAATTATTGTTAAATTATTGATGGATCATTTTAATTATGAGAAAATAAACAAATATTTTTTTCTTTAATTTATTTCTTAAATTACATTTTAGACAAATATGTAAAAAAAATTAAGAATTAAATTTAATATTTCTAATTATCAAATTGAAAAAAAAAACATTATACAATCAACAAAATAAATTCTAGTCTTTTTTTAGCTATTAATTTGTTGAAATTTTATCTCTACTAAACTAATTATGTAATTAAATATGTATTGTTTTGAATTCATATGAAATTTTTTAACAATTTAAACAAGAATTAATTTTTTTTATCTCTAGGGCATAATGTTTTTTAATTGTTAATTTAAAAATAAACTGCTTAAATTTAAAATAAAAAAAATAAACTAAGAATGGTGTAATATCTCTCATGAAGCAGGCGAATTGTCATAATTATATTTTGTATTCTATTTTTTTTCTTTAAAATTAAATTGAGAGTGAAAACATGGTTTATTTAGCTTTTTAAATTGCCTTAGGCCTAAACTATAAAAACATGGTCTTTGAATAGAAAAAAAGGTGATTGAAAAAACAAAATTATTAGAAGAAAAAAAATAACATATTTTTCTTAGAAAATTGACTCTTAAGGTTAAGAAAGACTTACTGCAATCTTAATAAAAACAGATATATTTCAATTATTCGTATTAAAAACCATATGAAATTCGGAAGCAGCTCAAATTTCATTTCAAATAAGACCTAAGTATTTTTTCTCTATTTTCACATAAAGCCTATATCGATTAAATACTCAAAACAATCTAGTATTCTAAATATACTTAAAATAATAAAATGAGAATAAAAATTAAATTATGCTCATTTATTTGAAGAATTGATAAAAGGCCGAGCTGGTGGTGTACTGACCAACAAACAAATGTCAAACAAATCTTTAATAAATCTTTGGACAAGTCAATAAGTGTGGTATTGACCGGCAGTTTTGGCTAGATTGGCATTTTTAATTTGTTTAATAAACCAAATCTTTGAACTAAAAAGCTCGGCAATATTTTCCCCAAAGATAAAATCGGTGTTAAACTAATCTATTAAAAATATCAACACGAATTTAAACTTTTTTTATTTTATTTCATCTAATAAACCCCTGAGCTTAATTTGCTCAAAAAAGCTCTTAAAAAATAATACACTTGTGTGCACGTACACATTCATTAATAATAAAATACAAAATTATTTCTATTTTAAGACTCAAAGATTAAATTTTGAAATAAAGTGATATGAAAAAAATATATAAAAAAAAAAATGAAAAAAACAAAAAAAAACAAGAACTTGACACTTAAAACTTTTATTGTTTTGGTATTAATTGAAAGCTAATTTTCTAGTCTTATTCACTAGTATATACATATAAGTATATAAATATATATTTATTATTTTATTTGTGTGTTCTAAGATATTAGGCCTTATTTGATTAGATCTTATATTTCAAAAAGAAAAAGTTAATTTTTGAAAGAGTAGTAAGCGATAAATCTAATTTAAGAATATCATTATTCGAGTTAAGTCGAACGCTGAAAATCTTGAGTATTTGCGTCTGACAATTAAATGCTAAAGAAAACAAAATTAGCAATATTAAATTCTAATTATTCCATTTGTTTTTCAATGTTCCAAAATCAATTACTCCCATTAAATAAAATGACATTTTTGCTCTCTCTTTCTCTTTTTTTCTCCTGATCAACTTTTTCCATTTCCCGACAAAATTTATCTCAATTCCCCAATTGATAAGAAGAAATATAAATTTGATTATAAAGCCTATTTTATCAAATCTGATATCTCAAATAACAATTCCTAATGTGCTCATCAATCATCAAATATGTTTCCAACAACAAAAAGAAAAAAATATAAATATACTTTTTTTTTTAATTTACAGAAATTGGTTCCAATTACTTTTTGATCTTGAGCCAAAACTAATACTAATAATCATATTGTGACATAAATTGAATTTTTTTATTTTCTTTTAATTTATTGAAAATAAATGTAATAAAATTTATTCTAATCAAAAAATAAGCTAATTGCTATTGATTAGATTTTCAATTTTGGTTTATTTAAGCCGATAACCTATTAGTTAATAATTTATTGGAATTCTCTCGGATTAATCATAATCCTTTACATTTAAACCAATTTCTTTTTATTCAATCAAAAAAATATGTCTAAAATAAGAAACTATTTTTGTATGAGCAGACAACAAAAAATTTATTTAAAATTCATATCCTGATTTGAAAAATAGAATATAATTAATAATTAGAAAAAAAAATATATTTATATATTAAAAATCAAATTATTGTGAAAATATTTGATATGCTTTGAAATGGCACAACATCTTAAAATTGACTAAAATTCCAATTTATTTTTCAAGCACAAACAACCTATCTAATTTAAAACTATAATTAATTTTATATATTAAAAAAAACTATTTCCCTAGAATTTAAATTTATCATGAGACGTTTTTTTTACTGATTTAAAACAAAATTAACCTTGATAACAAATGATTAAAAAAGTGAATCATAGGCGACATATTTAAAATTTAGAGAGAAATGAGTCATTTAATTATCTTATTGCTATTTTTAATTTTATATTCAGTATGTCTAATAAGCTCTGTGACAAATAAAATATAATAAAAAAGTTATCTAAACTTATGATTAGCTTATGATTCTTATTCAAATTATTCATGTGGGCAATTTACGGTTTCGTTTACAATTAAAATTGTCATTTATGCTTGAAATACTAACCAAATAACTAATCATTAGTTCAATTTAAAAATTTAAACTAAGAAATAATTTAGAATTTCTGAGAATATAATTAATGATTATCTGATAGGCTTTTAATTTAAAGTCTAGATTGAATAATGTTTAATTAAATTTTATAATTATACTAATAGAATTAAAACTTAATGCTTTCAAAATAAAATCGCTTGCTAAACTGTTTTAGTTTTATCCTTTTTAAATTAATATATCTATAGTATTAGAATAAACTACCAAATTTTACCCTCGATTCTCTCTCTTTTTTTATTATTCATCTAAATCACTTATTTAAAAATCGGATTTATTTTCCATTAATTGCATAATTCCAAATCCTCTAAGGATAAGACTAAAATCTTTGCCATTTAAAGCGTAAATTTTGATCTACTCAAGAATAAGCTAAGCTATCAGACTGGAAAACAACTTAGGCAAAAAAAAAAGCAGTGTGCTACATTCAAAGCAATTAAGTTAAAATTATTTTTCCAAAACCAATTTTATTTCTATTTAATTTAAATTTTATCTATTCAATCTGTAAACAATATATAAAAGCCACATAATTTTTTTATTTTAAATTACACCATACTTAATTACTGTAGCAAACGTAGAGCATTCTCTCTATGCAACAACTTATAAAAGAAATTAATCACTTCAAAAATTTCATTCCAAAAGCAATAAACCAAAAATTAAATTAAAAAAAAAATCACAAAAATAAAATTTGTTTTTACCTTTAATAGAGAAATATTTGTACAGACATTTTTGAATCTATTAAGCTCTTTTCTCTCTCTTTTTGATCAACAATCTTAAGTGCTCAATAAGCAAACAATCAAGTTTAAATTAAATTTTTTTTCTTCTAGGAATTTTGATTATGAAATATTAAATAATTAGAATCACTACAAATTTAGTTATTTAGAAATTGAGCAATCGATTTAAATTAACATTGTTCGAAGATTTTATTTTATTAAAAAATAAAAAAAAAAATATTAAAGTGTCATTTACATCAAGTTTGATAATTTACTTAAAAAATTGATCTTGAGTATTTATATTTTATTCATGCATTAGGGATTAATACGGAAATAGAAATGCACATAAATAAAAATGGCAGCTAACATTTAATTTCCTCTCGACAAAATTTAATTTAATTTAATTTAATCAAGCAACAATTGAAAATCTCAAAGCTAGAAAATAAATAAAGCGAATTTTTCTCTCTTATTTTTTTTAGATTTTTTTTCAATTTAAATCATTTTACTCAAATGATTTCCTGCTAATTACGACAGTCATCTAGGAGAAAAAAGAAAGACACCAAAAAATTAAACTTTATGAATTCACTCATGTAAAAATATATATATAAAAACAAAAAACAATAATATACACACAAGTCCCATTTGGCATTGCTTAATTGCTTTCAAAATAAATCGATATTTTCAACTCCGTGCAAAGCCTTCTTTAAATTATCGAATAAAATATATATTATTTAATTATTAATTTAATTTATTTCTCTTATGCTTCCTCTAAAATAAGTGATTGTAATTCACTTTCAAATTAAAACAGGATTTAGAATTTGAGGCCCTTGTGGATTTATTTTCCTATCATAGAAGCATAAATATTTTGTGTCTGTAGGCTGCTTTTAAAAAAATTAAATAAAATAACTTTAATTATAAACCCAAAATTAGAATAGAACTAAAAAAACCAAAACTCAAGTGCTTAATACTACGAATAAAATTCAAATTAATTATCTGCAAATACAACTTAAATTTATTACACTTGAACTAAGCTAAATCCTTATCTAATCATTTATTTGCACTTATTGGTACTTGATTTGGCATATAGGGCTGAGAAATTCTCAGACTTATTTTTTTCTATGATTAATCTCCAGGGCTTTCAATTTGTATCAATTGATTTTGCTCAAGATTTCGACCCATTTAAAGCCAAAACTACCTTAAAAACAAACACTCTTTAGGCATATATTATACACCTTTAATTAGTATTCTATTATCATTGCATAAACAGGAAAACAATTAGAAAAATTCCCATAAAATAAATTTCAAATTGGTCATAAATGGCACAATTTGTCAAGGTATTGCATGACTAAACCAAGTATAGCTAATTTGAATACATGTAATCTAAATCTAAATTAGGACCAGAATTTTGTTGCCAGATCAATTTAAAATCCATAATAACAAGCATTAATAATGAAAACATAAAAATGAAATATAATAACCTTTTCCTTTTCTTTTATCGCAATTAATTTAACTCGAACGGAACTCTATATCAATAAAAATTGGTATATTTTATTATTCTCTTTAGCTACTGCTCTTAATGCTTTAGTCAAAGTACTCAAATATGCTTAATAAGCTTTAACAACCTATTATTTATAAAAAATAATATTTATATATGAATTAAAAATCAATAAAAAATAAAAACTAAAAAAAAACTTGACACGAAAAAATTCAAATTTTAATCATCAAATATCTTTAATTAAAATTAAAATTAAAATTATTGATTGCAATTAATAACTTGTACATAGATAATAAAACAAAATCAGCATGAACAAAAATTTCTCTTTTAAAGTTTAAACTTAATAAGGCCCAAAAATCAAACGTTCTTTCTTTTTTTTCTCTCTCTATTTTCTCTCCAAGATCCCTGTTTATAATTATATTAATTAAATAAATATTAAATATGCAAGTTAGTTAGTTTTTGTTCTCTTTTGTTTGATATATGATAAAAATCGATAGTTTTAAATATGTGTTTTTATTTTTCTTGTAATTAACTTTTTGTGAGATTTCAAATATTTGAGTTCTTTTCTTCTCTCCAAGCCAGCATGTTTTTCAACCAAGAACACTTCAAACTATATTTATTGTTATCATTACTTAAAGTAATTAATTTACTTAAATGATTTTCTAATATAAAATAAAATTCTTATCTTCTCTCTCTCTCTTTCCTAATGAGTTAAGAAAAGAGCACTTGAAACGTTTGCCAAAATTATCTAACAATCTTGGAAACAATTTGACGTTTATTTATTTAGAAGCAAATATAAACAAAAGTGCTCGCAGCAGTTTTCTATGTTTTATGAATCTAAATCTAACTTTTAAAGATTATGAAAATAACTTGATTATTATTCATTTAAAAACACAATTAAAAAGCTTCGAGTCAATTATTATAAAATGAAAAGTCTTAACAATATATTAACTTGTCTCTGATTCACTTGACTTTACCAAAGGTTCGTCCATATGGATCGAATCTGCTATTAAAGACAATTATTAAAATAGCTTCGCAAAAACTTATTTTTTTTCTAATCAAACATTGTTACTAAATGATACCAGATATGGTTATCAATTCTTAAACAATTGAAATTTAAGCATTGCTAAATAATCTCAAATTAATTTAATAAATAATTTTTATTTTTGAGTAATAAACAATCAACCTGTTATTGATTACAATTCTATCTCTCTTATAAATCTAATAATTAACAAAAAAAAATGCCAAATTAAATCTCTAATAAATAAATGTTAACCATTATTCATGAAGTTTATTTGATTAATTAAGTTATACGATTAGCTAACTATATTTTGTTGTTTCAAAATTATTATCCATCATTTGGAAAAAATAACAAAATCCTCTTGGCAATTAATTTCGGTTTTAAAAGCTTTTTCTTAAAATTTCAAGCTTTCAAAATTATTAATTAGTTAAAAATTTATTTTCCAATTTCCTTAATCGTCTTTTGATTATTATTTCCTTGAAATGTAAGGGCATTTCCGCAAGTTATTAATATCATTTCAAAATATCATTCTAATAAGTTATCTAATCAAATTTAGCTTCCCATACTATAATTAAAGATTTGAATTAAAAAAGAATCGTCTGCTGAAAAATCCATAATGCCACTAGATAAATATCTCAGCTATGATAAAAAATAGATATGATAGAATATACAAAGCTTCATGTCGTGATTTAATTAAAAACAGTAATAATCTAATTTTTAAACAAAACTTCAATTTTTATTTATTTATTATCTTATCTTTAATTGAGCTATAACTCACTTTTATTATGGAAAAAAAATGAGATTTTAATTTTTAATCAAATTTAAATGACCAAGAGCCTCCAAAGACTGTCCTAATTGAATTCAAATAAATAAAAGTCAAAATTTAACATGCTTAATCTTGATATACATTTTAAAATTTGAGATGATAATGAGAAATGTTAACCAAGTAAATCTTTAAACAAAATTTTTCTCTTTATTATCTTATAATTTCTAAATGCTAAATAAACACAAAACTACTCAGACTGATATTGTTTCAAAACTTTTGTAATTTAGAAAATATGTAGTAGAACAAAATTTATTAAGTAAAATGCAAAATTTATTTGTGACAAAACCTGTAGGCACTTATTTCCTTATAGCTAATATCTGATCATAGTCACAATCATTTTTAAAAATTTGCCAACAGGCCTTCCAATATTAAAATTATTTTATTTTTAGAATATATTTAAAAATTGTTTGTGTACCATTACTTAATTTAAAAATCTTCTTTTGGAATTAATTAATCTCTCACAATATTAAAATATTAAATCCCAACATAATCCTCCGACACCATACAAGCCTTGCATGCCATCTATTTTGAGCGAATTTGAGCTCCAAGCCAATTAAGTCCCAATTAACAAAGCGTCATTTTACTTTTTAAATTCCTTGATAAAAATCCTTAAACAATTATCCCAAAAGGCAACCTTTCTTACCTAGCAACAAGTGCATATATAAAAAAATAATTAATAAATTAATCAATTTTAAAGAAAATTAGCTACGTCAATATTAAGCTTTTGAGTCAAATCAATCGAATGTTCACATCCTTAATCCTAATTTAATCCTTGCAGAGCAATTTGCCATGACTGAAATAATAGCTTAAATAATAAACCTGTCATAATTTTTAATAAATGAGTTTTTGTGGTCGTGCAAACATGATAAATACCTTGTGCCTTTACCTTAATTAGTAAAAAGAAAAAAAAATTTATGTGTAATAAATGAGGCTTTAATCAGGCTCCCGAACTAATTGATCAGAAACTAATACCATCAGCATAAACGTTTGACATGAAGCGACAAAATCTTCCTATTAAAAAAAGCCAATTGAATGAAACAAAAAGTAAAAATTTATTTTATATTTTTTTCTTAAACCAGAGATTAAGTTAAATGAAAAAATTTTGAATTAATTCTGTGAGATAAATTGAGCTTATTTTAATTTGGAACCAAATTTTTAGAAAATTGCTTTTGATTAGAATTTATGCAAGGAAATAATTTAATTCCAGCTCTGTATTTAAAGATCAATAAAAATAACTAATTAAATACATTATATAGAATAAAAATCCTGTTTCAAAATCAAGCTCTTAATTCATTTACGTTTGATTTATCAAATTTCAATATTTTATTATTTTATCAGAAATCAGAAGAACTGATATTTCAATTATCTGTATTTATCTATTTAAATAATTTATGATTGATCGTTGTTAAAAAACGATTTTAAATTTAGATAAAAAAAGATCCAAATTTTCAATTAGTTTTTAAATAATTGGTTTAAAATTTTGGAACAATTTGGCATTTTAACCAAAGCAAAAATAAATTATACAATTTTGTTTTTGATTTTTGATTTTTTAGTTTTATTTTTATAACCTAAAGTTTCAATGTAAATATTTGACATTTATTCCTCTACAGCAATGGAATTAGATATTATATAAAATTGTTCTCTTTATGATTATAAAATAAAATAAATGTTAATATAGCTAAAAGCTAGCTTAATTTAGTTAATTAAAATAATTCTATGCCGGAAAGTAAAATCTCCAAGAAATAAAACTTATCAAAGTTTACATTATTTTTTTATTTAAATTTGAATATATCTTCAGGCAAATGGAATAATTAATGGTATATATCAATAAAAAGTGCTTTAAATAGCGTTTTTTTCAAATCGAAAGTCTTTCAGGTTTTTTTTTTATCTCAATTAGAGTAAAAAAGTAAAAACTTTTTTATTTTTAAATGCTTTATAACTTTAAGCCTTTTTATCAAAATTTATTTTTCAATAAATTAGTTTATTACTAGTTAAAATTAATCTAAATAAAAAGATGAATAAAAAACTAAAATAAAATAAAAATGTTGCTATCTTTATCTTTTATTATGGCAAATAATTTTTACCAAAAATTGAACTTGATCTTCAAATTTAAAATGGGATTAAAAGATTATTAGAATAAAGTGAAAAGAAAACTTTAAACTCTAAAATTAAAAAAAAATTGTCACAAAAAAGATGGTTTATTCACAATTTGTAAATAGGACACAAGTAAATAAACCTTTGAAAATTGGCGAGAATCTAACGATTTTATATTTGCTTAGGGTTGAATTCAAAAAGAGATATCACAAAAATATATAGCTTTATGAAATATAAATGACAACAACCATTTGGACAAGCTAAAACAAAAATGAACCAAAATTAAGTTGTTGTATTCATGAATATGAATAGATAAACTTAAATTTTTGCCAAAATCTCATGCTTAAGATTATGACAAATATTGTTTATTCATTACTTAGAATATTTTTGCCTCATTTATTTAAATCTATCTCTTAGTCTAAATACCTAAATCATAACGTGCTTACCATTAGAGAACAAAACTTTCCACAAATAATAAAAAAAGCGAATAAAAATTAAGATTTTTGTATTTTTTTAAAAGAACATTGGACAAAAGATTGGTATTTGACCATTGTTGGTTTGTTTGATTTGTAATCAGCTTTCAAATGGACTTTGTGAATGCACTGCGGAGTCTTGGTGTCTCCAAAAAGCACAGCCAGCACAACGATGACTTGTTTGTTGACAGACTTAATCATAGATACACCGTGGCTATAATAATAGCTTTTGCTTTAGTGGTCACCATGAGCCAATATGGCGGAAACCCAATCAATTGCTGGTACAACATCTTAATCAATTAAAAAAATTAATTAAAATTATTAAATAAACTTAAATAGGGTTCCAGGACATTTTACCGGAAACTATGCCACTTATGCTGATAATATTTGGTAATTTTTAGAACAAAAATAATCTAAAAAAATTAGTCAATTAATTAATAAATAAAAAAAAAAAATATATAGTTGGGTGTCTAGTACATATAATATTCCGCTTAACGAAGAATTGCCAATAGACGAGACAGAGAGAAAGGTAAAACTGTTGAAATACTATCAATGGACACCATTTATACTTTTATTCCAAGCCTTATTATTTTATTTACCACGAATGATTTGGTAAGACTCGTAAATAAAAAAATCTATTTTTTTTTATCTTAAGTTTAATTGTAATTTAATTTTTGCAAATAAAGGCGCTCATTAAACGACAAATCAGGTCTTGATATTCAAAGTTTGGTCGACGCTGTGTACAGTTTCAACACAGACATATCCAAATATGCGGACAAACAAAAACTAATTAATTATTTGACAAATTTATTTGATAATTATGTGAAAACTGCCAAAAATCCAGACAAATTGGTACATGGTGATGCGCGCATGGTAAACCGCGATGATGCCAAGATAACTCGACGCAAAATTTCCAAGACTGATCTCAAATCTGACGAAGATGCATCTGAATTTGTCATCAATGAAATCTATGAAGAACAGGAAGAGCCTAGGTCAAAAAAATTTCTCACATCTGTGCGCCGATTTTCCAAAATATTGTGCATTACCAAAGGCAAGCGATACGGAAACTACCTCCTAGCTTTATTTGTGTTCGTAAAGCTCCTATACTCCCTAAACTCTGTCATTCAGTTGTTTATGCTCAATCATTTTCTTGGCAATGACTTTCTTGTTCTAGGTCTTGAAGTTATAAACAAAATTTGGAACGGAGAAGACTGGACCCAGATCAACCGATTTCCCAGAGTGACCATGTGCGATTTTAGAATAAGAGAGGTCGGAATTGTGCATAGATACACCGTACAATGTGTCCTATCAATCAATCTCTTTAATGAAAAAATTTTTATTTTTTTGTGGTTTTGGCTCTGCTTGGTCAGCATATTCAATGTAATAGATTTGATAAACTGGACCTATGCTCTTATAATCAACACTCACGAAAGCTATATTTATGTCAAGAGAAGGCTTAATGTCCTAAATTCGCCAATTTTGAATGCCAAAAAGTCCGAATTCAGCCTCGAAGACAAGAAATTATACAAAAACTTTGTCCAAAATTATCTCAAAGAGGACGGTGTCTTGGCACTTCGATTGCTATCCAGAAACTCTCAAGATCTTATTGTATCTGAATTGATTTCCAGTTTGTTTAATGTTTATAAGACAGGAGTTCGATCAAGTCGCCGTAATGAATTACGAGATGACCAAAGCTCTCTTAATAGTCAATCTTAATTTACTAGGCTTTTAATTAATAAATTTGCTTTTAAAAATATCGAGTCAATTTTTAACTTTGGTTTGAATTAATTTAAAATAAATTAAAAAAATCAATTAGTTTTTTATCTTATTATCACATAGTTAAGTTTATCTAATCTCAATTATAAAATTAGTTAAAAAAAAATTTTTATTCTTACATTTTAGATATTAGAAATAAAAAATATAAAAATAAATGTGTTTATTATTGATTTAAATAATTAATTTAAAATAAATTAGAAACATTAACAATTATTTTTTTTTCAAATTTAAATTTTTATCTTTAATTTAGATATAAATTAATTGTATTGATTCAAAATGTGAAAAAACATATGTGAGACTTAATTCAAGTCTTTTTCTAATACATTTAACGCCTTTTTTAGATTTTAAAATAATTATTTTATCAAGCTATAAGTTTACATGTGAAAATAAGACTGTTTTAGCTGCTAAAATTATCTTTTAATAATAATATTTAAATTGATTGAACTTAAAAAATTAAAAATTAACAAAAAATGAAAACTGTAATTTTTACAATTTTATCATTACTAAACACAGGTATTAAAAAATAAAATTAAATGACATAGTCTTTAAATTTTGATAAAATTATATTCAAAAACTAAATGACAATGTTATCTCCAATGATAAAAAATTATTATTAATAATTTAATTATACAGGGCTGATTTTAAGTACCGGTTTTGATAAAGAATATGTCGAATACATTCTGAAAAACCCATGGAAAATCAATGAAAAAATGGCACTTAAGCCTTCTGGTGGCCTAAAGAGTCGTTTTTCATGCAACACTACTCCAACTAATAAACAGAAACCAACTAGTGTCCATGCATTGAGACCACACGACATTGAAATAATAGGGGCACTCGGCGACTCATTAACAGTTTTTTAAATTATTAACTATTAGAGATAAATCGATTTAATTTAAAAATACATTAAGGCTGCCAATGGTGCCAAAGCAACGAATATTTTAGGTCTAATTGAAGAGTGCAGAGGAGTGTCATGGTCAATGGGAAGCGAAAATCCCAATCTTAGCCAATCTATTACATTACCAAGTAATTAAGGCAATTTTTTTATTTAGAGAACAAACAAATTAATTATCTAAGATATTTTGAAACAGTTCAATCCAAATTTGTTTGGTGCTTCAACAGGTTCTGGCTCTCATACTTCCGCAAATGCAGGTTTTAATATGGCAAAACCTGGAGAAACATCCGAGTGGGACTAATTAATATTTTTTTCTGTAAATAAAGTTTAATTAAAGTGATATGATGGCCCAAGCGATAAATTTAGTCACAAAAATGAAAGCAACAACTGAAATTGACTTCAACCAAGGTTGGAAATTGGTCACCATTTTTGTAGGCGGTAATGATTTGTGTCATGCTTGTAAAAATGTAAAAAATGATAAAAAAATATTTTATAAATAATGTTCAATTTTTGTTCTAGTCAAAATATACTGCTGAAAAATATATTGAAAGAATAGAAAATGTATTGGACTATTTGTATGAAAATTTGCCAAGAACTTTAATTAATTTGGTGGTTTCGTTGGACGTAACTGTAATAGATGAATTGCCTGGTACAACATGTAGAAATATGCAAAAGTATCTCAATTATTTCTTTAAAATTATGTATAATTTTATATTTTTTTAAAAGAACATTTTGTGAATGTGGTTTGTCGCTTAGTTTCAGAAATACTCTTTTAGACATGACACGAAATATCCAAATTGGAACCGAAGAATTAATAAACAGTGGCAAATATGATACTAAAAATGATTTTACAGTGGTTATTCACAAGTTTATGAAAAATATGACAGTGCCTAAAAAAGTAAAGGTGAAATTTAGATTAATGGTTGGTAAAATTTTGATTGAAAGGATGATGGTTCAGCTGATTACAGCTTTTTTTCACCTGACTGCTTTCACTTCAGTACAATAGGACATGAGGCCTCTGCAGTTGAGCTTTGGGGAAGCATGGTAATTTCTTTGTTTTAAAAAAAAATAGTTTTAAACTTATTAAAAATTAATATCAAGCTGACACCAGTCGGACAAAAGTCAGATAAATGGATATATATGAACCAACCAATTCCTTGTCCACAAGAAGTATACTTCTATTTTGTGGCTAATTTTTTTTTATTAAAATTATTACTTTTTAAGAATTCTCCTTACATATTCACCAATCTTAATAGTCAGATTAAAAAAAATTAAATTAACAACATTTTTGTTATCTAAACTAATAAATTTTTAAATTTAATTTTTTGAATTTTTTATCAAAATTCTGAGTCATTAAATTATGTAATCAATATTTTTATCAATCCAATCATCAGTGGTCTCATTATTATGATATGCATTCGAAAATTAAAAACCTATCATATTTACATAGTGATTGTGTAATAGATAAAGACAAAACTATCTATACAACCTTCTTTTTTTTCGTCTAAGTCAACAAGAACAAATTAGAGCTTACATAACCATTCAGTTTATATTAATCTTTTGTATATATATTTAGATAAAAAAATTACGCAGATTCAAATTTTGTGAAATAATTCTATTCTAATTAAAACTAACCTGGTACTCAATTAAATTTTATAAAAATTTTTAAAATTTATTCTAAATCCTTTATTATCTAATTTTATTGGACTCTAATTGAAGAAATAGTTCCAAGTTATAAACCTTTATTTTAAAAATATTTAACTAAAAGATAAAAAATTTGAAAAAAAGCGAACAACAATGCCAATCAAATCAAATTCTTAATTTTTAAATGCATAAAAGATACTATTTGTGTATAGATAAAATAAAAGATTACAACTCAGATCGCTTCTTTGCTTTGAAGCCCCAAAACTCGGTGGACTTATTTTCGCTGTCTCTTTGTCTTTTGACAAAAGCGCTAAAACTGGACACACAATTCACAATTGTATGGTCAGCTTTGCCCAATATGCACAAATCAACATGTGGATTATTTTCGGAATATTTTATAAACTTGATATTTTTGAATTTTTTGGAAAGTTTGACCAACATGTCCTCGGCATCTGTGGCAATGTAAACATAATGGGCGTCATATTTTTTCAATGCCTTGCTCAGCTTGGAAAAAAATTGCATAAACAAAACATACTTTGTAAAATCCCAAAGTTTACTTGTTTAAAGATGGTCTTTTCAGAAGGATAGCACAGCTCTTCGGTCATCTCACCATTTTCTTGTGAGTATCCCAAACATTGTGGTGAAGCAAAGAAATTTGTCTTGGAAGATTTGACATGCTCGCAGGCACGTTTCTATAATTAAATACTTAATAAAGAGTCTAAATTAATTAATAATTATTAATTACAAAATCTATTCCATTTCTCAGATGAATGCCAATAAATTTTTCCATAGGGTCATTTTTGAAATTTCTAATAAATTCTTTAGCTTTTGAGTCTATATTGTCCGACCACTTGACATATTTTTGGAGAGGAACATTTGACTCAATAACTGGAAAAGCGCCTGGTGCACCAGTAAAAGCAAGAACTGGATATTTTTGAGCAGGAAATCTGCTGGTCCATTCCAATCGGTGCTTCTCAAAACTTGGATCAAAGCTGAGTGGACCATAAAATTCACTAGTGTCAAAATCAATTTGAAAATTGTCCCAGTAGGGACCGAATGGGTTGCCATCTTTGGCAGCACAATCGTTCGAGCTTCCTCTGGCCATGTAGCAAAAAACTTGGAAAATTAATCAAATCAAATGGTTAGATTTAAAAAGGGATCAAGTACCAGTTCGATTTCCTTTTGGCCACACTTTTGGTGCTATGTCTCTCATAAAATCATCCATTAAAATTACCTTGGTATATTCAGCTAATGGGTCTACTTTGAAGTAATTTTGAAATGGTATTTGCAGCTAGTATTGGCAACTATTTTAGACAAAAGCAATTAACCAAATTTAAAAGTTTACTGATGAAGAAAATCTTTCTGGATACTCGACCAGATGAGGCAGAACTAAAGTCCGACCAATTCCTTTTGCGAACGCCAAAGCTCCCAGAAATTGGTCCATCTAATTCAACATTTAGACAAAATAGATAAAAAATTTTTTTATTTACTTGATTACCAAAACGACCTAGTAAATAAATTAATTAGTTTTTAATGAATTAATTTTAAAAAGTTAAATACCCATGCATGGGCAAAAGACAATGTAGCCTTGAGGGTCGATCTGGTTTTCACTTGCATTTGAAACCGATGCCAAAATGGCTAAAGATAGTGCCAAAATTTTCATCTTTTAAATAAAGTTTATTCAAACTGGACTTTTTTGGATTTTTAGATTCAAACCAACAATCAATGTCAAGTATTCTAAATTAACATAAAAATTTTAAGGTAATATTTGTCTTAGACTTTCTCAAACAATGTACAAAATAAATGTCCTAGAAAAATAATATTATTATATTTTTATTAATTTAATATTAGTGAGAGAAATTTTTCATTTATTAAAAATTAGAACTATTTAATAAATCGAATATTAAATTCATTCTTTAAATAATTTTTATTTTTAGTAAATAATTAACTTCAAAATAAATAATTTTTTTCTTGGAGCTTTTATTTATTAAAATAAAAAATTAACCAGACTAAATTAAATCAATAAATTTGTGTTTGGTTCTCTCCTTTCTAATTAGATTTACCCGTGATAATAATGAATGTCCATATTAATTATTGGCATATTTTTATAAATTAAAAGAAGTATTTAATTATTTTAATTTGGAAATAATTTGTAAACAGCGCCTCAATCCAATAAATATATCAATTTATTTGGCAACTCTTGTGGAATAAGGTATGTTTTCACTGCACCAACATATCTGATTGTTTTCTTTAATTATCTTATTTAATTTTAGTAAATTATTCCTGAAAAAGATTATGTTATTTAACAATTAAACAGCTCAGATTATAAATTTTCTAAATTGGGCTAGATTAAAAAGCAATTTAGATTATAAAAATATTCTTTAATTACTTTTATTATTAACTCAATATAAAGAACTTAAATTTTATTTATTATCTTTAAAAGAAAATCAATAATTGAATTAGTTGAAAATTGGTTGTTATAAGATTTGAAATAAGATTAATTATTTGGTTGTCACCCTCCTCTTTTCGCAACCGGGCTTGGGACCGGCTTTGGCAGAGTTATGACGGCCAACCTTTCCCTAAGAAGCCAGTGGGACGTTCATCATAAACAGCGCCACTCATCCGAGCACAAGGCTGCGAACTCGACAACTATTTAGACTAGCTTGGAACCACAAACCAAGCGACTTAAAAGTCTTAACTTAAGGCTTCCAAAGTTACGTACTGTCTGCAGAGGGTCAGCTGTACAGCAGATTCTCGCTCCTTTCGGATTCTATACTGGGAGATGGTCGAAGCCAGCGGCGCCCTCATACGACAAGACTTGGACAAAGACCCGTAGGCCTTTAATTTAAGAATTTGTCCAGTTAAATTGTCAAAAATTACCAACAGATCATTAAATTTTTTTTTACAAAAATTAAAAGTCTTTTTATTCTTTTAATAAAAATAATTTACAAAGTGAACATATTGACTATTTTTACTTAAAAAAAAACATTATGTCTGCAATTTGGTTTGACTGT
Organism: Brachionus rotundiformis; assembly: GCA_016802295.1. Lineage (NCBI taxonomy): Eukaryota > Metazoa > Rotifera > Eurotatoria > Ploima > Brachionidae > Brachionus > Brachionus rotundiformis. Next base: position 265,312 of record JAESIW010000203.1, read on the forward strand.
CGAACCAAAGCTACTAAAATTTAAAAAATTGTATTCATATCCTTCTGATTTAATTAATTTATTTTAATTTTAGTTAAAATATTCAAAAATTAAAATGAATGCAAGGTTCGAACGCTTTTTGTTATCTTATTAAAACTATAATCTTTGACCAAAGGAACCAAAATAAAAAGGGAGGTCTAAGTTCCATTCCAAACTGCCTGGGAGTCTCTCCCAAATTATATTTATAAATAAAATAAAAAAAAAAACAAATTTATTCCACGCTACTCTATTAATACTTTTTCCTTTTTTACCAATGGCAATGTTGAATGAAATCCAATACAAAAATTTATCTATTTTTATTTGTTTATTAATTTTAAAATAACATAAATCTAAAATTTTCAAATCTTTACTTTTAGATAAAAAATAAAAATATATTCACACTTTTTAAAAAATACATATTGATTATACTAATGAGAGGTGTCTTTTTTAAATATTTGATACAAAGACAAAGTAATACGATTCATAAACTGCTCGTTTTGGTCTTATGATAGGAGGTATTTTCAATAAGTGAACAAAGTAACTAATAGAAAGTTTTTGAAAGTGTTGCCAAGCGACCATTTATAGAAAAGAAAACTAATTTGTGTCTAGTTTATACTCTCGGCTTTAGCTTATTTCTAATAAGTGCTTATATAATTAGAATTAAATGGAAATTAGAGAATTTTACCCTTAGCAACCGATAGAAACAGAAATTTATTCATTGGTACAAAATAAGAAAAAAACTTTAGATATATATTTTTTTTATACTTGTGTTTCGTTAACAACTTGGTAATATTAAAAATATTTCTATCTAGAAATAAACAAAAAGATTATTAAATAACTAACTATTATTTATTTTTAAAATAAAAATTTGTTTCAGATAAAAAAGCTTAATTCCTATTAAAAAAAAAGACTATTCATTAAAAATAGTTGATTACTGAAAAGCCAAACAAATGGCAGAAGATTTGGACATACTCGACTCGAGAGTCGAGTTCATGGCAGTTTATCTGCTGAAAACTCTTAAATTAAAATCGGACAAATGGACAAAAATGTATGCTATTGAAGATAATAAAGTGTTAATTCAAGAATTTTTGGACAAAAATGAGCAATCACTTCTTGTTTACATCCTAAATTCATCTGGGACATTGGTTGTTCAATACAATTATCCAAACCAGCTTAAGAATAAAGCATGCTATTTTGCCAAAAGGAATCCCAGAGATCCTGTATCGAAAGACTTGAGCATCAAAGAGAGTCTCATTTACGGAGACTTGTCCTATTCTCCGCTGGATCAGCTATCTGTCATTTTGGACGAAGTACACTTTAAAAATTTTAATAACTTTGGAAAATTTTTTAATAAAAATTCAAAAAGCTATTGGTGCCAATTTTCAGCAATGTTCAAAACCAAAGTGACTGGCCAAAAGTTATTTCAAGCGACTTGATCAGACACATAAACAATTTGAAAAACAAAACTCATGTCATATCTGGCCAAATGAAAGGCAAAACACAATTACCAATACCAGCTGGAGCAGAAAAAGTATCCGATGAAGATTTACAAATGGCCGAAAAGTGAGTCAATGCTAAAAATGATTAATTTATTTTAATTATTTTCTGTACAAACAGAGGTGAAGCAGTGGACCAAACTCTTATCCATTCGATTGAATCAGTTGTTATTGACTGGAGTCACCAAATTCAAGAGGTCTTGAAAAAAGACTCGTCCCAGCCCTTGCTGGAAGGCCTAAATCCGGGTCCATTGACTGAAATCGAGTTCTGGAAGGCAAAAACCATCAATTTGGAGAACATTTTTAACCAATTAAGGGACCCTAAGACAAAAAAAATGGCTCAATTGCTCGAAAAGACCCAAAGCAGCTACTTTCCAGCATTCAAGGATTTATTTAAGGAGACTCTTTCGGCTTTGGAAGAATCCAATGACATTGATTCTCATCTGAAACCTCTGGCTGGTCACTTCGAGTCTCTTGAAACTACCGAATTCGATGAGTCAGCCTCTTTGTTCGACCCCATGTTTCATACAATTTGTCTTCTATGGGCTCATTCAAAATACTACTGCAGACCAGCTAGGATAATTGTACTTTTACAAGAGCTTAACAATGTTATAATAAGAAGAGCCAGTGAGTACTTGGAACCGATTGATTTGTTCAAAGGTGAACCAGAAGAATCTATTCAGAAGATAAAGACTACTTTTAACACTTTGGAAGCTTATAAAAATTCATACGAAACACACAAGGCCAAAATTAAGGAGTACTTTAAAAATGGAAATCAGCCACGTGAGTGGGAGTTTACACCAAAACTGGTCTTTGCCAGATGGGACAAATTTATGGAAAAAATGGAAATGATTAGAAATTTGTTCAAAACTGCGATTGATTTGCTTAGATTGGAAAAAGTTGAAATTGGTGGAGTTAAGGGCAAAGCTTTGAGTTCCAAGGTGGTAAAAATATTTGAGGAATTCAAAGAAGAATTTGAGAAATTTTCGAACAAAAAATATGACCCTTTAGACCCTAAATGCGATGTAATAAAATAATTTTTATCTTAAATGATTTATTTGATTAATTATTTAAAAATTCTTAATTAGGAATTCGACACAGATTACAAAGAATTTAACAAATTTGTTCTGGACTTGGACCGTCGCTTGTCGGCAATCATCTCCCAAGCGTTCGACGACTGCAACAGTCTGAACAGTATCTTCAAGTTGATTATTATTCTTGGTAGCTTGTTGGAAAGGCCTTCTATAAAGAATGACTTTGAGCCACGCTTTGGACAAATACTCCAAATGTTGGAAAATGAAATTGATGACACAAAAAAAATCTACGATGTACAAAAAAGATTAAAAGATACCAAGAACGAGATAGATGTGCACCGCAATTTGCCAGAAGTATCTGGCGCCATGAAATGGTGTCACGAACTTAGGGAAAGAGTCACCAAGCCAATGGACCAGTTTAAACGACTAATTGAGCATCCGATCACTCAATCGGAACAAATGGAAAGAGTTAACAAAAAATATGAAGAAATTCTTGAATTGTTGGACACATTTGCCATTGAGATCTATAAAGACTGGTGTTTGCATGTTGGAACTTTGTCAAATAATAATTTGGAAAAGAATTTGATTAATCGTGATGCTGAATCTAAGAACATTGACACCAATTTTGATCCACAAGTAAAAATTTATATCTATAAATCATTTATTACTAAATTAATTAATTATCCACATTCTTTTGAGCACTTTTTGGTAGATTTTTTTGGAAAAATCGCCCAATAGTACCAATCTGTCTACTTGTTGCGCTTAATCTGACCTTATTGGCTAGGCTGGCCTAGTCTTTTCCTTATGATTTTTGAATTTAAACTTATATAAGATAAAAATTGTAAAAAAAATTTTATTAAGTTAATTGCTGTGCTCAAAGAAGTTAAGTATTTGGGCAACTTGAAAACAGATAACATACCACAAGAGGCGACGAACATTTACAACCAGAACGATGAGTACAGAAAATACATCACAGCTCTTGATTACACAGTTGACTCATACAACAAGATACTAAAGACCGCATCGGCCGAGGAAAAGCCCCTCATACAAAGCGAGTTGGACAAGATTGACCAGGAATTGGAAAAGGGTGAAAAAACACTAAAATGGAACTCGCCAAACATAGACGGCTACATAGTAGAGATCAGAAGCCAAGTGAGCGACTTGGAGACAAGACTACAAAAAAGCAAGCTTAATCTGGAAAAGATCCACTCTCTGATGAGCACTTGGATCGACTCTCCGCTATTCAAACGCTTCGAAGCCAAATCAACTCTCTTGCAATTGGATGACCGTCAAGCCAGACTGGACAACAGATACAAAGAGATAAAAGAAACTGGTCTAAAGATACATGAACTAGTCAAAGAAAACAAAACACTGCTCAAAGTAGAAAACGAGGATACGGACATTTGGAAAGCGTATACGGAATATGTGGACAAAATTGTTCTGGAAGAATTTCACAAAATTGTGCAATGCTCTCTCAACTACTTCCTCAAGGAGACAGACTATGTCAAGTCAAGCCCGGACCCGTTGTTCGAGGCGCAGCTAAAGCTTACCACCGAAATGGTGTTTGTTCCATCAATGAACTTCAGCGACACGGACGGATTTTACGAATTGATCGAGAGCCTGGTTGGCAACATTTACAAACAAGGCTCGTTGATATCACGCATAGCTGTTCACCTGGACCAGGAACACTATCAGGCAGACCTGGAGGCCAAGACAGATCTAAATGACATGAGACAAGACCTAATGGAACGAGTCAATTCCATTCTTACCAAAGCCAACGAATACAAAGACTCGTTCAGCAAGTACGCCTATTTGTGGGTCGATGACCGCAAGGAGTTTATGAGACAATTTTTGTTGTACAACCATGTGCTGACACCGGAAGAAATTGAAGCAAATGCTGAAACTGGCGTGCCAGAATCGCCACCAACACTAGAACAGTTCAAAGAGCAGGTGGATCAGTACGAGAGGACTTTTGAAGACGTGAGCCGGTTTGAGGACATTAGACTCATTGACAAATGGTTCAGAGTGGACAGCAAGCCATTCAAGACATCTCTGTTGAACACAATTAAAAAATGGTCATTTATGTTCAAGCAGCATTTAATGGAGGACGTTACCAATAGCTTGAAAGAATTGGACGAATTTATCAAAGAAAAGGATAAACATTTGGGCAAAGAAGTGCAAGAGGGTGATTATGACAATCTGGTGTCCATGATGGGCCATTTGGGCGCAGTGCGCGAAAAAACTCCTGTATATGATACCATGTTTGATCCAATAAAGAAAAAGATAGAACTATTGAAAACATATGGCCAAGAGGTGCCTGACGATGTGTACGACAAACTTCAACATTTGCCAGAAAAGTGGACAAACACAAAAAAAATAGCCATGCAGGCTAAACAACAAGTGGCTCCATTGCAAACAAACGAAGTAGCCAATATACGCCGAAAGACGGCTAGTTTTGATGTAGAACAGTACAATTTCCGTGAAGCGTTCCGTCAAGAGGCGCCTTTCAAATACGACAACACAGAGCCTTACTCCAGTTTGGACAAATGTCACCTCAAAGTGTTGAATATGGAGACCGAAATGGCCAAGTTGGACAAGTCGGCCCAATTGTTCGAAGTACAAGTGCCAGACTTTAAACAGATAAAACAGTGCAGAAAAGATGTCAAATTGCTGAAAAGCTTATGGGACTATGTGTTCATTGTGCGCAGTACATTTGATGATTGGCGCAAGACAAAATGGAGAGAGATAAATGCTGACTCGATGGACGCTGAGTGCAAAAAGTTTGCCAAAGAAATACGTGGTCTAGACAAAGAAATGAGAGCATGGGACGCTTATGGTGGTGTGGAGAGTGATGTTAAAAATTTGATGACTTCTCTTAGGGCGGTCACCGAGCTGCAAAATCCTGCTATTAGAGAAAGACATTGGCAAGAGCTTATGCAGGCAACCGGTGTTCGCTTTACCATGGATGATAGCACCACTTTTTCTGATTTGTTGGCTCTAAATCTTCACAAATTTGAAGATGAAGTTAAAAATATTGTCGACAAAGCAGTGAAAGAAAGTGCTATGGAAAAAGTGCTCAAGGAATTGGATAATACTTGGACCACAATGGCATTTGACACAGACCCTCATGGTCGCACAGGCACCGTCCTTTTGCAACCTTCGGACGAGCTTATCGAGACCCTAGAGGACAACCAGGTCCAATTACAGAACATGCTCACCTCAAAATACATAGCTCACTTTTTGACCGAGGTTACCAGTTGGCAAAAAAAACTCTCACAAGCTGACCAAGTTATTTCCATTTTGTTAGAGGTTCAGCGAACTTGGTCACATTTGGAATCTATTTTTATCGGCTCTGAGGACATTAGAAATCAGTTGCCAGAAGATTCAAAGCGCTTTGATGGCATAGATAAAGACTTTAAGCAAATATGTGAAGAAAACCAAAAGGACTTGAAAGTGGTTGTTTGCACCAATCGAGATGGTTTGTATGAAAGACTGGAAAATATACAGTCAAGGCTAGCATTGTGCGAGAAAGCATTGGCTGAGTATTTGGAAACAAAGAGACTAGCTTTTCCCAGATTTTACTTTGTGTCCAGTGCTGACTTGTTAGACATATTGTCGAATGGCAACGAGCCCGAAAAAGTGATGAAACACTTGACCAAATTGTTTGACTCAATTGCCAAACTAAAACTAGACAAGTCAAAGGCAAAGACCGCTCTTGCCATGTTCGCTAAAGACGGCGAGATGGTCGACTTTCCCTCATCATGTGATCTCAGTGGTCAAGTGGAAGTTTGGCTCAATCGACTGCTTGACAAGCAGTGTGAAACTGTGCTTTATTGGTTGACCGAAGCTGTTCAAGCATATGAAGAAAAGCCGCGTGAGCAATGGATTTTGGACTTTCCTGCTCAGATATCTTTGACTGGCTCGCAAATTTGGTGGACCACAGAGATCAACATGGCCTTTGCCAAATTAGAAGAAGGCTTCGAAAATTCTCTCAAAGACTACTACAAAAAACAAGTGGCTCAATTAAATTCGCTGATTACACTCTTATTGGGAGACTTGTCCAAAAATGACAGACAAAAAATTATGACCATATGTACAATTGATGTGCATGCCAGAGATGTGGTCATGAAAATGGTGGCCAATAAGATAGAAAATGCAGGTGAATTCTTGTGGCAGTGTCAATTGAGACACAGATGGGATGAGGAGAAAAAAGACTGCTTTGCCAATATTTGTGATGCTCAATTCAAGTATGCTCACGAATACCTGGGCAATCAGCCACGTTTGGTAATCACACCATTGACAGATAGATGCTATATTACTTTAACGCAATCGTTAAATTTGATTATGGGTGGTGCCCCAGCTGGTCCGGCAGGTACTGGTAAAACAGAAACTACCAAAGATTTGGGCAGATCACTTGGTTTTATGGTCTACGTGTTCAATTGTTCAGAACAAATGGACTACAAGTCATGTGGTAACATTTACAAGGGTTTATCGCAGACTGGCGCTTGGGGATGCTTTGATGAGTTTAATAGGATTTCTGTTGAAGTTTTGTCAGTGGTTGCGGTACAAGTTAAAACTATCCAAGACGCCATTAGAGACAAGAAAAAAAGATTTATATTTATGGGTGAAGATATTAAACTGAATCCAACTGTGGGCATTTTTATAACCATGAATCCGGGCTACGCCGGTAGAACCGAATTGCCTGAAAATCTCAAAGCCTTGTTTAGACCATGTGCCATGGTGGTGCCTGATTTTGATTTGATCAGTGAGATTATGTTGGTAGCCGAGGGCTTCACCGAAGCGCGTCTCTTAGCCAGAAAATTTATTACACTATATACACTATGTAGAGAATTGCTGTCCAAACAGGACCATTATGATTGGGGTCTGAGAGCCATCAAATCTGTGCTTGTAGTAGCTGGTTCGCTCCGTAGAGGCGACCGCGACCGACCCGAAGATCAGGTCTTAATCAGAGCATTGAGAGATTTCAATACACCAAAGATTGTCACTGACGATTTGCCTGTTTTTATGGGTCTAATTGGCGATCTATTCCCTGCTTTGGATGTGCCACGAAAACGAGATCTTGAATTCGAAAAGCAAATTAAACAAGCCACTATTGACATGAAATTACAGCCCGAGGACGGCTTCATTCTAAAAGTAGTCCAATTGCAGGAATTGTTTGAAGTAAGACACTCGGTGTTCATTGTTGGAAATGCCGGCACAGGTAAAAGTCAAATTTGGAAAGCTTTAAATCGAACATACCAGAATCAGAAGAAAAAACCAGTAGCTGTTGACCTAAATCCCAAGGCAGTCACCAACGATGAGCTATTCGGAATCATAAATCCGACCACTAGAGAATGGAAAGATGGTCTTTTCTCAGTGATTATGAGAGATTTGGCCAACATGACCAGTGATGGTCCTAAATGGATAGTTCTCGATGGAGACATAGATCCTATGTGGATTGAATCACTCAATACAGTAATGGATGACAACAAAGTACTAACTTTGGCAAGTAATGAGAGAATACCATTGACACCAAGCATGAGATTGTTGTTCGAAATCAGTCACTTGAGGACAGCAACACCTGCCACTGTGAGCCGTGCTGGTATTTTGTACATAAATCCCGGAGACTTGGGTTGGAATCCACAAGCAGCTAGTTGGATAGATACCAGAGAGGTTCAGAGTGAAAAAGCAAACTTGACCATTTTGTTTGATAAATATGTGCCACAATGCATGGATGCCATCAGGAACAGATTTAAAAAAATAACTCCCATTGTGGAAAATGCCCATGTGCACATGCTGTGCAATTTGTTGGAGTGTTTGTTGACCCCGCAAAATACACCAAACGATTGTCCAAAGGACTTGTATGAGCTGTATTTTGTATTTGCCTGTGTATGGGCCTTTGGTAGTGCTCTTTTCCAAGATCAAATTACAGATCATAGAGTCGAATTTTCCAAATGGTGGGTCACTGAATTTAAGACTGTTAAATTTCCAACTCAAGGTAATTTTTTTGATACTTAGACAGTGTTCAGTGCTGACCATAATGAACTTTTTTATCTAGCTTATAAATATAATTTTATAAGATGGTAAAAAAATAATTAATATTAAAAATTGTTATCTAAAATAATTTATTTAAATTAATTAAGAAAAATAATTAAAATTCACAAAATCAAAATTTATTTTTTAATTAATTAAGGAACAATATTCGATTATTATATTGATAATGAGACAAAAAAATTCGAGCCTTGGACAAAATTGGTTTCAAAATTTAACCTTGATCCTGAGCTACCACTACAATCAGTTTTGGTAAACACATCTGAAACAACCCGTATCCGATACTTTATTGATCTATTGCTGGAAAAAGGCCGACCAATAATGTTGGTCGGCGCCGCTGGTACAGGCAAAACAGTCCTCATAAATGACAAATTAAACTCGCTATCCGATGATTGGGTTGTCCTAAATGTACCATTTAACTTCTATACCACTTCAGAAATGTTGCAAGGAGTCCTAGAAAAACCACTTGAGAAAAAAGCTGGACGTAACTACGGTCCACCTGGTGCCAAGCGTTTAGTCTACTTCATCGATGACATGAACATGCCAGAAGTAGACGCTTACGGCACAGTACAACCACACACACTACTAAGACAACATTTAGACTACAAACATTGGTACGACAGACAAAAATTATCTCTCAAAGAGATAAACAATTGTCAGTATGTGTCATGCATGAACCCGACTGCCGGAAGTTTCACCATAGATCCACGACTACAGCGCCACTTTTCCGTCTTTGCCGTATCGTTTCCAGGCAATGAAGCCCTTCAAACCATCTACAACAGTATTTTATTCCAATACTTGTCCAGTGGCTTTCCCCAACAAGTATCCAAATATTCCCTTAATTTGGTAAATGCAGCCTTGGCTCTTCACCAACGAGTCACCTCTTCCTTCTTGCCAACTGCAATTAAGTTCCACTACATATTCAATCTAAGAGACTTGTCGAACATATTCCAGTGTATTCTATTTGCCAAGCCGGACGTGATCAAGAATTCTAATGAACTGGTGAGGCTTTTCCTGCACGAATCCGAAAGGGTCTACTGCGACAAGCTGGTTGATAAAGAAGACATACAACTATTTGGCAAAATACAACGCGACATAATCAAAAAAACACTCGAGGATATAAATGAAGAAGAGTGCTTTAAACAGCCCAACATCTACTGCCACTTTGCGCAAGGAGTCGGTGATCCAAAGTACGCGCCAATCGAAGGCTGGCAATCGCTGAACAAGCTTCTCACAGACGCCTTGGACAACTACAACGAGCTAAACGCGGCTATGAATTTGGTGCTGTTTGAGGATGCAATGATGCATGTGTGCCGCATAAACCGCATCCTTGAGTCGCCTAGGGGCAATGCTCTGCTGATCGGTGTGGGAGGCTCTGGCAAACAGAGTCTCAGTCGCTTGGCAGCCTCAATTAGCTCGCTAGAAGTGTTCCAAGTAACTCTACGCAAAGGATACTCCATAGTAGACTTGAAGACGGACATATCTCAATTGTATGTCAAGGCTGGACAGAAAAACATTGGTGTCGTGTTCCTGATGACCGATGCCCAAGTGGCTGATGAGAAATTTCTTGTACTAATAAACGATTTGCTTGCCTCTGGTGAGATACCAGGCTTGTTCCCAGACGAGCAAGTCGAAGACATAATAAGCTCGATGCGCAATGAGGTAAAGAGTCTTGGCATCGATGACACCCGTGAAAACTGCTGGAAGTACTTTATTGACAAAGTTCGCCGAATGCTTAAGGTTGTTCTTTGCTTTTCACCAGTTGGTTCCACGTTGAGAGTGCGTGGTCGCAAATTTCCGGCCATTATCAACTGCACAAACATTGATTGGTTCCACGAATGGCCAGAAGAGGCTCTGCAGTCCGTAGCCAGGCGATTTTTGACCGATATTGACCTATTGCCTGAAGATTTTAAAGAAAGTGTTGCCAAATTTATGGCATATGTGCACAAAAGTGTCAATGAAATGAGTGTAGTGTATCTACAAAATGACAGACGCTACAATTACACGACACCAAAGTCCTTCTTGGAGCAAATATCTCTGTACAAACGTTTGCTCAATTTGAAGTATAAAGAATTGCAGGAGAAGATTGTGCGCTTGGAAAATGGCTTGGTAAAGCTTAAGTCAACATCGAAACAAGTAGATGATTTGAAGGACAAGTTGGCCGCCCAAGAGGTCGAAGTCAAACAGAAAAATGAAGATGCTGACAAATTGATCAAGATTGTTAGCACAGAGACAGAAAAAGTAAGCAAAGAGAAGGCGATTGCTGACGAAGAACAGGCCAAAGTAAGCGAAATAAGTATTGAGGTTGGCAAAAAGCAAGAGGATTGTGAGCGAGACTTGGCCAAAGCGTTGCCAGCATTGGAGGCTGCGCAAAAAGCTCTTGACACTTTGGACAAAACAAATTTGACTGAGATGAAGTCATTTGCCAATCCGCCGCCAGCTGTAATATTGGTAAGCTCGGCTGTGCTTGTTCTAATGGCACCGGGCGGTAAAGTGCCCAAGGACAGATCATGGAAAGCTGCCAAGGCCATGATGGGCAATGTGGACAAATTTTTAGTTGACTTGAAAACATATGACAAGGACAATATACCAGAAACATGCCGTAAAGAAGTACAGCAATACATTAGAGAGAAATTGTTCGATCCAGACCAGGTTAAGTCACAATCGCTGGCCGCCGCTGGTCTATGCTCATGGGTGCTTAATATCCTCAAATACTACGAGGTCTATTGCGATGTGGCACCGAAGCGCATGGCTCTGCAAAAGGCCAATGCTGAATTGCAAGCTGCCAAAGACAAATTAGCTGCCGTGGAGAAAAAGGTGTCTGACTTGCAGGCTCAGCTGAAAGTATTGACAGATGAGTTTGACGCAGCTGCCGCTGCCAAGCAAAAATGTGAACAAGAAGCTCAACAAACCGCTTATACAATTAACTTGGCCAATCGTCTAGTGGGCGGTTTGTCATCCGAAAATGAGCGCTGGACTGAGTCAGTGAAAAGTTTCCGCGAACAAGAAGAATGCTTGCCAGGCAATGTGCTGCTTATAACCGCGTTTATTTCCTACATGGGATGCTTTACCAAACAGTACAGACTTGAGCTAATGGACAAATGTTGGGTGCCGTATTTGTCGAGTGTCAAGCCGGCCATATTGACCACTCAAGACCTCAAGGTGATATCTATGCTGGTCGATGACGCCGATACGGCTCAATGGAACAACGAAGGTTTGCCAGGCGATCAAATGAGCATTGAAAATGCGACCATATTGACCAATTGTGACAGATGGCCGCTGATGATAGATCCACAACTCCAGGGTGTCAAGTGGATAAAGACCAAGTATGGAGAAGGTCTTAAAGTAATAAGGCTCGGACAGAAGGGATACTTGGACAAAATAGAGCAAGCGCTGGCTTCAGGTGACACTTTGCTCATCGAAAACATCGAAGAGTCCATTGAGGCCGTGTTGGATCCCCTTCTAGGCCGCAATACGATCAAAAAAGGCAAGGCTATCAAAATTGGAGACAAAGAGGTCGAATACCATCCGTCTTTCAAGCTAATTCTGCAAACCAAATTGGCAAATCCGCACTACAAGCCAGAGATGCAGGCTCAGACAACTTTAATCAATTTTACAGTGACCCGTGATGGCTTAGAGGATCAAATATTGGCCGATGTGGTTGCCAAAGAAAGGCCAGATTTGGAAAAACTAAAACTGGAACTGACCAGAGAGAACAATCAGTACAAGATAACACTGAAACAATTGGAAGATTCACTGCTGGCTAGATTGAGCGCAGCAGAGGGAAATTTCCTAGGCGATGTTGAACTGGTTGAAAATTTGGAAAATACCAAGACAACTGCGTTGGGAATTGAGGAAAAAGTCAAAGAAGCAATTCAAACATCTAAGAAAATAGACGAAGCTCGCGAGTTCTACAGACCAGCTGCGGCCCGTGCATCCCTCATCTACTTCATAATGAATGACTTGTGCAAAATAAATCCAATGTACCAATTTTCGCTTAAAGCTTTTAAAGTGGTATTCTCAAAAGCGATTGAAAGAGCTGAGCCAGCCGAAGAGATCAAGCAACGAGTCATCAATCTGATAGACTCTATCACATTTTCGGCTTTTATCTACACCACTAGGGGCCTATTCGAGCAGCACAAGCTCATATTCACCAGTCAAATGGTCTTTCAAATTTTGTCCACCAACAAGGAAATAGACCCTAAAGAACTGGAGTTTTTGCTACGCTTTCCAATTCAGAGCAATGTCACATCACCAGTTGACTTTTTGAATGACAACTCGTGGGGTGGTATAAAATCGCTGTCTTCTATGAGCGAATTTACCAATTTGGACAGAGATATTGAGGGATCGGCAAAACGATGGAAAAAATTTGTCGAATCAGAGTGTCCAGAGAAGGAAAAATTTCCACAAGAGTGGAAGAATAAGAATTCATTGCAGAAATTGTGCATGATGAGAGCGCTGAGACCTGACCGTATGATGTATGCATTAAGTTTGTTTGTGGAAGAGAAATTGGGACGAAAATACACAGAAAATCGTGCTGTTGAATTTTCCAAATCTTACGAAGAGACAACGCCGTCGACGCCGGTCTTTTTTATCCTAAGTCCGGGCGTCGATCCGCTCAAGGATGTCGAAGCTATTGGCAAAAAGCTCGGCTACACAATGGACAACAAGAATTTTCACAATATTTCATTGGGACAAGGTCAAGAAGTGGTCGCCGAGCAAGCAATGGAAGTGGCGGCCAAAGAGGGACACTGGGTTGTTCTTCAAAATGTTCACTTGGTAAGCAAATGGTTGTCCACTTTGGAAAAAATGTTGGAAATACATGGCGAATCTAGCCATGAGAATTTCCGCATGTTCATATCTGCCGAGCCTGCTGGGGACCCTGCGGCGCACATCATACCTCAGGGTATTCTAGAGACGGCCATCAAAATTACCAACGAGCCGCCAACAGGCATGCAGGCCAATTTACACAAAGCATTGGACAATTTTAACCAAGACACCATGGAAATGTGTGCCAAAGAAACAGAATTCAAGTCAATTTTGTTCGCATTGTGCTACTTCCATGCAGTGGTTGCCGAGAGACGAAAATTTGGCGCCCAAGGATGGAACAGAAACTATCCATTTAATAACGGAGACTTGACCATAAGTGTAAATGTGTTGTACAATTATTTGGAGACAAATGCCAAAGTTCCATGGGAAAATTTACGCTACCTATTTGGTGAGATTATGTACGGTGGTCACATAACAGACGACTGGGACCGTAGATTGTGTAGAGTCTATTTAGAAGAGTACATGAATCCGAATATGTTTGATGGTGAGCTTAACTTGGCGCCAGGCTTTCCCATACCGCCAAGTTCTGATTACAAGGGATATCACAATTATATAGATGAAAATTTGCCACCAGAAAGTCCCTATTTGTACGGCTTGCATCCAAATGCTGAGATAGACTTTTTGACCACTACTTCGGAGAATTTGTTCCGAACTGTGCTCGAATTGCAACCAAGAGACGCGGCTGCAAGTGGCGGTGGAGAGGCTGGACAAACCAGAGAAGAGAAAATCAAACAAAAATTGGACGACATTCTGGAAAAGTTACCAGACGAGTTTTTGGTGAGAGAATTGATGGCCAAAACAGAAGAAAAAACGCCCTATACAGTAGTTGCCATTCAAGAATGTGAAAGAATGAACTTGCTTACCAAAGAAATGAGACGATCGCTCAAAGAGCTTAACTTGGGTCTTAAGGGCGAGCTGACAATAACACCCGAAATGGAGTCATTACAAGAATCTCTTTTCCTTGACCAGGTGCCAGCTTCATGGACCAAACGAGCCTATCCATCCATGTTTCCGCTTGGCCTATGGTACGCTGACTTGCTGCAGCGTATCAAAGAACTCGAGAGCTGGACAGGAGACTTCCAGTTGCCGTCAGCTATCTGGCTAGGCGGTTTGTTCAATCCACAGTCGTTTTTGACCGCAATTATGCAGACCACAGCGCGTAAGAATGAGTGGCCATTGGATAAGATGTGTCTGAGTGTAGATGTGACCAAAAAGAGCCGAGAAGAACTGGGCGGAGCGCCAAGAGAGGGAGCCTATGTAACAGGACTTTATATGGAAGGAGCAAGATGGGATGTACAGACAAGTCAAATCGCTGAGTCCAAGCTTAAAGAACTAACTCCATTAATGCCAGTTATATTTATCAAAGCAATTCCGCTTGATAGAAGAGAAACTAAAAATATTTATGAATGTCCGGTTTATAAGACTAAAATGAGAGGGCCAACTTTTGTTTGGACTTTTAATCTTAAAACGAAAGAAAAGCCCGCTAAATGGGTGCTTGGTGGTGTAGCTCTTTTGCTCCAAGTTTAATAATTTTTAGTTAAATATTGATTAAAAAAAAGTGATTTAATTTGGTAAAAAATTTATAAATTTTTTAAAATTGTTTTTATTTTTTTATAAAGTTTTTTTTTATAAATTCGTTAAATTTTTAAAATAAAATGCAAAAATAATTGATATCATTTATTTTCTGTTTATTTTATGTAAAATTTAATTTACTATTACTTAACAAATGAAAATTTAAAAATTAAAAAAAATAAAATAAAACTTAATGATGAGTAATATTTATTAAGAATTAATATCTAGCTGAGGCATAAATGATAAAGCTAAGTGAGCAAAAAACAATAAGAAAATAATAATTGAAAAAAATTATACGAAAATTTACCTAAAAAATTAAACTTTTATCACGGCAAATAAAATAAAATTAAGCATTGATTAAATTTCATGTCTGGAATTATTATGTAAGGAGTTAAAAACCATAACCACCATAATTATTGTTGTTGTTATTGTTGTATGAAGGATAAGTTTGAGGTGGATAAGTTTGTGGTGGATAAGTTTGTGGTGGATAAGTTTGTGGAGGATAAGTTTGTGGAGGAAGTGTTTGAATTGGTGGCTGAGTGAATTGATTTCCATAGGCACCAAATTGATTGCCATTGTTTCCATTCGAGCCTTGGTCAGCACCACATAGAGCAGGATTCAAGTTGCGGTCCATGTTGGCAACTTCGGCAGCTGAGCTTGATGAGCCAAATATTTGTTTACTACATTGGACTTTGCATGGCCAATCGCATTGTTTGGTAGCATCATTCCACCACAATTCATAGGTACTTGAACCTTTGGCACACAAGAAGTCTTTTCGGACACCTTTTACACACACATGGAATACATTACAATATTTTGAGTCGGCAACAAATGAACCATCGCTCACACCTTGGCATGGATTCTCGCTATCTGGAATTCTGAACAAATCGTTTGAATTATCTTCGACAACTTGGCCATTACCACCATTTGAACCTTGACCATAATTTCCCATATTGTTATTATTGTTGTTGTTACCTCCGCTTGGCACTTGTCCATAACTGATAAAATCATTTGAACCTTGTCCATATCCTCCAATTTGTTGATTGTTATTGTTGTTGTTGTTACCTCCGCTTGGTACTTGGCCATATCCTCCAGTCTGTTGGTTGTTATTGTTTCCACTTGGTTTTGGACAAGAGTCTAATACTCGTTGAGCTTCAGAAGTGCTTTCACTGACCGATGATCCATTGTCAATTAAAATACCACCTGGGCTTGTGCACTGTCTTCCTGTATCACATGGCCATTCACATTGGGCTTGTGGTTGAGGAACTGATTGAGATGTGCTGTGCAATTTCCACCAAAGTCTATCTCCAGATTGCATTACGGCACACAAAAATTCAAACTTATTCTTGTTGAAGCATCTGTAATACACATTACACCATTTACTTGGATAAAATCCATCTGGCTTATCAGCACATGTAAATTGTTCATTATCTCTTACATACTGTTTCCATGGCTCAACTTGTTCTACTTGTCCACTTGGCTGAAAGTTGTTGTTGTTTCCCATATTGTTCTGATTTCCGTATTGATTGAATGGTTGAGTGAAAAATACTGGCTGTGTTGTTTGTGGCATGAAATTGGTTTGCTGATAGTTGTAGTTATTGTTGTTGTTGTTGTTACCTCCACTTGGAACTTGTCCATAGGTTCCAAAGTTGTTATTGTTGTTGTTGTTGTTGTTGTTGCTATATCCATTGTTCATCGATTGTTGTTGGTTGTCAGTCTGGGTCAATGGAGTATAATAGTTTCCGGATGGACATCCAGATGGATTTTTGCTGGCAAACTCACACTTTTGTGTAGTTTCGTCATAGTAGAATCTGTCACCGTTTTGAGCACAACCGTAGGTTTTCTCTTGTTTGCCAAACACACAAGCATGGTAAATGTCACAGTATTGACTATCTTTGTTGGGTCCAGTTGGTTTATTTAAACAGTCAAAGCTGATTCCAGTTATGGTTTGCTCTTGAACAGTTGGCACAAATTGAGGCTCTTGTGGAACGGATGGTCTCTGAGGCTGCGGATTGACAGGGGGTTGTGGCATGTTGCCATACGATCCTTGTCTCACTATTCGGCTGTTCTTCCACCACAAGTCCTGATGTGACTTTCCAGCCAAAGAAACAATTATCAAAGACCAGACAAATAAGTTTAATTTTTTATCTAACACTATCATTTTGGAAATTGTTATTTTTCTTTTTGATGATTTAGAAACAAGAAAAACCTTGGGTTTAAATACTAGATTTAGGTAGGCTCATTAAACTCAACAAATAACAAGTATTTGAATTGTTTAATAAATTTACCTACGTATTCTCACGATTTTCAAATTGTAACAATTACCTAGATAGCTAGTTAGAGAGCATTAAAATGATATAATTATTTGATAAAGTTATTTCGGGACAAATTAAATTTAAATAAATCTTAAAGAATTTTTTGTTGATTGGATTCTTTTCGAGTATGACTTGGAGATTACTCATTTTTTTAATACATTTGATACCATCACGGATAATTTTTAGATACACAATCTTGGTGACATAAATTTTATATGTTTTTTTCATAAATTTTTTAGTAATTTAAATATTAATATGTTTTTAGTTAATATTAAATTCTTTTAACATCCGAATTTTACAAAAAATTCTTTATTTATTTGTTTTTTTGGCTTAAAGCTCAATTTTTTTAAAGATCATCTACAATTTCCGTAAGATGTTTTTAAAGAGAAGCCCAAGTTTTCCAAAACAAAGAACAAACAAGATTGGATTGACACAATTTTTTATCTCTTTGTTGATTTTATTAACCTACGTTTTTTTATTTTTTTTTTAAATTTTTCTTAGATGATATTTACATTTATTAATTTTCTATTTAAATGTTTTTCATTTTTTGTAAATTTTCTTAAATAAAATTATAATTTTTTTGATATTTAACTTTTAACTTAATTAAATACTTTTTTTAAAATATCAATCACAACAAAAAATTAACACAAAGTATAGAAACGAAACTTTTTTGTTCAAAATTTATTAAACAGTATTTATTTTGGTCTTTACCAATTTACAAAGCAAGAACAATTTTGTTCAAATTGAAAATTAACTTTATACATTTAGTTTTCTTTTGATCTATTCTTTTATTGAATTTATTAAAAATAGAAAAATAAAAAAAATGAAATCCTTTTAAATCGAAATGATTAGAATCCAAAAATTTGGTCATCTGAATACAAAATTTTTGTGCTTTTTTGCATCCAATTTATTTAATGAATTGAAAGTGATGTTTTAAAATTAAAGCCAAGCTTAATATTCAATTGTATGAAAAATTTCTTTTTTTGAAAATCTTGATTAAGCTTTTGGAAGTCGGAATAAAGAAGAAAATGCGTTTGGCTTTGGGATTTATTTTGCTCTTTCTTGGCTCTGGCTTTTCGGAAGGAATATCCCTGGATTGGGACTTGGATAATGATGAAAAGGACCAAAGCTATAAAATAGTGTGCTATTACACCAATTGGGCGCAGTACCGTCCGAAGCCTGGCTCTTACTTTCCGGAGGACATTGATCCATTTTTGTGCACCCATATCATATTTGCTTTTGGCAAAATAAATGACCAATCTGAACTGGAAGCTTTTGAATGGAATGATGAATCCACCGAATGGGCGCCTGGAATGTACAAAAGAACAATTGATCTTAAAAAAAAGAATAAAAATCTTAAAGTTCTAATTGCTGTTGGAGGTGATGTCTCATAAAAAAAGGTTGAACCAAGGTCTAATTTTTCTAATAGGTTGGAACCATGGATCTCTTCCATTTTCCAATATGGTATCCGATGAATTCAAGCGAAAAAACTTTATTACCAAAACAGTCGAGTTTTTGAAGAAGAACGAATTTGACGGCTTTGGTAAGAGAGACCAATTTCGACCATTAAATTATTCAATGTGAACTTTTTAAGATCTTGATTGGGAATATCCGGCAAATAGAGATACTGAAGATAGACCAGATGATAAAACTTATTTTACAATTTTATGCAAAGTAAAATAAAATAAACAACATATTTATTTTGACTTATTGGTTTTGGTAAGGAATTAAAAGCTGCATTTAAACCTCATAATTTAATTTTGACCGCGGCAGTGGCAGCTGGTGAAAAGTACATGAAAACCGCTTATGAGATGGCCGAAATTCACAAGTATTTAAATTAAAAAATAAATTTTATTTTTTAATATATCTTTATATTCAAAGACACCTTGATTTTATTAACATCATGGCATATGGTTAGAAAGCTTTTATCTTTATAATAAATCCTTATTCAAAATTTTTAAAAAGATTTGCATGGTAGCTGGGACAATGTGACAGGACACAATGCTCCATTGTATGCACATCAGTTTGACCGTGATCCTGGCTATAATGTGGTATTTTAAATTAGAGATAATAATTAATTAAAGACTTAATAAGACTTTTTTTTAAAAAGGATTTTGCTGTAAAACTGTGGCTTGAGCACGTACCGGCTAGCAAATTGGTACTCGGGTTATCAGCCTATGGGCGCTCGTTTAAATTAAAAGAGGGCTTTGAGTTATGTCCATTGACCGACACCCCGGTCTCTAGTGGAGGCGCTGAGGGAAAATTTAGCAGAGAGGCTGGATTTTTAAGTAATCTAGTAAAAATAATTAAAGCTTTCAATTGATTAAAAATATTTCATTAAAAGCCTATTATGAAACATGTGAAAAAATTTTAAAAAATAATTGGATTTATGTCTGGAACGATGAGCAAAAAGTTCCATATGCTTATTCGAACGAGTTGACCACTTCATCGGCAGAGCCAATTGAATGGGTTGGCTTTGATGATGTCAAAAGCATTGAGGTTAAAGTCAAATATATAATGGATAAAAAACTTGGCGGTGGTATGCTTTGGTCACTTGACATGGACGACTTTACGGGAACATTTTGCAATCAAGGCAAATATCCAATTTTGAGCACAGTTAATGCTTTGCTAAACCCAAAGCTAAAAATACCAATGCCAGATGCAAAAGTTTTGTGGACTAGTAGCGAATCTGGTAAGGCTTCAAACAGAGATGAGCCTGTCCATGAGAGCAGCTTATTTCTCAATGATACGGACAAAAAATTGTCTTCTATTGGGTTCTATAGCAGTAATAATGTATATGGTATAATTCAAAACAAAGGTAAATTTTTCTTCTGCTTGTAACTTATTTGGTAAAGTAATTTTTTTTTTCTTAAGTACTTCAAGTTTATAAATTCTGTGAATGCAAAAATGGCACTCATAAAATTAGACCAGATGGAGACAAATTTTCCTACACAGTTGACTGTAACATTAAACAAGTTTTCCCTGATGGTGAGGTAAAAACAGCGACCATAGCACCAACTACCACTGTTGTACCAAAAATAAACGACCATAACATTGAAAACAAAGAAAGCATCTGGTCAATATTGGGCATAAACTCAGCCAACACTGTGGCAAATAATCTTCTAGTGCCAAATTTATTTAGTATGTTGGTTTATCTAGTATTAAGAGTATTTAATTAACCACGATTTTTAAACTATTTATTTTATTTACAAATTTCGAAACATATATTTGCCATTTTTTATACATTTTTTTTATATTTAATTTAATTATTTAAAATAGCAATTTTATATAATAAAATTTTAAAACAAAATTTATTTTTTAAAGATTATGAAAACAAAGAGGAGCCAAGTCGCTTTAAAATAGTCTGCTATTTGAATAGCATGTTTAGTACTAGGAATAATTTGGCACAGATTGGGCTCGAAGATATGGTTCGAGCCGCACAAACGTGCACTCATTTTATATTTTCGAATGCAAGAATATGTCCTGATAAATATGACAAGATAGTGGTCACAAATTCACTTGATACTGATCTGTTTCCATTGGTAACTGAGTTGAAAAATGTCAATCCTAGAATAAAGGTTCTGATATCAGTTGGTTCTTATATGGACGGAACTTTGCCACTCATGAAAATGACTGAGAGTTTTATCAATCGAAAAAATTTTATTAGAAATACAATTATGTTTTTGAGGAAGTATAACTTTGACGGACTTGAGCTAAATTGGAATTTAAGAAACATTGATTCAAACAATAACTATGTACAAAGTAATTATCTAATCTTAAAAAAAGAATTTTCTAAACTAGCATCTGTAAGTATAAAAGTATAACTAAATTAATTATTAATTTTTTTAATTTAATTCTAATTAGCAAGTTAAAAATGCTTTTGCTCCATTTGATTATTTATTGTCAGCAATGGTCTCTGGCATTATTGAAGTAGCTCAGGAGTCTTATGAAATAAAACAAATCTCACGGTTTGAGCTTATTTTTTCTAATTAATTTAATTAAATATTTTTATTTGTTTAAAGATATTTTGATTTTGTAACCTTAATTAATTATGATTTTTATGAAATTCCATTAGTACTTAAATACAGTGTTCATCACAACCCACTCTATTCGAGCAATAGCCAAATATCTGTTGATTCATCGGTCAACTTCTGGCTCCAAAATGGTTTCCCAAGAGAAAAACTATTGGTAGGTGTCGAGTCTTTTGCCAGAACATATAAGCTGCATGCTAATAGAGTGAACGATCTAGGCAGCTCAATTTTAGGTCACGGTGAACCGGGCTTTTTCACCTCTTTACCAGGAATTCTCTCCTACTATGAGGTATGTGACAATTTATATGGCAAAGGTTGGCTAAGAAGCTGGATTTTGAGCGATATGGTACCAATGGCCTCTGGACTGAATAATCAGATAGCTTTTTATGAAGACTTGGAAAGTGTGAGCTTTAAATCTGAGTATGTAAGAGATAAAAACTTGGGAGGAATGTCACTTTTTAGTCTTGACAATGATGATTTTACTGGAATATTTTGCATGCAAGGTAAATTTCCATTGCTCGAAGCAATTAGAGAAACTTTGGAATATTAATTGTAGATAAAATAATTTAAAAAATATTTAAAATTAAAATTATTGAATCGAGTATGTAAATTTTTATATTTTAGACTTGGTTTATTTAATTTTTTTAGATAAAATTTATATTTTAATTTAAATTAATTTGATTATTTTTATAGATTTGTCTTTTAAAATGATAGCAAATTTATGGATAGTATTTTTTTAAATAAAATTGAATTAAAATACTATCTAGTGAAAAGTATTTTGTTTATCCGAAATGAAGAGATAGGCATTTTAAAAATTTAATATATTCTAATAGAATACCAATTGTTTTTTGCTAGACTTTGTTTATTAAAGCTTAGGTAAAAATAGCTTTTAGTTTTTTAATGGAAAATTTTAATTTCTCCTAGGATTTTGTCAATTAAAGCTAATTTAATCATCTAAATAACTCTGGGCACAAAAATTATATCACATTGTACATTTTTTATATATTTTAAAATTTTATTTTTTAGGCTAAGAATATAATAATTTTAATTAACTAATTAATTATCTGCCAGATATACAATTTGAAATTGATTGAAAATTTTCTAGCGATCTGCTTTAAATAATTGAATTTAGTGGCCTCGTTTTATCAAGATGATAATTAAACTTGAGCTCTTTTCATTCTTTAATACGCTGTTTTTTAATTTAATAAAAAAATATGCTCGAAGAGATAATATTGAGTATTAAAGCTATCTAATTTTTTTATAAGGAAAGAATTACTTCAAATAAAAGTCAAATGTAACAATAAAAATTTTAATTAAGATATAAAGTGGCTTAATATATTCTACAATCTAGTTTATTTTATTCACCACTGTACCAAGAATTGTTCTTGATATAATAATATTCAATTATATTTGAGAATAGAAATAATTTTCTTTTAATTAACTCATCGATTATTAGAAATAATAAATAAATAATTATATTTGCCAAAAAAATGATTTTATTACTTTAACAAAAAAAAAGTTATATTATTTATAAAATTTAATAATTAAATTAAAATAATCCTTTAAAAAATTCTATTATTATATTTCGATATATTTCACAACTCAACAGATAAAAAAGAAAATTCATACTATGATTCAAATAGGCTAATATGTACACTGTTTCAAATATTAATATTTGGGTATCTCTCATGTAGTCTAGTAGGCCAAGTGTATTGCTCAGTACCAAAGGTGTAACCAAAACAAAAAAACAAATATTCAAAGTTAACAATAATTTGTAAATTTGGTTGTTTTTTTTTGCTCTCTTTTTGGCTAAATCTTTTATTTTGAACGATTTTTTGACCAATTTGTAGCGGGTTTTATGGTTGCCAGTGTCTTCAGTGTCCTTTTCGCTTTTTGTGTCACTTTTGAGAAAGAACATGCTGTTGTTTTGGCAACGGGGATTTGGCAAGCTAAGTTGCTTGTTGATTTGAAATAGCCTGTATATGATCAAGATAGTGCATATGATCATTATGGTGAATGGTATGTAGGAATAAAGAAAAAGGTCTATCCAGTGATAAGCTTTGATGTAAAATTGTGCATAGACCATTTGGACACTTGGAGATGGATAGCATTTGACAAATTTCTCGCTAATGTTAGATACATTCTGGTAAAAAAGGCTGTAGTCCATTTCGGATAGGCGCATCCATATCAAAAAATGAAAGTCGAATAAAAAAATGACCAGCATCATTGCTAGAACTACTTTATCAGCACTGCCGTAGTCAGCAATGAATCTTTTGAGAAAAGACTTTCGCGGTCCCTTGTATTCGGGCACGTCCAGTGATGGCGAAGCCGAAAATCTGCGCGATTTGTTTTCCAAATTGCTTGCTGAACGGTTTGCTTTTAGATATGAAGGCTTCATTGGTCGTAGGGTTGTCAGTGTTACACATCTGAATACGCCCACGCCGGCCAAAATGTTACTTGATAGATGTGATAGATAATAGGTGAAAAATGAGTGCAATGAGCATACTAGATCAGAATGATCTCGGAAATCGTAGTCGAAATAAACATTGGATAAAATGTGCGGCAGTCCCACAATTACGTAGAAGAAGTCAATTATGGACAAGTAAGCCAAAAATCTAAATGTGGTCAAACCATTCAAAGCAGGACGAGTAAAGACATAAAAATTTATTATATTGCTCACAGTGCCAATTACAAGCACTATTGGTATAATTGTTTCCAGAAGCATTTCTCAATTATTTTTCATCTAAATGATTTAATTTAAACAAAAAATTATTTAAAAATTAATTATTTAAAAATTTTATTCAAATAACTATTTGGGTTGAGGGAAAAAATGTGAAAAAATAAAATAAAATAATAATTAAAAAAATTTATAAATGCTTTTTCTAAAGATATATTTATTTGGAATATCATGCGTATTTTAGTCATGTTTTTAATTAATTTCAATTTTAACTAATTCTTCTTTTTAGTTTTTAGTTTAATTAAAGATTTAACTAGCCAAAAATGTCTCTCTGTTAGAGGATGTGTAATCGCTTCCTTTAGCTTGGAGCTTATTTTAATATTATTTTCAACTGTGCCATTATTTCCAAAAGACAAGCTCTTCTTAATTATAGTCACAATTTAATTTTATTTTATATTAACTCAAATCAATATGATCCTATTTATCTAAAAGTTTAAATTTTAAGCTCTCTTCTCTTAATAGAATAAAATAGCTGATAATAGATAAATGAGAATCTACTTATGATTTTGCCTAAATTGTTTAGAATATTAAAAGCTATATAAGATTTTTTTCCAATTACGGCTATCTATTTATATTGTAATAAAAACAATTTAATACTATTATTTCTAAATTAATTTCGTTTTTTTAAACAAGATAAATTATCTATTATACAATGATGAAAAAGCTTATCTACGTAAGTCACTCTAATTAGAACTGTCTGTTACGATATTTTAATTTTACTAAAAATTTTATATAATTTTTAAATATTTAATTCAATCATTTTTAATGTCTTGAAAAAAATACCTTTGTTTTAAATGTGACAAAATAATACAAATTAGAAAATTGATTAAATCTTATCAAAGGGTCACGTTTTACTGGTGCTTTCTTAATTATGGTATTGAATGAAGCCTGAAAAATCCAAATCGAAAAAGCATATAAAAAAGATTGAAGATAAGCAATGAAGCCGGAAATGAATTATAAAAAAATAATATAAAAAAGGGGCTTTAAGGAGTATTGAAAGTTTCAAAGCCTCTAGGAGCATTTTCTTGATTCTAATTACTTTGAGTCTAAATTTAAATCGTAATTTGATCATTTGTCTCATGATACCACGTTTATTATTCATGTAATAAATAATTATTTAAAAAAAAAATTAATTTTTTTTCTAACCAAAGGCTGGAATAAATTAATCTCTGTTATTGAATATATTTTACGGACTTTGAATATATAATTATTTTCACTTGATTATCAAATACACTTTATTTAAAGTTGACTTAATTGAAATTTTAATTTTTAATTAAAAAAGTTTTATAAAAAAAATATATAAACTTGTTAATGAAAAATAAAAACTATGACATTGAGGGTCTTAAATGAAGTATTAGTAATTTTTCTGTCAAATGATTTCAGATTTCAGATTTGAGTAAATCTCAATCAAATAAAACTTATGAATCCCAAGTTATTTTATTTTAATTAAACAATTAATTTCAATCTGGTAGAGACATATTTAATTGTGCTAGAATTAAATTAAAAGCTGACAAGATGTTTTCTGGCATGGGATTTTTTTGCCATTTGGCTTCATGCAATTCGATTACATTATTGAAATTTTGATTTATTATAAACAGATACCAAGTTATTAAGTCACAGTCATATATTAATAATAAAAAAAAAGTTATTAATGCGCGTTAATGTACTATTCAAGCAAAATACTTAAATATTAAATTAACTTTTCATAATCAACCCTAAAAAAGCCAATATATCTCTGAGGAATCCATTAAGAGCCAAGCTGGATTAGGCACAAAAAACTTTTATATTTTAAGTCATTTATTATTTTTGTTGGATTTAGCCGGAAATTCCTATTATTTAAAATATTCATCTTTAATTGAATTTTATTTAATGAAATTGACTTGAAACAAAAATATTCTTACCATCAATATTTACTTAAAACGCAAAAAAATTTTTCCAAGGAAATGAGCTAATTAGCTCTGGCGAACACCCAAAGGTTTCAATTACTTTTAATAAAATTGATATTTTTTCACTAATAGTTCCTGTTAGAAAATAACCAGATAAACAAAAATTATTTAAGTAATTAATATTTTAATTACGAGTAAATCGATTGAAGATAATTATTTCAAAATAAAAATTTCATGCCTTTAGAGTGCTTTATTAAGAACAAAAAGTACCACTTAAGTTTCTATTTTCATTTTATTTTATAAAAAATTATCTTCAATATGTTTCAATATGGTAGGACTGATATGAAAAAAATACTTTAATTAAATCATTATTAAATTAATTCAATTCAATAATTTGAAATGCTGAAGCTAAAAAAAACATGGTAGCTGTATCGCTATTTGATCTGGCAAAGTCAACCAATTTTAATGAAAAAAATATTTGATTTGTTTTAATCCATTTTTAATTTGATTAAAAAATAATTTCATGTCTACAGGCAATGATTGAATTAAAATAAATAAAAAAATTTTTTTAATCACTTATAATTAATATCTTCTAGATCAATATTTTATATTATATGGTGTAACCGATAGCTGAATTTAATTAGTCATGTTGTTTAACCATATCATGTCTTATTCAACATTCTTTTATCTAGCCTTTAAATTTTTTAATTTTATATAATAAAAAAAATGCTAAAATCGAATGAAAAAATTAATTACAAATATCACAATAAAATAACTAGCATTTACGCATATTGAATAATTTTAATATCATATTTAATTAATTAAATAATCAAATATTTACGTAATAAGCTATTCTTTTAATATTTTTAAAATAGATAAATTTCAATTAAAGATAATTTATTGGAAAATTAAAATCCAAATTGAAATAATTATTTTAAAAAAATATACAGACTATTGAGTATTTAGCTTAATATTTATCGGATTAAAATGCATCGACTCAGACTAATCTCAACTAATACGCACTTAAAATTATCTAAAACTATCTTTTCTCCTATTGAGCATTAAAAATTTTTCATTTCTAATTGTTTTTTTTAAATCAATTTATTAGCAAAAAGTTTAAAAAATTATATAATAAATTTATTCAAAAGGGACCATCTATCGACAGTTTTATGTCAAAAACAAGCTTTCAACTCGATTTAAATTTCCTTTATATTTGTCGAGCTTAACAGCGTTTGTTGTATGTTATGACATAAATTAGTTCTATGTTATTAAGATAAAAAAAATCGACATAGCAATTCAAATTAGATATCAATTAAATACGATAGCATATATAATTCTAAAATGACAACCAATTCTAAAAAATTTATTTGAAATGAATGATTTAAATAAATAAATTTTTTTTTTAATGAGAAAAATTTATCTTTTAATTGAATAGCTTTGATATCAATTAAAACAAATATAATTAGAGACATATTTTTTTCCAAACAGTAGGCGCTAATATTCCCATTAATTTACTAAACCGGAAGAAAAAAATTAAACGCTTTTATTTATAATTTCAAATCATATTCACGCTCTAAAAGCATTATTTAAATTATTATTATTTATATAAAAAAATTCAGAAGTCTAAATAAACAAATGAAAAAGATTCGGCTACAAATTTAGTACATAAGATCTTTATAATAGAAATAATTTAAAATAAAAATCAAGCTTAAACTAAATTTGGCTAATTAATAGCTACATGATTAATAATCTTTTCATATTATCTTTTTCGTTTTGTCTCTTCAGTTAGTTTAGTCAGTATTTGTGATTAAATATTGGTCTACATTTTTATTGTTGTTAGAAATATAATTGAATTTTTAAAATTAGATAAAATTATAAAAATTTTAAAGATGATTTATTGATGAAAATTTTATTGGAAAAAAAATATTGTTTTAATAAAGCCATTTAATTCACCATATTACTTGGAAGTCATTCCATTTTAATAGAATTTCTTATTTTTACCTGTTTTGAGAGAAAATTCAACTCAAAAATACAGTAAAAAATTTCATGATCATAAAATCATTCTGGTAAATTCAGAATATTTTAACTAATAAAAATTAATTTGTTAAAAAACTCTACCATCATGGAAAGAACCATAATTATTCATCTAATGAAAAAGGCTTTACATCTATTGAAATAACCTTTATGCGTAATTTTTATTTTGGATTTGATTAATGATTTTAATTATTGGATGCATTCTTTCCAAATTTGATGCATATGTTTTGATATTGCTTTTCCAATATGAATAATATTGAATTTTTTAGTAGAAGAGCTGACTCATATAAATTGCACTGAATATGAATTAGCACTCAGTGTTATTTTGATTGAATGGTGCCTTGAATGTAACAACTATGGATAAAATACTACTTTTATTTAATAGAATATTGTATGTTGAATAATCTTAATCATTTTTTTGTATATAAAAAACTGAATTTTTTACTTAATTCTAAAATGGATATTTAATTTTCTATTAATTTTTACTTCAATTTGTCCATGGGACTTAAACTTTAATTAAATAAATAAATAATTTCACACTCCATCAATTTGTTGTCATGAGAAATTAAGATCACTAATTAGTTTTGAATTTATTAATATTTATTTAAATATAATTTAGTAAGTTGTGACTGAAGTTTAGTTGTCTTGTTTTATTTTTAAAGAAGCTTATTAGATGAAAAATTGGTATCTTGTCCATTTTTTAAAATTAGTTTAAGATTAGAATTTTGTTGATTTTTTTAAAAATAATTGTTTAATCTTTAATAAGAAATAGATTAGATTAATTAAAATATATACAACTTAGTTTTAAACCTAATAATTTTCATAAATTTATTCTATGTATAAAAGTTTAATTTAAATTAATTGAACAAGACAGACAAAAATAGTGAGCTTAATAAGTAACTAATAGATCATGCTTCACTTTCATCAGACTTTGCCTCTTTTTGTTCCACTTCAATTTGTGTTATCTCTTGTTCATTCTGCACATCTTTTTCAGCCTTTGGCTCGGCTTGTATTTCCTCATCAATAGGAACTATTAAACTATCGCTCGTCATTAACTCATGTTTGGTCACAAATTTGGTAAATCTTTTACACAAACTTGTCTCTTTCTAAAATTGAATATCTATTATTAGACAATAGAGATAGTTTATATATTAAAATACTTCAAATTTGTCATAAATATCTTTATGATGAAAGTAAGCATGAGAAAAAATTCTATATATCCTTCGACACACGGAGCCCAGTTTTTGTACACTTGATTCTTTTAGATTAACTCTAAAATATAAAAATATGGTTAAAATTTTTATTATTTTATTTTCTAGTATCATTTAAAACCTGCTTGGAAAATAGCGATTGCTGTTAAGTAAACAAGCAGCGCCGTCCAAAGTATGCCGGGTATAGTCGATGGCGCTACACTGCAAAAATATTATCTTTGAAAAGGATCCAATTTTAAAAGAAAAACTACTAAATACTTCTTTGGGATTTTTGTGGGCAGCGCACAAAAATATCCATTGTTCTGTAGCGGTCATTTGTGTACAAATGGACGGTGAGCATTCTTGCTGCAGTAGAACAGTAATCTTATTCAAATCTAAACAAAACTGACGCACATGCTCATACTTCCAAACACCTTCGTCTTGTTGATCTGGCAATTCGAGAACTTTGTCCACATCGCTGGCATTTTTTTTAATTAATTGTTGAATATACTTAGATAATTGATAGAATATTGATAGAATATAAAAAAAAAATTTTTTTTGAAAATTTGCGCCCACTTGTTGTACAGCTAGTGTGCTTTCCATTTCTTCAAGGTCTTCGTCAGGCCAGTTATTCCATTCCTTTAATTTTTCCAAGCTGGTTAAAACTCTTAAATCCAAATATTATCGAATTACTGTGACACAAGTTCCTGGTCGATTTCGTCTAAGATAGTTCGGCTTTGGCTGAATCACATCTTCCATTTCTCCTTGATATTCATTCTGATTGACCATTTCAGGACTAGTCATTACAGCTTATCTAAATTGAATTGAATGGAATTTAATGTTCAAATTGTCCCATAGAATTGACAGTTTCTTAGAAACTTTATTTTAATTTTTACTATTTAAATTTAATAATTGCAAGTATTAATTAACAAAAATTCTAGTTTTTTTTAAAATCTAAAATTTGAAAAAATTGAAAATTATGATGTTAATTTTTCATTTTTTTCATTTTAGGGTATTAATTGATTTGATTAATTATAAGAAAAAAAATTTTTTTTGACAATTTTATCCAAGATTTAGATTTCCCAAAGATTTATTTGATTTTTTTGTATGTAGTGCTGTAGCGGATATTGAAGAACTGTTACATCCTTGTAGTGTGCCAACAAAATTTTAAAAACAAAATCTTATTTTTTTAAATTTTTATTTATACTTTTCTTAAGTGAGTAAAAAAAATTATATATGCATATATAAATCTTTATAAACTTATATATATATATATTTTAAATAATATTAGTAAAATATATTTATGTATATATATATATATATATATTTATGTTAGTATATATTTGAGTAAAAATCTGAAAAAAATTAAATTAGACCAAAATAGATAAGAATTCTGACAAGTTCTTTCCGGTCTTTGAAAGACTGATACAGATAATGACAAAAATTAAATTTAAAAAATAATTTACAAAATTTAAAGTATAATTGATGTTTTTGTTTATATATATATATATATATGTATATATGCTGAAAAGACTTTATTGATTCAGTTTTTTGCTCTAATTTAAAGAAGAAGAATTTTCGACAAATGTATAAATCAAACAAAAAAATAATAAAATAAAACTAAACTTGATTTTGGAACAAAAAAATGTAAAAAAAATAAAGAACACAAAAAACTAGCATTAAACTTGTATAATAATGGTAAAACTTTAAAATTGATTTCAACCATTTTTGACTTAACTTTGCTTGTCAGCGCTTTGGACTCAAGCAACAAAACAATTCGCGTTTAATCGACCGGTTACTTGCAGCTCGGGTTAAAATCACTTTAGTTCAATAATAATTATCTACTAAATATCGGCTTTTATAGTAAAATACTCTTGGCAAAACAAGAGACCGTAACGAAGATAAAGCGTTGGTCGCCGCAACTCAATTAACACTTGTGGACACCGAATACTTGACTCACACAGACACACAAAAGTCTTACGAGCTACCCAACATACACTCTCATTATATCATTAGTGATTGTTTTGTGTTTATAAGTGATGCATATTTTTTTTTATTTTTATGTATTTTCGTAGTTTAATAATCAGTGAAAGTAATAAAAAATTTTATTATTTTTTTTGTGTGTTGAAAATGTTTAAAAATTAATCAAAATTCCATTTTTCTACTCGTTTAAGCTTTTTGTCTCTTAATTCAACAAATAAAATATGACAAAAAAAAACAAAATAAATTATATAAATGTTAGAAATGACTTTTTTTTTGTTAAGACAGAAAATAAAAAGAATGTTGTTTTAATTTGTAAAGTAGTATTTAACTTTGGTCCGAGGTGGCTATTGGTTGTGAGGATATATCTTGGTTATGGATCAATTTTGGTATTCATAAATTGCTTTTATTTATCTATTAATTTCAATCACATGTTGAAATAGATTCGTATTTTGTCGGCGCAAATAAATTACTCGATGAGTTTGAAGTAGTTCGTTTATTAGTCGACTTGAGATAATCATCCTCGCTTAATTGGACCACGTCCGGCCTGTCTTTGGCGTTGTATGTCAAACAACGCTTTATAAATGTCTTAAATAAGCTTTTGGTTAATATTATTCAATTATTAGATGAATCCGTGACCAATTTTTCTAAAATGCAACCAAGTTGGCAAAACTAGTACTAAAAAAGCTATCTTATCTATCATTTATCTCTTAGATAGCATAATCTCTTAATTATGGACTTAATATCCAAGACATTTTCAATCTTATTTTTAAATTGAATAAAAAATTGAGTATAGAAATTTAAATATATTAAGTGACATTTTTTTATAAACAATTATATCTATTCGCTACTATTTAAATTGTCATAAAAATTTAAAAGTTCTGTTAAAAAATATCATTAATCTTGATCGTGGCTGAAAGATAATTTTCAAAAATATCAATTTAGCTTGATAGCTAAATCTAAAAAGATATATTTGTTTTTACAATTAAAAAAAAAGCACACCTAAATTGATAATTGATAATTTTTTTAAGAAAATCAATTCACTAACTATAACTTATAGTTTTTATATTTATAAAATTTTTTTTACTTCCTTTTTTAACTTTAGATCGCGTTTATTAATACAATATGAATAATAATATGTTTAAGATATAAATTTAAAAACAAAGCTCATTTAATTTCACAATTAGAACAAAATTAAAGATTGAATAATTTTAAAAAAAAAATTTGTTACGAAATTAAATTTTTAATTGTATTATTAGTTAATTAATGAAAGAAAATAATTTTTTTTTTTATTAATTAATTTAGATTTTTTGTATATTAATTAAAATCTAACTAATTAGTAGTATGTTAAAGATAAAGTAGTCGGCTTAAGCAAAATTGGTCATGAATTTGACTGTGACTTACTTTGGCCTCTGCAGTTAAAATCGGCTTGGCTGGAAAGACAACTTCCTTGGCGTTTAAAATTATTTGATTTTCTAAAATAGCTGCCTGAGATAAATTGTGACCATATGGCTTTTGGTTTAAAAAAATTAAAATATCAAAAATTAAATTCTTTAGTGCATATTTTTATCTCTAATTACCTTTCTGCCATAAGCACACTGAAAAAATATACAACCAACACTCCAGACGTCCACTTTGGACGAAATTTTTGGCGGATTAGGACCCTGGACGAACACTTCTGGCGGCAGGTACCAATATGTTCCGGCACCTTGAGAAGTCAAGTCCATGCCATACTCGGGATCGTACTTATCCTCATCCATTTGTTTACTCAAACCAAAATCGGTGATTTTTATTTCACCACTGTGCTCGCCTGTGCCAAGCAGTATATTTCCTGGTTTGAGATCATAATGAATAACCGGTGGCTTTATATTTACATTTAGATATCTTAACGCACTCACTATTTGCATTATAATTGACCTGGCCTCTTTTTCAGGTATAGTCTTGTGCTGTTTGAGGAAAAAGTCCAAGTCATTGCCCTCACAGTACTCCAATACTGTACAAAATGAATTGGTATCTATCTCGAACAC
This sequence comes from Brachionus rotundiformis, assembly GCA_016802295.1. Lineage (NCBI taxonomy): Eukaryota > Metazoa > Rotifera > Eurotatoria > Ploima > Brachionidae > Brachionus > Brachionus rotundiformis. Next base: position 298,513 of record JAESIW010000203.1, read on the forward strand.
ATCGAATAGCTTGACTATACGCGGATGATCCAGCGTTTTGTGTATGTCATACTCTCTTAGAGCATGCTTAATGTAGTTGGCCTTCTTTTCGTCTTTCCAGTCTTTGTTCAACTGATGCACCTTGCACGCCACGTACCTTTGTTCCTTGATATCGAAGGCTTTGTGCACCTCGCTGAATCCGCCCTTGCCTATAAGCGATAACAATAGATAGCGTTCGTTTAGAGTCGGATGATCCTTGAATCTGGAATGATCTTCGTTGTGTATACGCTTTAGTTCACGTATGTGCAAGTTTCGTTCTCTTTCGAGCTTTTCAAGCTCCGATTGTAGGTCGATTTCTTCTTTTTTGAGCGATGCCTGACGTAAACGAAGTATTTCGTCTTGTTCGTACCATTCTTGAGTACTTAGGACATAGGCAATCGGCTTTACGAATGTGTCCGAGTCATTTTGAGATGAATTCGAATTGGATGAATTGTTGGCATTGGCAATTGCTGCCGCAACTGATGAGCTATTCGTAATTTGGCTAGATGTAATGCTGGCACCATTGTTCAGAGCGTTTGTTGGCGATGAGGACGAGTTTTGATTAGATTTGTTTGCCGAGGATTTTGATTCTTTGCCCGACTTGGAACCGGACTCTTTGTCCAATTGTGGACGCTTTTTCTGCAGCATTTTTCTCTCTCTGTCCAACTCGTCCTTGGCATGGTTGATTAACTCTTGTTGTTTCATTATGTCATTGAAAGCGAAGCCGTCCACCCAGTTTTCCACAAATGTTGCACCTTGACGCTGTGTCACAAATTGTCCCAATCTAAGCCGGTTTTCCATGCATTTTTGTCTGGCTTGTTTTTTTTCCAGTGTGGATTTTTCGATTAACAATTTTTTATTAAAATTCAGACACTTTTTAAAACTAACATTTTGCTTATCTAACTCTTTTTTCAATTGAAGCATTTCTTTTGCCAAGTCTTCTTTTTCCTTTAGATTAAATTTTTGGTTAAAATCATTTTTTTAAATAAAACATAATTAAATAGCTAAAGATCTTTTTATACTAATTGATTTATAAATTAAAGATAAACTTTTTACTTCATTTTAATCTTAACTTAAAATTTTATTTTAGCTTAGAATGGAAAATAATTAATTAAAATAGTCTTAAATTAGATAATTAAGTATTATTAATTAGAAAATTAGAATATAATTATTAATGATAATACAAACAGTATTTTATTTAAAAAAAAAAACTAAAATTTAAGCAAAATTATATTCTTTAATAAATTAACACATTTTTTAACTTTATTAAATTAACCATTGAAATTTTTAATGGTTAATTTAGTAAAGAATAATCATTCTTGGATCATTTATAATCCAGATCAATTCGAGGATTCTTAAGTGTAATTGCTACCTAACTGTCTCTTCTTTTTCACCCCAAACCCCAAATATTTTACCAAAAATAAATCTTTTTTTTTCTTATTTACTTCTTTATTTAAACTTATCTTTTTTTTATTTTATTTATAATATTATCTATTTTTAATCTAAAGTACAAATTTACAAATAAATAAATGAATTGTTTTAATTAACATTTAATTATTAGTTTTTTTTTTCTAATTATTAAGATAAATGTCAATAACTGGTTGAATAGATAAATTTTTAAGAAATAATTTTAAAAAAGAGACATTTTTTTAATGTTTATTTTAAAATTTTTGACTTACGCGAATAAGTTCGTCAATGCGAGTATTTTTTGTCTCTATTGCCGAAGCCGAGTCTATCATTTGATTAGTGGTAATATCAGTCTAGATTGGAAAAAATAATTAATAAAATAAATAAAATTTTTTGCCAAAATTTAGGTTTATGACCAAATTTAAATCACTAAGGTCAACAATTAATAATCATCAAATTTACATTTTATGGTCCACAAACACCGAATTCCTAAATTGTGGTATATCTGCAAGCAAATTCAAATGCACAATTAAGCAAAATGCTTGGCAATGATTAAGCATGATTTCTGAACATAAATTAAATTACAAAACAAAATAAAAAACAAATAAAAAAATGTTTATTTTTATAATTAATTTTGAGCAAGATAATGATAAATTTGGTCATATATTGAATATATTATATTTGATAATTCTTACCTGAGCATATTTGGTGCATTTAATAACTATAGAGTTTATCATGTTTGGATTGGTGCATGTGGTGGTGGTTACATTGCTTGTGGTTATGTAATTAACAATATTGGGCGGATAGGAAAGATTCGAGTTGGAGCCGGAGTCGGAGCCGAGTCCGCCGATGCTGGCGCTGCCGCCCGTCATCTGATTCATGCTCATATTACCGGTCTGAGAGCCCAATTGGCCATAGTTAGCCGGAGATATGTAATTGACCGGCGATGCTTGATTCGGATGATGGCCGTGCTTGGGCGACGAGGGAATATAGTTCATTTGCTGCTGTTGCTGGACGTAATTGTTGTTGTTCGAGTTGTTCGTTGAGCTGAAATGGAGCGGCGAGGGCGATTGAGAATGTTGCTGTTGCTGGTTGTGAATAGATGAGTTTGTGTACATTTGCTGATTGCTGGCGTTTGACTGACCATTCTGGCTTTGATAAGGCTTACCGGGACTGTTGTTCATCTGAAGTTGTTTTTTGATGCTTTGAGACGAGCCTGTTTGCATTTGATTGTTTAAATCCCATTTGAAGTTCTTGTTTGGAATGTCGGCGTTTTGGTTGCTGGCAGAAACAAGCTGACTTGGCGCTTGAATATTGGCGTTTTGCTCATTGTTTTTTCGCTTTCGCTTGCGCTCTTTGGTCGCCGAGCCGTTGTTGTTCGCGCTGGTCTGGTTCGACGACGGAGTCAGAGGCGTTTCGCCGGCTTTATTCGAGTTCTGGTTCATCGCAAACGTCATTCCCTGTTGCTGATGCTGCTGCTGCTGCTGCTGCTGTTGGAGCTGGTGCTGGTGCTGGTGTTGCTGCTGTACTGACATATTTACATTTATCGACGGTATGTACATTTTTTCCGGTGTATTACTCTTTATTAAAAATAAACAATATCTATAATAGATATTTTTTTCTTGTATTTAGTTAAGTTGTCTTACGTGATCTTTGGTAAAATTGATCTCGTTTTTCTGATCGTCAAGTGTATTACTTTGATTGGAAAAGTCTTGCGATACACTCTTTTGTTGAAAATAAAACAAGAATAATTTTGAATATTTTATTTATAAAAATTAAAAAAAAAAAAAATATATATATATAATAAAAATTTAACCAACTTTTTGTGGCGCAAAACGAGACTCGAGCATTTCTAATTTGCGTAATTGTTGTTCTTTATTATTAAAAAAAAAAGAAATAAAAGAGTTTAACTTTTGTCTTTATTAAAATAATTTTTACTGGCCTTGGACTTTTTCCTAAAATGATAAGACACTAAAATTACTTTCATTATCAAATTATTAGAAAAAAATAAAAAATAGTAATTTATGTCTAATTTAATAATTTTTCTTGGCAAGTGAAGACCAGAGGAATTTTTTTGATTTTCTGGTGACTCTTACGACCCTACGCGCTTGCAGAAGAGCCGGGTCTTATAAACCTGGCGATCAATTATCATATAATTTCACGATCTATAAATGTGATGATCAATAATTAATTTATCTGATCGTGAAAAATATTAATTGATTAATAAACTTTATTAATAATATATCTTTTTTATGCTACCGATTTAATTAATAAAAATAATGTTTTAAAATTTTTTTAGGTAGTTTTTTTAGTACAGTTTTCCCGATCTCGACTTTTTACTTAATTAAGCTTAATTATTATGAGGTTCTAGAATAAAACTTTCTACTGCAAACAAAAGACAATTACTTAAATTGATTATTCATTTTGTTTAGCTAGAAAAAAGAATATAAAGTTTTTGTTTTTGGTAAATAAAGAGGCAACAAAAATTATGTTGCATTGTGTTGAAGTATTTTTTAAATTTTATTCTAGTAAATTTTAATTTATCAAAATAGGAAGAATTTTTGTTCTTAATGATTTCGAAATTCACAATCTTTAGTATGATCATGTCTCACTTAAGCGGTGAGTTGTGTGCGCGAGTGAGAGAAAAAGTACCAAGCAAAAAGAAATTTATTGTGTGCCAATTAGAAGCCGCTTGCAAAACCTTAATTTGCTTATCAGCGGCAATCGAATGTAATTTAGTGTCTCAAATGCATAAATTATAATAAACTGGAGCAATTAGCTAATATGGTGAAAAATACCTGTCTTGAAAGAGGACTGCAGAATGATGGCAGAGTTGGCAGGCAGTTCCTGTTGGAGCATGCTGTTCGCCGAGGCCTTGTAGTTGGCGTTCAGCTGGTTGGAAATGATGTGGTGTTGGTTGAGAGTGTTGGTCGACGACGACGAGGACAAAACTAGATTGTTCGCATGATGCAACTGCTGGACTTGCTGCTGCTGCTGCTGTGGCTGTGACGGCTGCTGATTCGATGCACCAGTATTTGCTGTTGTCCCACCATGCATCATCATCATCATTATAAATTATTTATATGAGGATTATTCAAAAAAGCGTTCTCTCCTCTCTCTATTTTCTATTTTAGCAACTGAAAAGAGAAAATTATTTTAGGTTAGAATACGGAACGAGTATCCTAGGCGTAAAGCTAATTAGCTCACACATATACAAATACACACACACACACACACACACACACGCATACAAATAGAAATACTTTCAAAGTATTCAGAGCTCTCTGCCTCGGCTAGAAACTATCTTGAAATTTAGCTCGTATGCTCGTATGGTGGTGAGAGTGTGTGTGTGTATACGTGTGTGATAGTTTGTCGTCCTGCTCATTAAACAGAACACTTTAATTTGTAATCAATTTAGATTGGATTTAATTTTAAAAAAAATGAGAAAAAGAAAAAACAAATGAAAACATTTTATTTCTTAAGAGAGAAACCTACATAAATTAATCGCTTTTTTTCTTCTTAATTTGATTCTTTGCTTCAAATTTGAATATTTTCTCCAAATTTTTTTATTTTGCTGGTGCTTAAATTGCGAATATTTAATTTAATTTTGTTTTCGTTCTTGATTGGAAAAAAAGCTTTTTTGTCTTGGAAAGATTGATTAAAAATTTACTGAGATTAGACGAGAGATTTTCGAACACAAAGTTGTGAACTACGTTCGAAAAATAGCTAGATATTGCAAAAGCCGAGTAGTCGAGAGGCGACTGCTATTTTGTCTTACAGTACATGACAAGTCTTTTTTTTTCTTGTTTTAATTTCTGAGTTTATCTGCGCTACAGACTTGCTAGCACAATGAATTTTATGCTAAATAACTAATATCGATAGAAATAAAAACTAAGCGTTTTTAAGTCAATGTTGAGCTAAACCTATTTATTTATATATTACCATATTTGTTCGAAAGTGATTCTAAATAAAAGCGAAGCTTATCATTTTACGAACATAGTCTTGAGCATAATTTTTCCAAACAAGAACAAGGAAGTTCATAAATTTTACTACTAGAATCTAATTTCGAACAAATTTAAATTCATAACAACATTATAGAAAAAAATCAATAATTCACTTTTAGATTTGAGCCTGGTCTGACCAGCTAGTCTCTTGTCTTGATGAACAAACTTTTCCAAAAAGCTCTTAATTTTCTCTAAAAATGAAAATATAAAGAAAAAATTATTTAATTTGAATAAAATTCTTGTCATTTATATCAACACTTGTTAGTATGTAGAAATATTGAATCAAATGCTTAGGAACCTATTGACCTAAATTTAAAATCTAAGCTAAACGAATATTTAAGCTTTTTATTTTTTCATATTTTGCTACGTGTTTATATGCATCATTTATTATGTTTTCTTGAAATTTTATTTTTCCAAAAAAATGATACTCACAATAAAAGCTATTGATAAATTTAGCCTAATTTTCAGAACATAAAATAAACCACTTATTTCACAATCTAAAATGAGATAAAATTAAAAAAACCATATCCTTAAACAAAAAAAAATGCTGAATTTTCACTATTTATATATTCAGAATAAAAACAATGATAAAGAAAAAAGTCTGAGATTATTATTAGGCGAAAAACCACCACAACACTAAGCCTAAATACATAATTTTGACATTTTGTGTCTAATGTTAATGAACAAAACGCAAATTAAGCTGATCAATAAAATATCCAGTATTTAAGTTAGATAAGGCTTAAAATGGTAAATATATGCTTTGTTTCCAAATATATCAAAATTTATTACATTCTACTTTTGTCAGATCTTTGATTGCGACAAAAATTTTAAATTTGTGTCATTTGCGTAATAGGTCTATATCGGTGACAATCATAGATTTAAAAATGATAATTTCTTATTGCTTTTGAATAAGGCCTACATGAGCAAGCGATCCAATTTCCTTGTCATTTGAATATTCTGTTTAAATTATGCACATTAAGAAACAATGTATATATCTTTATTCGTTCTATTAAGTTCGACTCTAGTGTTACTAATTCCACCGTAAATATATATTTACATTAAAATAATTAATATAAAATCATTTAAATAATTATTCAAAGCCAATTTTACACAAAGGCAATAATTTACTTTCAACAAAATATATTATAACTCTCAAGACCTATATTTTTGATAATTTACCTATCTTATATTGGAAAAAATTAATTAAAATTAAATCTTCTGATTTAGTCTAAAAATTTTATGCTTATAAATCATCAATCGGCTTAATAATTTAATTATTAGCTGATTGCGTTTATGTTCTAGTTTGATTGTTTATTAAATAAGTAAAGAAATTATAATATTTTTTAATAATGAATATTTTAAATTGATATATCAATATTTTAAATGAATATTAAGTTTAAATATAAAATACTTCCGGTAATTAATGCTAAACATACTTGTTGTTTGTCTTATCAGAGCGAAACTATTCTTCTTTTTTTAAAAAATAAATTAAAAATTCGGTTATCTTTCATAAATTATTTCATAATAACTGAGAAAAATAAAAAAAAAAGTAATTCTTTATTTTTACATTAATATAGAACTGATAACTTCTTCCAATTTAATAAATGAGTCTTCTTTTTAAGCATAAATTTAATATTATAATTTAAATTCAATCATGGTTTTAAATTGATAATTTTTTTGGAACAAAGTCTTGTAAAAAAAAAAAGATCAAAATAAATAATTTATATTACGGCATTTAAAATTATTTTATATATTCAAAACAATATAATATTAGTCTATTGAAGGTGTAAACTTAAATTTTTATCATAATAAATAATCAAAAATTTATGAAACAAAATTTTATATTAAACAATTTTTCCAAATTAATCACATTATATTCGTGTATCTTTTATTAAGTTTCGCTTACTTGCCGAGGTGGATCAGTAGCTCTTTTAAAAATATAAAAAATAACATATAACTAATCAATTGATTAAAATATTTGATAGTTTAAACTAAACAAAAAATATCTCGGTTTGAAAAAAAAATTATTAAGTTAAAATAGGTTAATTTTATTACAGTTAATGGTAACATTTACACATCTTTTTTAGATTCAATGAATTTAAATTGTACCAAATAAAACACTACTTAGTATCAATTGCCTTTAGCTATTAATCTAAATGGCATTTGCCGATTAAAAATACTCACAATTATTATAATTTTATTAAGTTAATTTTAAATTTTATGTGACGAGCAAGTTTTCCTTTTAAATTTTTACTTTAGTTAAAAAAGACAGTTTCTAGATATACAAATCAATATTTTACGATACTGACAAAAACTCATCTTGGCCAACTTTTATCTTTCTATACATATTTATATAGGCCTAATTATTTTTATTTTTTAATAAAATTCTAACCTAAATCATTTTACCATGATTTAAAGTACTATTTTAATAAAAAACGCTTCCGAGAGCTTTAAACAGGTTGATTTGATTGAGAAAATAATTAATTTCTAGCGCTTGATCATTAAACACGAGTTATTTTGCATACCTTAACTGTTAATAAACAACTTACACAAATGTGGCTTGCTTGTCCAGAAAAAAATTGGCAAAAAATTCCAAATCACCCTTTTGGTAGTCAAGTGCAGTTAATAGCATCTAAAACTGGCTAGCAATCTTGCAGCATTTATTCAACAATAGTTAAAACCAATATGGCTGTCATTAAATTGAAAATTTTCAAACAGAACTTTAATCTATAAATAATTTTAAACAATAGTAATTTTTAAACTAATATTAAATAGAAGGCAAATTATTTTGAATATAATTGGCATATTTTATTTAAAATAAATTGGCATAAATCTAAATAAACTTAAACTAAATCGTCACAAGATATTGATTCCTTGTAATTTAATATATCAATTGAAATTTTACTTTTTTTTTATATATATATTTATAAATAATAAATATATTTGCTCTCTCTCTTTCCCTCATTCAGTTACTTACGATCCAATTCTGTATAAACTAAATTTTATTAGTTTATCATCTAACAACACAACAACCAAAAAACGAAAATTCCTTCAACACTATTAACAAAAAAATATATTTATAAAAACTAGCAATACTAAAATTCTAATCATAATGAATGTCGAGATGCGATGATTCTCAATCAAAAAATAAAAAGAAACATAATTATTTTAATTTTTTATTTATATTAATTTTGTAATTAATTGTTTAGGCCAATGATAATGTACGTGAATTAGTTAAGCTCGACAAATCTACCCTGTTGAAATTCTGCTCTCTTTAAGTATCATAATTCGATTGAAAATAAATCCTATCAATATTTTTATTTTAAAAAAAAAATATATATATTATTTCACTGAATTATAATTTAACATATGATTTCTACTGTGTCATCAACCCTCTTCATCTAACTTAATAAATATTATCAATTCATAGCACTCTATCCATTTAATCAAACAAAACATTTTATCATATTCTTATCCTAGCTAACCATAGGCATTCAGAAAAGAAAAAAATATATATATAAATTTATATTATAAATTATTAAAACTTTCTAAATATGACAATTTTACGCTATCAACGATAATGCAGTGTTTTATCAAGTGTCTTAGCTTTATTTAAAAATTATTAAAACAAACCTAAAAAGTCCAATAAAATTAAAAATTCAATTTACTTAATTTGCCACAAATCTGCTTATAGTACTATCTGTCTGTATCTATTACTTTATTTTGGTGTTGTTATTCAAAAGAATAAATCTTTATTCAGTAATTTTTAATAACAGAAACAATTAAATAAATGAATAGAACTATCTACTGTTGATTGAAAAAAAAGATAAAAAAGAAGTATGTTAAGATTTGAAAAAATTATTACAAAACTTAGCATATTTGAACATTTAATTTAAAAAATTAAGAATTCAACGTTTGCTCTTACTAAGGAGCAAAATCTTTCCAATCTTGATTTAAACTCAACATACCTGTGAATATTGTTGTCTAAGAGAATAGCAAAAATAATTTGATTGATAGTTAAATATTCAAAATGAATAATAACTGGTACAATAAAACCAAGCGGAAAATTCTCTATTTTACCAAGTGTTGCCGATAAAAACAACCAACAAGTTCAATTATGCGCTTAGCTTAGAAAAAGATAAAAATTACAGTTAACTTTATTTGATTAAAATGTATTTGGATTCCAAATTTTGGAATCATTATAATTTATGAATTTTGTGTCTAATCATTTAATCGAAACAAAATCCATAATTGATTAAAAATCAAGTTAAAAAGTTGGTCATATTACACTTAAATAATTTATAATAAATAAAAAAAATTTCTCTTTTACTTTTTTATTGAACAATTTTTTTCTATTTTAATTTCAAAATAATTATTCAACTTAATTTTATTTTTTTTTATCGGGCTTTCTATTTAACGTGTTGCTAAAATATTTTTAAAACATCATATATCCAAGAGAATAAGAAAAAAATAATAATAATTAGGGTTAAACTCACAATACTAAACTCATTATTCAGTTTAATAGACTAAATAGATTTTTATTTTTCCTCTAACAATAGCTAAACTCTTGTGGAAAAAAAGTGGACCTAAAAATTGACCGCAACTAAAAAATATATTTCTTTCTAAATAAACAAAAATTTAAACTAAAACTTAAATGCTTGATAAATTTTTCTTAATTTTGACTATATCACCAACTAGTCTAAAATTATTCTTAATTAAAAAAAACATAAAAAATTATGCTTTTTTATTGATTTAGTTAATTCAAACATCTCTATCAAACAATCATATTGGAATATCAGAATTAGCTGAAACAAATTGGTAGTCAAGACAGATTACCAAGCTAAATTAATAAAAAAAGGAATATTTCTTAACTTAAATCGCAATTTAAATCTTTAATTTTTTTTGTATGAGCCTAATTCAGGTCAACAAACATTAAAACTCGGTAAGGTAAATTAAAACAAACTAGGTAATAATGAAATGATATTATTAATTATAATAATCGTAGTTATATTCATAACTTAAAGTTCTAGCTTCGCCTCTTCAGCTCATTTTTGAATAAAATCAATCTTTATGTAACTTTGTAATTAGAATTTTCAAATACTTGACTCATTTAGAACCTCAATGTATGAGCTATCATTCAGAACACCGAATAAATTTGCTCTTTTATTAATTTAAATTTATTAACCTTCAGATATAGAAATAAAAAAAATAAAATAAACATTCTTTTTTTATTTTTTGCTGAGATATTTGTCAAGAATAATTTATCTTTTAGACATATTTTAGACAAGAATTAGACTCGGAAGAGCTCAATTGACAAATAAACTGAAATAAAATTCACATACCGAAGAGCTATAACCATGGCAATGAGGACTACAATATCAGTAAAAACACCTATAATACTAAAATAAAAATATAATACTAAAATAAAAAAATATTTGATTGATTTGAAAAAGAGAAAAAATATATAAAAAACTTTTGCTTGTAATTTGTCAGATATAAAGATTTCTACATCCAAATATGGTGGTTTTTTTATAAAACTTAGGTGTTCTAATTAGATGAACTTGGCCTTTTAGTAAAAGTAATACTAAACTGAGAGAGAAGAAGAAAAAAAATCATAATTTAGTAATTGATAAAAGAAAATAAAAATATCTTTATTTAAATAATTTGGGGATAACCCTCTTCTAGCTAAAATAACTTATATTTTGAAATATTTGCACTAGCGTTGGGTCATGTTTGGACCTTAAGTGAGAGAAAGGTGATTTTATTTCGAATTTTTTTAAAATAAAATTTTACTGAAGTAATAATAATCATATCTATATATGTTTTAAATTTTAATAGCTTGGTAATAAAACCAAAATTATGCTGCCCTAAAAATCAAATTTAAATAAAATTTAAAAATCTATTTTAATGCAAAATGTCCAAACACGAAATAACATTATTAGATGGAGGTCTGAGTACTGAACTTGCCAGACTTGGATTTGAGCTTGGTGTAAAAATTTTATAATAATTTTAATTTACTAATTTAAAATGCCAAGAATTGTAAATTATGGACTGGAAAATCAATTACTGATCGGCCAGATCTATTAAAACAAGCTCATTTAAAGTGATATAAAATTAAGATTAAATTTTTTCTAATTAAATAAAAAAATTTGTTTAGTTTTATAAAAAGCGGAGCTAAAGTTATTACAACCGCGTCTTATCAACTGAGTGTTGAACTTATAAGACAAGAGTTAAACTGTTCCGAGCTGCAGGCCAAAAATTTGATCAAAAAATCTGTCCAAATAGCTAGAGAGGCAATCAGCGAAGCAAATAGTAAATTGATAAGGATAAAAATTTATTCAAATTTATTAAAAATTGAAAAATAAAGATCAAAATGTTTTGATAGCAGGCTCAATTGGGCCTTATGGAGCGTGTCTTTGTGATGGATCTGAATTTAAAGGAGATTATGTTTCCGATATGTCTCAAGAAGTAATTTGTTTTTGCATTTTATATTACAAATCTGTCTAAAGTGACCAAATACCATAAGTTTTTGATCGAATGGCACAGACCAAGATTAGAATGTCTTTTGGAAGAACAAGTTGACTTGATTGCAATAGAAACTATTCCTTCAATTAAAGAGGCCACAGCCATTCTAAAATTAATTTCAAATTATCCAAATGTTAAGGCCTGGTTGTCTTTTTCGTGCAAAAATACTTCTGACATAAGTATTGGAGAGAAATTTAGCAATGCTTACCATTGTTTTAAACATAACCAACAATTGATAGCGATTGGAATCAATTGTACTTATCCAAGGTATATATCAAGTCTACTTGAATTTGTTCTAAAAGAAAACAAATTAGAAAAGCCTTTGTTGGTTTATCCAAATGATACAAAGCGATGGGACGAAAAAAGTTTAAAGTAAAATAAAGAAAAATAGAATATTAAGTAATTAATTTCGTAATTTAGATTTGTGGCTGAAGATAGTGAAGATCAGATGAAACCAGTGTTAGAGGAGATACCAAAATGGATCCAATTGGGTGCTAAATACATCGGTGGCTGTTGTAATATTGATTCAGAGCATTTGAAAAAAATAAAGGATATAATTGAAAAATTTTAATAATTTAATTTTTTTTAATTGAATAAATAAAATAAAAATTTTAAAGTTAAGTTTTTAATGATTAATCTCCTCAATTTTAAATTACCATGGCTACTAAATTATTTGAAATTTCTAAAAAATAAAGATATTTGTCAATAATTTATTCTTAATTTATCAACTAGGCAAAAATGAGTATTGAAAATTTATGTGACATTGAATTAAATTCAAACTTAAATTACATTAATTGTTCAACAATAGCATTGATTAGAGAGTATTTAGCTCGAAAAGTAATCTAATTTAAATCCAATGTTTTAAGTCCATGGACTTTTTTTTTCCAAGGGTTTACGAAAGACTTTGGAAAAATTCGATGAAGAGAATTCGGATAACTCTTCTGAAAGCATCAATAGCCGGTCAAAATTGGTCGAATTTTTAAATATTCAAAAAATATACGAAAAAAATAAAGTAATTAAAAATTAAAAAAAAATAAATGATTATTTTTTTGCATTTAATTTTTTATTTAGACTTTAAAAACCCCTTTTAAAACGCTTTTAGAGCTTTTGATCAGCTTTCATTCAGCAAAACTTAACAATAAAAATACACCATTCGACAAAGTGGACATGGGTTCAAAAAAAAGCTTTATGGAAAAGTCAAATTATAACAAAAAAAGTAGAATTTTATCTGTTCTACCATATTGAGATAAATAATTAACCATTTTCTAGTGAATGATCTGAAAATTGATGACGCTGATGAAGGAGAACTAACTGAAGGAAACGAAAAGAGAATTGACTCCAAGAAATCAAATGATAAAGAGACTGGGATACATAAAATTAATAGAATAACAAAGATATCTAGCAACAAAAAGTCTAATAATTTAGAAAATGAAAAAAAATATTTTGAACCAAAAAATGATAAATCAGATACCGAAGATGAAAAAAAGGAAGTTTTTAACTTTCAAAAATTTCTGGCTAAACCAGAATCTAAAAACCATATTTCCTCATCGAACGACAATTTAAAAGAATTTAATACATCATCTGAATTTGTTATTAATCCAATTAATTTTGAGACAGCCAAAGTAATTAAACTTAAAAAATATTCCATTATATTATTTATTATAAAATAAATATCCAGTGTCATAAATTTTTATTTTTTACACATTTTTTAAAGAATTTAAGAGATCTAATTTTTGGAAGCATAAATCAAACATTTAATGATGAGTGGAAAATTCAAAATTTGAAATTTTGTGATTTTGCTAAAATTAAATTTGGTCTGGTACAGAAAAAAGGTGGTCCATGCGGCGTTTTAGCAGCCATCCAAAGTTATGTTGTATTGGAACTTTGTTATGGCAATGATAACGAGCCTTCTACTGATTTGAACCAAATGTAAATTAAATTAAATTAAAAATCAATTAATTTTGTCTAAAATATACTCTAAAAAAAGATTTAATCCAAGTAAAGCTTATCGATTCAAGGCATTGGCTAAAGCTTTGGCAAAAATGCTTTGGAAATGCGGCAAAAACTCGCAGGCAATAGTTGCCAGCCCAACTTCTAAAGCCCACTTTCCACCCAGTGGAAAATATCGAAGTGATGGATTTACTGAAACTGTAATTTGTTGTTATAAGTTGTAATAGATAAAAAATTATTTAATTAATTAAAATTTAGATTAATCTTGTTAAATTTACAAATTATGACAATTTGGAAAATTATTTGACAAAAAATATCGAGTCATATGAGCATGAACGAACATATGGATGCATTATGGTACTTTACTCGGCTATTTTCTCTAGATCAATTGACCAGTAAGCAAACATATCAAAAAGATTTTATCATTTAATTTAATCAATTTTAGAATAAAAAAAGACATGGATGATACAAATAATAAATTAATGGGAAAACACGGCTATTGTTCAATGGAAATGGTAAATTTGCTAATTCATGGTCGAGCTGTGTCAAATGTTTTTAATGACACGGCAATGGTTGACCAATTGGAACTCAAAGGCCCCAATAAAAGAAACGATGTTGGACTATTATCTTTATTTGAACATTACAAGTCTTGTGAAGTTGGATCATATTATAAAACACCAAAATATCCAATATGGGTAGTGTGCTCTGAATCTCATTTCAGCGTGCTATTTGCACTCAGAAAGGATATTTTGAATGATTGGAAAGCCGAGACCAAGTTTGATTTGTATTATTATGATGGTTTAGCTGGACAAAATGAACAAATTAGACTAACTATTTGTAATATTTGCCAAAGATGATTTTATTTTAATTAATTTGGGGATAAATTTTTTAGCTAGCAAAGCATTCCAACCAACAAGACCAGCATTTTTTGATGAGATACTTCAGAATAAAAAAAGTGACAAAAAAGAGTTAATTCCTCCACTAGAGCTTGTGATAAGAACCAAGTAAGACTATATTACCATTTTAAATGTTAAAAAAAACTAAATTTTCCAACAAGGTGGAAAAATGCTTATGTCGATTGGAATTCTACTGAACCAATTCTCTAAAACTTTAATTTTAATAATAAAACGATGTATATTCAAAATTTTGATTGCTATTTAAACAAATTGGTTTAGATTAATTTAAATTAAACTAATTTATTACTTTTTAGTTTTTTTATTTAAAAAATAAACCTCTTTTAATATTTTTCAAAAAATTAATAAATTTTATTTAAGTTAATTTTGTCTTTTGATTTAAAAGTACCATAAATCTAACATTACTAAATAATGACGAATTATCCAATATTATTTTATTAAAAAATGAACATAAAAAATTACATTTCTAAATTATTGATTAATTTAAATTAATGAATTAGAATTATTTTTTAAAAATGACAAGTGACATTTTACGGAATTATGAGCAACAATTTGGAGTTTTATGTGCCGATATTACCAACAAAATATCAGTATCGGCCAATTCGTCCGACAAATCTAGCTCAATATCAGCAATTGAAGGCCTTTTCCAAGAAGCAATGGAAATCATTGAGCAAATGGAACTGGAAATTAGGGATGCCAATTCGTCAAAAAAAAGAACTCAGGAACAAAAAGATAAATACATGAACATAATTAACAGTTACAAGTCGGAATTATCTCAATTGGAAAAGGAATTCAACCGACAATTAAAGACCAAAAATTCCAAACAAGGTCTAAATGCCAATTTTGAAATTCAGTTAAATGAACTTAACCAAGAAGATTCGGAATTGTTTGATTTGAAAAGAAAAAATGATGAAAATCTAAACAAAATGAATAAGAATTTGGAAAATGGTTACAGAATGGTATTAGAATCTGAAGAAACTGGCAATAATATATTAAGTGATTTGTTCGGCCAGAGAGAACAAATGCAGCGGGCCAGAGATCGATTGAGGGAAGTCAACAATAATTTGGGAAAGTCAAGTCGCGTGGTAACTGCAATGACTCGAAAAGCCCTTCAAAACAAATTAGTTCTATTCGGAATGATTATTTTCTTAATTATAACAGTAGTGTTTGTCCTCTATCTAGTAATTAAGAAAAAACTAAGCTAAATGATTCCAATAAAATTCATATTTATTTTTTTTAATTCAATCTTAAGATTATTTTCCGATTTTTTAACCGTATAATAGTGCATTATTTTAATAAATTAATTTTAATCTATCTTTAAACCAATTAATATATAAAAAAAAATTTTCAATTATAGATAAAATAATTTTTTTTTTTAAATTTGATAAAAATTTTTGAAAATTACAAAAATAGAAAAATGCTTTTTAAATATAATGATTAGATTATATTTTTTTATTTACTGTAGGTCATACATTTAAGATGCTTTTTAAAAAAAAAGGTAAAATAAATAATTACGAATATACTAATAATAGATAAAAATATTTGATAAAAATATTGAATTAAAACAAAAGTGTAAAATAAAAAATATTAAAAAAAATCTTAACATGTACCGACAATTAGTTTGTTTTAAAATAAGTTAAATATTTTGTCTTTGACGAGTATTGTCTAATTAAAAACTGGCCATAATTTAACTAAATTAAATTTTTCTTTAACATGTGCTCATTTAAATCTGTTTTAAAAAAAAACCAAAAAAAAATTTTTTTTTACCATATCTTTGTACATGAAAAAGTCTACGAATTCAAACCATATACATGCATTAAAAATTTCTTATAATTTCTAGAAGAATCGTGAATCTAAGCTATTATTTTTAAAAATTTGCTCTTACCAGAAAAAAACTAATTATACTTCACTATTGGTATATCCAAATTAAAGTAAAACCAACAATTTAGATTTATTCTTTCGTTTAATTGATAATGCCAGAAATTGTAACCAATGTGTAAGTGAATGGTTTAAAGTTAACTTAAAAATTATCTTAAATGATTTTAAGACATGTACCTCAGTGTCTCTGGGCTCAACGAGACGACATTGTCTATTTAACTGTTGCAGTGGAGGATGTGGAAAAGCCAGAGGTCAAGCTAGAAGAGAATAGTCTTTTATTCAAAGGCTCTGCTCACAACCAGAACTATGAATTGAATGTTGAGTTTTTTAAACCAATTAATAAGGAAGTAATAATTAATAAAAAGTGATGATTCATTTGTATACATTTTTTTAATTAAAAGGAAAGCAAATGGGGAGTATACGCCCAAAAGCATTGGATGTTCATCTTAAAAAAAAAGGAGAAGGGTCCATACTGGCCAAGATTGCTAAAAGAGTCAAAGAGGGTTCATTGGTTAAAGGCTGACTGGAACAAGTGGAAAGATGAAGATGACGAAGAAGAAGAAGAAAGTGGTCCACAAGGCGGTGGCGATTTCGATAGCATGTTCAGACAAATGGGAGGTCTCGGTGGAATGGGCGGAATGGGTGGCATGGGAATGCCAGGAATGCCAGGAATGGACGATCTACCTGATTTGAACGACATGGATGATAAAGAGGACAGCGATGATGAAAGTGAGCTACATAAGATATGACTCATTTATAGATTAATTAATTTTTATTTAAGAGCTTCCCGATTTAGAAGAAAATACGGAAAATAAAACCGAGCCTGAATCAGCTTAGATAAATTGCTTTTATCTAATCTTATTCATACTTAATAAACCACATTTTGTTTCGTCTATTTTAGTTTTTACATATTTATAAATTAAAAGCAAAATTTGATTTAAATAAAATTATTAAAATGAAAATTTTAATTTAAAAATAATTTAAAAATTACTTCAAATTATATCTATCTATTTATTTATTTTTTTAAATTTTATGTTTATAATAATTATCAATATTGAGCTGGTTTGAATAAAAAAAAAGATTTTGTTTATATTCAGTTGATTTTTCAGAATAAAGCATTTTGGCATATTATATCACTACCTAATGCCACAGTTAAGCTTTCATTTGGAATTTATCTATAATTTTTTTTTATCAAAAATACTATTTGTTTTACTAAATGATAACTTATCAAATAATAATGAATTTTAGAGTTAAAAATGGGTTTGTTAATATACTTTATATATAGATTATTTTTAAAAATTTAACATGGTTGTAGTGGACGAAAAATCAAAATTCGTTCGCCATGTTAGAAGATATGTATACCAGAATAGGTGGTGCTTCACATTATTTTATAAAAATATTTAACTCGTCTATATATCAACTGAATGAAGCAATCTATTTATTTTAAAACTAATTTTAATTATTATTAAGTGAAAATTAGTCTCCAACTAGTAAATTATTTGTATAAGATCAAAACATTTAATTCTTGATTGGATTAATTAAAGAATTTTCGGAATTCATAAGAAAAAAATTCAAAACAAAGCTTCATTATTTGACAAGATATATAATGGGAAAGAATTATAGAATATATTTTGGTCCAAAAATATGGAAGCTTAAAATTAATCTAAAATGATCATGATCAAAAATTATTCTTTCCTATCATTTTTATTATAAACAATGTTCGATTAGCTTGAGAATTAAAAATTAAATTAATAAAAGTATTTTATTATTACGTCTCTACTTCATTAAAATCTTACAAAAAAACAAAAAAATGCCTTGAGTTTAGTTGCTTTTATTATTAACACAAAGTTTAAATTAATACCATTGAAAGACTTTTTAAACATTTTTTTGATTATTATTGTTTACCATTCAACTTAACCAAGACATTCTTAAGTAAAATAAAAATTTCTCTGATAAATAGAATGGACTTGTTAGTAATTAATAAATTACATTTATAAATGTCACCCTCCTCTTTTCGCAACCGGGCTTGGGACCGGCTTTGGCAGAGTTATGACGGCCAACCTTTCCCTAAGAAGCCAGTGGGACGTTCGTCATAAACAGCGCCACTCATCCGAGCACTCAAAATTGGCTGCGAACTCGGCAACTATTTAGACTAGCTTGGAACCACAAACCAAGCGACTTAAAAGTCTTAACTTAAGGCTTCCAAAGTTACGTACTGTCTGCAGAGGGTCAGCTGTACAGCAGATTCTCGCTCCTTTCGGATTCTATACTGGGAGATGGTCGAAGCCAGCGGCGCCCTCATACGACAAGACTTGGACAAAGACCCGTAGGCCTATGTACCCGCCATACAGCTCTTCTGCAGACTACGTGAAAGACCACATGCACATACGATGCATGTGGCTGCCACCACCCTCCTCTTTTTTCATCAGGGCTTGGGACCTGCGGATCGGCAGAGTTATGGTGACTGGTGCTCTTTGAGTCCATTTTCTAAAAATAAAAAAATTTTTGAAAATTTTTCAGATTTTAATAATGAAATGAACTTTGATTAAAATCATCTTCTATTTATACTTCTCTGACCAATTTAACTAATTTAATAAAACAGTTAACTTTAACTAAAGAAAATTAAAATTCACGATCTTGTTCGGTTGTTAAACCAAAAAATTTAAAAAATCTAAAAAATTGTATTTATATCCTTCTGATTAATTTTACCAATTTAATTAATTTATTTTCCTATAACTAAAATAAGGTGACTTAAAAAAATCAATCTGCTGAATTTTTACTAATTGTATTCAATTTTGGCAATTCATCAGATTTACAATCTGCCTGTTTACCCGTTCTGTCTGTATCTCAGTTTACCAGCTCTAAATTAACAAATAATAGAATTAAAATCCAAATGCTCAATGCTCACACAGCTTTTTGGAACCTTCAGGAGTCATTAATATGTACTGTGTGATTATAAAAGATAGAATTATTTTTTATCTTTTTAATTGATCAAGATAAAATTTTCAAAATATTTAACTGTTTTTAATTTTCTGGACAAGAGTCAAAATATTCGATTAGAATTAGATTATTTGTCTGCAATTAAAACATATAAATATAAAATTTCTCAATTAATTTAATAATTACAAATTAAAACCAAATTTTAATTTAATTTTGCGATTTTTTCAAATTTTAATTTTATACTTTATTTTAAATATCAAAAATTATTTTTCAATTTTTTTTTCTCCTTGAAAACGAGAAAATTGTGCTAGAATGGTCAAGGAACAATTTAGAGAAACTGATATAGGAACAGTCATTAGTCATGTCCAATTCACTCCATTTTCATCTAAAGACATTGCCAAACAAGCAACAATTCAAGTGGTGAATCGAAATTTGTATCTCCCTGATTCGTCCCACACTGCATGTCCTTACGGAGTTCTCGACCACAAATTGGTAGACCAAGCTTCAAAAATATATTTTTTTATAAATCTAATAATTGATAATAGGGAACTAGTGAGAAGGATAAAAAGTGTGATACATGTCATCAAGATTTGGCTACCTGTATAGGTCACTATGGTTACATTGATCTCGAACTTCCAGTCTTTCATGTAGGATACTTCCGAGCCTGTATCACCATACTTCAAATGATTTGCAAGGTGAGAGCGATTTTGAAGCTTATTAAATGTTTATAATCAAAAAATTGTAGAAATGTAGCCATGTATTGCTGACTGACAAAGAAAAGATTGGGTTTTTGGACATCCTGAAGAGAAAAAATATTCCGTACTTGTCCAAAAAATCTTTGAGAAAGCGTATCCATGAAAAAGCTAAAAAGAATAATATTTGTTTTAATTGTGGAGACTTTAATGGTATTTAAAAAATTTAAAAACTTTAAAAAAAATTTTAATAGATAAGTATGATAAGGTGTTGTAAAAAAGTGCGGCCTTCTCAAAATACAACATGATAAGTACAAGTCTGTGAAAAAAAATGAAACGATTGTCAAAGACTATCTAGAATCATTCAGCTTGGCAAAAGAATACAATAAAGATATAGATCCTTTGATTGGAAAATCTCACGAAATCTTAAATCCACTCAAAGTATTGCAGCTATTTAAAAATATTCCAAATGAAGATGTTCCATTGTTACTGATGAATCTAGATTTGGCACATCCAAAAGATTTAATACTAACAAGAATTTTGGTTCCACCTTTGTGCATTCGTCCATCAGTTGCCAGCGATTTCAAAGCTGGAACGTAATTAATAAACCAATTTCTAATTGTTTGAACCAATTTTAACATATTTAAATATCTTTTCAGAACAGAAGATGACGTCACAATTAAATTAACAGAAATTGTATTTTTGAACCATACCATCTTAAAGCATAAAGCTCAGAATGCCAGAATACAAATGATAATAGAAGATTGGGACTTTCTGCAATTACAATGCGCCTTATACATTAACAGCGAGCTGAGTGGTATTCCATTAAGTATGCAAGTAAGTTTCACTGTATTTTAATTTAATTAATTGTAATTAACAATCATTTTTAATTATGTAAAGCCGAAAAAATTTACCAGAGGTTTTTGCCAACGCCTCAAGGGAAAACAAGGTCGGTTCAGGGGCAATCTTAGCGGCAAAAGAGTTGATTTTAGTGGTCGTACCGTAATCTCACCAGATCCTAATTTAAGAATTGACCAAGTAGCTGTGCCAGTGCATGTAGCCATGATATTAACCTATCCAGAAAGAGTTAACAAGTCCAATATTGAATTTTTGAGAAAGCTTGTCATGAATGGTCCCGATGTTCATCCAGGTGCAAATTTTCTTCTCCAAAGAGGCACTGATATGAAA
Organism: Brachionus rotundiformis; assembly: GCA_016802295.1. Classification (NCBI taxonomy): domain Eukaryota; kingdom Metazoa; phylum Rotifera; class Eurotatoria; order Ploima; family Brachionidae; genus Brachionus; species Brachionus rotundiformis. Next base: position 320,029 of record JAESIW010000203.1, read on the forward strand.
AAATTTCTAAAATTTGGCAATAGAGCTCAAATTGCCAAAGAGCTTAAATATGGTGATATTGTTGAGCGCCATTTGATAGACAATGACATAGTTCTGTTTAATCGTCAGCCTAGTTTGCATAAGCTAAGTATAATGTCATTCTATGCTGTGGTAAAGCCACACCGAACATTTAGATTCAACGAATGCTGTTGTACTCCTTTCAATGCAGATTTCGATGGTGACGAAATGAATCTACATTTACCACAAACAGAAGAAGCCAAAGCCGAAGCGTTGGTTCTCATGGGAAGTAAATCCAATCTGATAACACCCAGAAATGGCGAAATAATTATTGCAGCTACTCAAGATTTTCTCACAGGCGCTTATCTCATCACTCTAAAGGACACTTTTTTTGACCGAGCCAACGCCTGTCGGCTCATATCCAGCATTTGCTCTCAAGAAGACTCGGCAATCTATTTCGATCTACCTCATCCAGCTATCATAAAGCCAGTCAAGCTATGGACTGGTAAACAACTGTTCAATCTGTTGCTAAGACCAAATAACAAGTCACATATAAAAATAAATTTGAGAACAAAAGGCAAGAATTATACCAAAAATGAAGATATGTGTGCCAATGACTCTTTTATAGTAATCCACAATAGTGAACTGATATGCGGGGCTTTGGATAAAGGCGTGCTCGGATCTGGCTCTAAAAACAACATATTTTATCTTTTATTAAGAGATTTTGGTGAAAAGTACGCGGCCAGTGCCATGTTGCGCTTGGCTCGCACAGCTTCTTTTTTTCTAATGAACCGGGGTTTTTCCATTGGTATTGGTGATGTGACCCCTGGATCAAAATTGCTTTCTTCCAAAAAAGAACTTTTAGCCAAAGGATACTCAAAATGTGATGATTTCATCAAGCAGTTAAAGGAAGGAACTCTTCAGTGCCAACCAGGCTGTAATCCAGTACAAACACTTGAGGCCGTAATTCTTAAAGAATTATCTGTTATTAGGGACAAAGCTGGTGATGCATGTCTTAAAAATTTGCATAGACATAATAGCCCTTTGATAATGGCTATTTGTGGCTCAAAGGGGTCGTTTATCAATATTTCCCAAATGATTGCCTGTGTGGGCCAGCAGGCTATCAGTGGTTCGCGTATTCCCGACGGATTCGAGAACAGATCTCTACCTCATTTTGAAAGATACTGTAATTAATTTTCTTTTATTTTAGATAATAAAAAAAATTATTTTAAATATCAATTAATGTTATTAAATTAATTAATAATATTTTTTTTTTCAAAGCCCGAATCCCAACAGCCAAAGGCTTTGTAGAAAACAGCTTCTACAGCGGTCTCACACCGACGGAGTTTTTTTTCCACACTATGGCAGGTCGGGAAGGCTTGGTTGACACGGCTGTAAAAACTGCAGAAACTGGCTACATGCAGCGTAGATTGGTAAAATGCTTGGAAGATTTGTGTGTCCAGTATGACATGACTGTAAGAACATGCACCAATGATATTGTACAATTTTCATACGGAGGCGACTCTCTTGATCCGGTAAATTGTCAAAATAAAAATATAAATATAGATAAAATAAGATAATTAAATATTCTTTAGACTTATATGGAAGGCAAAGATCAACCTGTTGATTTCAAAAGAGTTCTAAGCCATACAATTGTAAGTTAATTTTAAATTAAATCATTAATAAAGTTATGAAATTAATAAATATTTATAATTGTTATTATTATTAACTTCTTAAATTTTTATTTAATTAATTGTTTAAAAAAAATCAAATTAATAAATAATTCTTTTTAAAGGCAAATATTATAAACCGAAATGAAAAATCACTGAGTGGTTCGGAGATAATGGAAACTGTGGACAGAGAATTGGCAAACAGAGAGTATAAGAAATGCTCAGAGGAATATTTAAATCAAATAAAGGCTTTTATGAAACAAGTGTCTGACGAAGTAGATAGGACAAGACGGATGTTTAGAATAAGAGAAAATGATCCAAGTGTACCACAGGTATTGTTCGAGCTGGATAGGATCACTCAATCACAAATTATCACTTTTCTAAACCGGTGTAAAGATAAATATATCAAAGCAGTGATTGAACCAGGCACATGTGTAGGTGCTCTTGGAGCTCAATCGATTGGCGAACCCGGAACCCAAATGACTTTGAAGACATTCCATTTTGCTGGTGTCGCCTCAATGAACATCACTCTTGGAGTACCTCGTATAAAAGAAATTATAAACGCATCACGGAGCATCAGCACTCCGATCATTACAGCTAATTTAATTATAAAAAATAATTCTGAATTTGCCCGTTTGGTCAAGAGCAGAATTGAAAAAACATACCTGAGAGAGGTAACCCAATACATAGAGGAAGTTTTTTTTTGCGATGAATGCTGTGTAATCATGAAGCTAGATTTAGACAGAATTAAACTTCTTAAAGTATTTTATTAATTAAATAAAAAAATATTTTATTTAATAATTAATTTTTTCTCTAATTAAGTTAGAAGTTGATATTGATAGTATTATTGACTCTATTTTAGCGTCAAAGTTAAAGATAAAGCCTCCTCAAATAACAGCCATTTCGGACCAGTATATAAAAGTTAATCCATCATCTAAAGGTTCCTTGCACGACAGCATGCTTAAGTTAAAGAATGATCTTGGTAATGTTGTGGTAAAGGTAAATGATTTTTTTTTATATGAAAATATTTTATAATTGCTTTTATTAATAATTATAATAGGATATTTAAATTAATAATTAAAAAAGGGTTTGCCAAAAGTTAACAGAGCTGTCATATCAATAGATGAGAAAAAGTCAAATGAATACAAGCTGTTTGTAGAAGGAGAAGGTCTGAAAGAAGTAATGGGTACTCACGGTGTTGAAGGAAATACCACAACTTCTAACAGTACCATAGAGGTTTATGAGACAATTGGTATTGAGGCAGCTAGATCAACCATAATCAATGAAATTGTGTACACAATGACTTCACATGGAATGAGTATTGATGTTCGTCACGTTATGTTGTTGGCTGATTTGATGACCTATAAGGGCGAGGTATTAGGAATCACCAGAGCTGGTTTAGCCAAAATGAAAGAGAGTGTGCTAATGCTGGCTTCTTTTGAGAAAACAACTGATCATTTATTTGATGCAGCCTTCTATGGTCAAGAGGACGAGATCTATGGAGTCAGTGAATGCATTATAATGGGCAAGCCAATGTCTCTTGGAACCGGAATATTCAAAATATTGCACAACCATATTCAAAAAAGTGAACCAAAGCAGCGAAATCTTTTGTTTGAAGACAAACAATTTCATGCAATTTTGCCAAAAGTGTCATAAACTTACTTAAGAGACTTTTTTTTTCAAACTAATAAAATAATTCCGTGATAAAAATTTTAAATTTTACCAACTAGACAAAATATTGAATTAGTTTAAAAGATAATTAATGATTTTAAATTTAATTTGTCATCACTTATTTTTAAGTGTTTTATCTTTAGTGAAATAGACCATAAATAAATATTTAAATTAATTTTAACATATTTTTTTAAATTTAAAAATTGTTTTTCAAAATAACATTTTATTAATTTAAATTTAATTGTATGCTAGTCTTTAAAATATTAATCGAGCAACGATTGAATCTGCTATGAATTTTTTAATTAATTTCACGGACGAGTATTTGGTTATTTCCTCCTCAAATTTATCAAAGAGCTTATTGTATAGTTTACCAAATTAATATTTCAAAGAGTCACAGATACTGGTCGGTAGTTCTTGACAGCAAATTTTGATCCACTTTTTTGTATTGGGGGTTACATAGGTGGCTTTCCACTGGTTTGATAATGTGCCTTAAATAAATGAACTTGTAAAAATTGTTGAGATCAATTCTTATCAATTAATCATGTTGATCAAGCAAAAAGATTTTTTTTTTAATTTATAAAAAATATCTGATTTAATTAAATTCTTTGTTAATCTTACAAATTAAGATTTTTTCCAAAGAGGTTGTGGCATTTCCTCGTCTATGCTAACTTTTGGCAAACCCTGTTTTATAAATTTTAAAAATCTTATTTTCAATAATTGATTAAAACAAATATTTTATATTAATTTATCTCTTATACAAATTTATTTAAGTAGATATTTAAGTAATTTATCATGCTGATTAGACCAGTAGATTTTTCAAAAAATTTAATTAAATTTTTAATTTTCATTTAATCAAGTAAAATAGGATTTAAAAGATCCAAATTACAAAAATAATTAATCAAATTTAGCTTTACATTTAGGCATTTGATATTTAAACTTAATAATTGAATTTTCAATTTCATTATCATTAAAATCTACTGCATTCTTATTAAACCCGAGTATTAAACATAAATTATTTTAAATTTATTTTCAATAAAATACAATAACTTATAAAATAGTTTAAAATTTTGTCATAACGTGGCACCAGAAGAGCACACGTATCAATGAGCTGACAATGTCTACAGATATATGTTCCAAAATTACCAAAGAAAATGCCAAAAATGCGTACTGGCCCGGACACGTTGTTGCCGATTCCCTCATTGAGGACAATGAAGAAAACAAAATAGAGCGCAAATTGGTTGCCAAAGATCCAAAAGAGGAAAAAGATGTGATTAAGTTAAAAGCTGGTGGAGCGTTCAGTGGCATCATCAGTTCAATGCTGCCGTTGGACTGTATAAACCAAAACGATGATTTCTTCTACGACCCGTTTGGGTTCAAATTCGAGAAAGAAGAGCCTGTTGTTCACAATGACAATTTCATAGACATCAATTTATCACCACCAAGACCCAAACCAGTCTGTGATAAATTTGTGGAAGATAGTAAGCATAAGCTAAAATGGATTGCCTATTTGGAATTTACCCTTAATGGTGACATGGGCTCTTCGTTTTCTTGGGATCAAGTGACCAATTTAGACAGATCAGAAAAGCTACGCTCCATGGTTCGCGGTCAAGGAATCCCGCATTCATTAAGACCTTTTATTTGGATGCGTTTGTCGACTGCTTTGGAAAAAAAACAAAAATCCAAGTTCAAATATGTAGATTTGTTTAAAAATAGTGAACAAGACCATTTCAATGCATCAAAACAAATTGAAAAAGATCTTTTGAGAACTTTGCCAACCAATGCATGCTTCAATGCGACAGAGAGTGTCGGCATACCACGTTTGAGAAGAGTTTTACAAACTATTGCCTGGCTGTATCCAAATATAGGCTATTGCCAAGGTATGGGGACCATAGTGGCCAGCTTATTGCTTTTTCTGGAAGAAGAGGACACTTTTTGGTTAATGTGCTCCATACTGGAAGATCTTTTGCCAGCATCGTATTACTCGCACTCTTTGATTGGAGTACAAGCTGATATGAAGGTTTTGCGTCAACTAATAGCCACCTATTTACCTCAACTGGACATACAATTCAAAGAACATGATATAGAACTATCCTTAATCTGTATAAATTGGTACCTGACCCTTTTCTCAAATGTATTTGATATGACAATTTTGCTGAGAGTTTGGGATCTTTTTTTCTACGAAGGCTCCACTGCTCTGTTCCAAATTACTCTGGCAATGCTCAAAATAAATGAGTCCAAAATACTGAGCTCGGAGAGTTCGAGTCAAATATTCAGCATTTTGACCGAACTGCCCACTGAGATGGACAATGCAGACCTATTGATTGAAACAATGATCCGAGTCGCTTCGTCTGTGACCAAAAATTCACTTGACTCGGCTCGACGCAAACACCAGGCCTACTTAATGGCTCAACTTGGACAAATAATAAATCCGTCCAATTGCCACAATTTGCATTTGATTAAAGAACGAGCTAATTATCGCACCCAAGACACTAATCAGAGTATTTTTAAAATTTTGAAAAAAACATTCAAGACAGATCATAACAACAATCATGGTGAAGATTTGAACAAGTCTGGAATAAATGGTAGTGTGCGCAGTTTGACCAGTGAAAGTATTTACATGGAAGATGAGCAAAAGATGAAAAATGTCTTTCAGACAGAATTTTTGGTCAATCTACGCGAGATAATACTCAAAATAGCACACCATTTTCAGACTCAGGATCCAGAAAAGTATCTCAATTGTAACTTAAATGCTGACTATTCAGTCGAATCGCATAGCCGTGATTACGAGCTCTATGCTGATACGACCAAGTCTAAGAGAGTAAAACGCGCCAAGGCCTTGCTGGACTTTGACAAGACTGAAGATGATGAGCTAGGCTTTAAAAAAAATGACATTATTACGGTCTTGTCGACCAAAGATGACCACTGTTGGATAGGCGAGTCAGATGGTGTGAAAGGCTGGTTTCCAAGCAGGTTTGTTACAATTATAGATGAGAGAAATGGAAAAATTTACTCAAATGCTGGTGATGATTCTGTAAATGAAAGAATTGGAGAGTTGGTTAGGGGAGAATTTTGGCTGGCTATTAAAGCAATATTTGAGCATGGGTTTAAAAAGTGGTCTGTTCTTGGTGGCGCTTCTCATCCGTGGTCTTTCATTGAAGAGGCAGCTAAAAAAGTTGTTGAAAAAGATTTTGACAGTGTTTACTCTCGCCTTATTCTATGTCGAACATTTCGTTTGGACGAAGATGGAAAAGTTCTCACGCCTGATGAGCTTCTTTACAAGTCAGTCCAAATGATAAACTTAAGCCATGATCCACGCCGCATTGAAATGGATGTTAAATTCAGATCGCTATTGTGTGTAGGCCTAAATGAGCGAGTTTTGCACATTTGGCTAGAGACTTTGTGTTCATGTGTGGAAACAGTTGAAAAATGGTATCACAGATGGTCATTTTTGAGAAGTCCTGGATGGGTGCAAATCAAATGTGAACTTCGTATTCTTAGTCAATTTTCTTTTTTGCTTAGTCAAGATGCCGAGTTGCCAAATTTTGACCGAGACTCGGCCATTAATGAATGCATCAAAGATATGCTAGTCAAGCATCACTTATTCAGCTGGGATATTTAAAAAATAATGTTTATTTTTTTTTTAGTTTTATGACTTTTTACCACGATTTCTTTTCCAAAAAATACTTTTGTATAGCATTATTTAAACGCAATAAATTAATTTGAGATCATTAATTTTTTTAAATTTTATTAATTTAATTAAAAAGTATACGATATAGTATTAAACCTTAAAATTATTATCTAAAATGACCACCTTTTTCAATTAATTGCATTGATTCAATTGTTTCACATATTCATCAAGTACATTTAGCCATTCCTTTAAGAGAGTCCATTCTATGTGTTCGATTGAGGTCAACTTTGTTTCTACCAATTTAGCATCAATGTATGACCATAAGTTCTCGATAGGATTAAGATCAGGTGATCTGGCACACCATCGAAGAGAGCAATATTATTCTCATTAAAACAAACTTTAATTAGTATTGTTCTTTCGGCATGTTGATTAATTCGTGCCTAATATATACGACAACATTCTGTACCTTTACTGCTCATGCATCCCTATATTCCTGCCGAACCTCCACCACCTTGTAGAGCTGTTACTATAACTCTTTGGTCATATTTTTCTTTTTTAATCTTTTGACCAAAACTCTTGATTTCCTATTGAACACATCAAAATTAGACTCATAACTAAAGATCACCATTTCTAACGTTCACTTGTTCAATTCAATCTTTCTTCACACCATTTTGATCTTTTGATTCTATCTGCAACAATAAGCAATGGTTTTTTCAGGACTGTTTAAGTTCTTATTCTTTTACTAGTAAGAGATCTGCTTACTTTTTCTCTACTTTTTTATTATTCGGTTGGTGATCATAAATAGAAATTTTGTTAAAAGTAAAAATGCCATTTTATTAGTTTTTGTATCTGGTTAAAATTAATTTTACTTGTGTTCTGACTGACTGTCTGAAGAGTCTAATCACTTGAATCTATATTTAGACAATTTAATTTAAATTCAAATTTTGATTTTTAATTACAACAGTTCTTTACTGTGACAAAATTTTATAGCAAAAATAATATTTTTTTAATTATTAAATTTTAATTGATAAGTAGTGAAATAATGTTCTCTAGTAGTTTGTTTATTATGCGGTGGTTTGACTTTAAACGAGAGGAAAATAGATAGAAAATATAGTCTAATAAAGTAATTTTTGAAAGCTCAAGATCATTAATTGTTCTATCGTTCATTAATGTTTCTACTAATTTTGTAGAAAGATTCAATATTATATTTTTAGTTCAAAGTTCTCGAATAAGCGTTATATCTTCAGTGTAATTTCTTATTTTGAAGTGCTTCCATTTTAAGTTCCTTAGTGCAAAATAAATTTAATAATTGATAATAATTTTTATGATCAAATTAAAATTGGCTTTGAAAATGGTCTTGTCTGATTTTCTATTAATAAAATAAATAAAAAAATTAACAATTTTCATAACTAAAATTATATTAATTAATTAATAAATAATTTGCTTAAATTATTATTAAAAATAACAGCCAATTTTCATCAAAATAGAATAAAATATTAAAAAAATCATTCAAATTAATTTAATATTTCGTTTCGTATTATTTCCCAGATATAAAAAAAACAACAACAAATGCTTTCTAACAAAGAAGTAGTTTTCTACAAACAATTATCTAATTTATAAAAGATATGATTTTTAAGGAAAATTCCAATTTTTTATCTAAATTATGCAATTTAAAAAAAATATATTTTTGATAAGAATTTGGTCGAAATTTTTACTCTTGGCATAAATAAACAATCATTTATAAACCAAATAAACCAGAATAAACGTTTTAGTTTTTTTTTTAAGATTAAAGTGCTATAATTTTGTCTTACTTTCCAAGAAAATTTTTAACTTTTGTATTTCTGAGTATATTTAGAATGTTAAATAATTGAATATTTTACTAAATTTTTTTTATTATTTAATTAAAAACAAAAAAAATATATTCAATTAGCTAAAATTTTGCACTGAATCTCTAGGTTTGGCAAAAATAGATTAATTTTTTGCTTAATTTAACTGGAATCAGTACGACTCAATAAATTAAATCGAAATTCAGATTGTCGATTTATCTCATTTCAAATAAATTCTAATTATGAGAGTCATTAATGAGGTTCTAATTGAATTCGACGTAAAATCGCTGATACTAAAAATGAGTCAAAAATTGATTCAATTGTTGGATATTGACTGCCAACGAAACCAATTCTAATTACAATAGTTGCATAGCTTCATTCAAATCAAATAGAATACCTTTAAATACAACCCGGAGACCCGGGGATTAGAATAAGATAATTACAGCAATTTCTTGAGTCACATTTAAAGAAATTAGACTGATCAATCTATTGGAAATAAATGGTTTAAATGGAAATATGGTTTTATATAACCGGATTTTAATCATCTTAGATAATCTCCTAATTGAATATCTTTGAGGAAAATGTATACTTTTTAGAGAAGCAGTTTGTATAAATAAGAAATTGGGATTTTAAGATTTGAGGCTAGATATAATTTATTATTGATCGATTTAAAAAATATAATAAATTTTGATTTTTGTGTTTAAATAAGGAAAAATTGTCACTTAAGATGATTTAAAATTTAAAAGTCTAAGTACATCTTGGTTCTATTAAGGATACAATTTGACAAACTAAATTAAATGAGCGGATGGCACACACAATTCATTAATATTTATGTCGAAATATTTTTCCATTTAAAATGGGACTAAGTTACTCTTTATAGATTGAATATATTTTCATTTAACATTATCTAATTAATTGAATAGTTCTAAATTTATTTATTCAACTAGGAATTGAATAGACAAATAAATTTTTATATTTGTATCAATTTAATAATTTAAATCAACGCTTCACAAAATTTTGTTCTCACATTGAACAAAGTTTTTATTTAATTATCAATTTTATTGCTAGAAATTTTTGTATTAAGTACCTGAACTAAATTAATGGTTGTTTTACCAGAGAAAAATAAAACTTAAAACTTCGGTTCTTTTTATTTTTTCTAAATAAAAGAATAAATATCGAACGCTCTGGGAATTAACCAACTTTTAACTCTTATCGCTCTAAAATATTTTCTTTTGTGTATCTATAAAAATATCATCATATTTTTAAATCATATTTATTTACTGAAATTAAATTTTTTCAAGATGAACTAAAATAATTTTTAAGGCTAAATCTAAAATAATTTTTAAATTGGTTTACTGATTCGAGAGTAGCCAGGTTGGAAAGAGCGTTCTAGGATTATTTTTTTCAATACAAAAATTTTATCAATTATTATATTTGTAGAATAATTTTGCATTGATATTATACAAACGCCCAATTAAATATTTAAGTTATCAGGAAGGTTATTCACCAGTTTAAAATTTAATCTTACTCAACCCTCAGTAACTATCAATCAAGATAATTTAAATTGCAAATTGAATTTCTAAGTTAAACAAATTTTAACATATTTAAGCCTAACTTCATTTTGTAATAAATTCTTAAATACAATTAAAGATAATGTAATGTAAACAAAAGTTTGAAGTTTTTATTAATTTAAGTGAAAATTAAAGTAAAAGTTGCGGTTTTAAGGATTTTGGATTGTTAAATTCATTAAATTGTTCAAATATGTCTTTTGAAGATGGCATCAATTAGATTTATTAAAAAAAAGTAATAATATTTAGTGTTAAGAGGATAAAAGGAAGTTAATAGTTGCTTTTTTTAATTTAGTAAATAATCTACTTTAAGAATGAGGGTTTATTGTTAACTTATAAGTTGGATTTTGATTAATATAATTTACCAATTGAGCAAGTAGACCTGCAGGAAGTAGAACTAAATTGATACACCTTAAAGTAAATGTATTCGTAAAAGTTTGATAATAACTAATTTAAGATGAGATGAGATAAAAGAAAAATTTGTAAAAATAGATAGTTAATAATTTTAAAAATTACTTAATAATTAAAAATGAGCTCAGAAGTTTTCATGTTTTCATATCAAAAATAGTGCAAGTAAAGAAGCCTTGCATTCTTTTTAATCATGAAATTGTTTTTGTATCTTTTAATCAAAAATAAACTAATTACTTCATGCTGTTCTAAAAGATAATGAATATTTTTTTAATTTTATTTTAATTTGAGCCTTAAACTAACTTGGTCACAAAAGTCTTATTTAACAACTAATTAAAGAATTTCTCATGCAAAATTTGGTTCAATGTAATTACAGTCAGAGTCGTAATAATCCTCGATTAATTAAGTTCATAAAGATATAATAATTTTATAAATAATTTTTAATAGCGCTATTTAAAATTAATTTTGATTGCAGTTTTAAGTAGCTTAAAATTATTCTCACCATTAGCCTGATTAATTTTTTCTCATTTTATCCATCCATATTAAAACTAGTATTTATCAATTCAATTTCTATTTACGAAATAATAATCTTATAATTGATTTTAAAATGCTAGATTTAATAAAATTCAATAATTTTTCAATTTTGACAGAAGGTTCTATTCACCTGAACCAAAATTAAAGCTCCTATCCTAATCTAAAATATTAAATTGATTTTTAATAGTAAACTTGTTTTGTTAATTAATTTAGCACCCTTAAAAGCTAATATTTGATTAAAAGTTTTAATTTTGCACTTACCTATTGGGAGAGAATAATTTACCTAAATAAAAAAATTTTTTTTTCAGTTTATTTATTAATATTTTTCAACTATCTGCAAATTTTAATTAGAAAAAAAGTATAAAAAATCGAATTTATTTATTCAATCGAAAATTAATTATTCGATTCATGAATGAATATTGTGATTAATGAGTGTGCTATTGTAGATTATTTTTTTTAATATTATTTTAAAAAATATATCTTTATCTGTTTTTAGAGAGTTTTGTTTATAAATCAAGTTCCGCCAGTTATTTAAAATTAAAAAAAAAGATAAATAATTACCAAAAGATAGTTGTAATTGCTGAAAAGTAATTTAGAAAAAATACAACCTATCAAGTAAGTTTAATAAAATAATTTTTAATAATTAATTTTTAAAAAAAAATATCTTTTTCCGTATCAAATTACTAATCAAGACATAATTAAGTCACATTAAAAAATTATAAAAATTTAATCTCAAATTCATTAAGCCTTAACTGATAGATAATCAATCTACCTAAGATTATAAAGCCAGAAAATTGCCTTCCTAAAGCCTTGTGTGTTTACCATCACGGCATTGGCTTAATTAGCTCTCTTCGTTTGATTGATTAATCTGAATCGAACGTCGAACGCTCGTTATTTGTGTAACATTTGCACAAAAGTAAAGCCGATTAGGAAAACTATTTGGTAAAGAAAATAGAAAAAAATCCAAAATATAGATTTCCAATTAGATAATAATTAGAAAAGCATTTTATGGAATATAAATCAATTCAAATTTCTTCCAAGCGCTTTCCAAATAATAACATAAAAATATATAATTTGAATTTGATAATCAATTAAATAAAGAAAAATAGATAAAAAAAAAATATTTTAAGGTTCAATTTCAAGCAGGCTCTTACTCAATCATAAACAATAACATATTGGGAAAAATGTCAGATAAAGAACGGCACAAGAGCGATCAGAACGATGAAAACAATGATTCTTCATCAACAACAACAACAACAGTAAACTCGAATCGAGCTATCTCTTCCATTCTTAATTCAGATACAAATCAGCATCAGCAACAAATTGCTCAAAAAAAAGAGAAGAAAAAAGTTGCGTGTTTACCAAAGTCAGCCATGGATCACAACATAAGCCGGTTTGAAATCCAGCACTTGTCAGACGATCACGACTTTGATGACGAGTTTGTTGAAGAGTATGACAATGGTGCTATGGCGCGCCAGAGTGTCCGCATTGACGACCTTGATGCCAGAGGCATTATAGAGTACTTTGACGAGACCGAGCTGCAGCCAGTCAAGTCCAGAGCGTTCATGGACTTTGGCTTGCACAAAGAAAAGTCAATTTTAAAAAGTGAGTCCAAAGAGTTCAGAGATGACAAGATAATGGAGACCAGATTTAACAGAATTAGTTCCTTGAGTGGCAAAAAGAGCTCAACCAAGCAGATTAGTCCCATAATGCTGCTGAGACGCGAGTCCTCGAAGCGCTCGAGTCAGAGGCTCAAGAAGCCGAAAATTCCCAGAGTGGACTTGACCAGAAATCAGGCGGAAAAATCTGAGGAAGAGATGTCCGGCTCGGATCAACCCCAATCGGACTACGAACACAAAAAAGATATCAAGAGCCAAAAACAGCCTTTTTTGTCCGCTGATCACCTTTACAACAAAAGACTGGCCAAGCAAAAAGAAAAGGAAATCGAAGACGCTCACCAGAAAAAAATAAAAAACATTTCCAAGCAACAAATCCAAGAGCAGCAGCAACAACACCAATATCCTCATCCGACCCAGCAGCAGCGCAACTTGCAGCAACAGCATCTGACCCTTATGTTTACACCCGAAAATGAAAGACACAACTTGTACACTCGGTCTTTATCTGTATCGACCAATTTACAGACACCCTCTGCTTACATAATTGGTTAGTTATCATTCTTATTATTTTTTTTATTATTTGTTTCATCAAAATAATTAATAAATAGTTTACTTGAGCCACAAATGTGCTTAAACAATTAAATAATTATCTAATCTCTATTCTGGAAACAAAAATTTAAGATTAGAAAAAAAACTATTTAGATAATATTTTAAAGTTTATTCTATGGATCACAAATACAAATAGATACTTCAATTTCGTGTTTATATAATAAATGTCATGCATAGAAAGTATTTAATAATTTCATCTATTTCGATTTAGTTTTGGATTAAAAAAAAATTAATAAAATTTTTGTCTATTATTAGATAATTTAATTGAGAGAAAAAAATTCCAAATCAGAATATTTAATTTCAAGTATTGACATTTGGAATAAATTAAATATTTTGAATGTATTTAACTTTTTGAATTGATCAAACCAGACCAAATTTAATTTAATAGAAGAAAAAATAATAATTTTAAATTTGTGAAATAAGCACATTTATTAATTTCAAAATGTGCATAATAATATTTTTTTCATTAATAACAATTTAATCAATATTAATTATTAATTTAACAATTGTTTTTATTTCTTTTTAAATGTACATATGAATAAATTTTTTTTTTAAATTTAGATCCAAATGAAGAGTTTGACCTGTGGGGCCGAATATTGATCATATTGTCATATTTATTTTTAATATTCTCGTTTCCGCTTTCATTGTGTACCTGTCTAAAGGTAAGCTAGCAAATCTATTTTTAAACCTATTAAAATTTTCTATTCCAGGTTGCTCAAGAATACGAAAGGTAAGACTTTTATTTACTTTATTTAAAAGTGCGTTTTTATTTTCTTACAAAAATCGATTTTAAGATAACTTTTAAACTGATAAAATAAGATTGAATTAAATTAATACTTGAAATTTAAGAATGGCACTCATTAGCTAAAATTTTATTAATTAAATTTTTTTTTCATTCTAGAGCTGTAATATTTCGATTGGGTCGTATACTAAAAAGTGGTGAAAAAGGTCCCGGAATATTTTTTGTGTATTAAATTATTAATTTTCTAATCTAAATCAGCATCTTCAAAACTATTCTGGCACTTAGTTGATTAAAATTTTTTTAATTAAACCCAAAGAAGATGCTTACAATTAAAATTCTAGTACAATATTTGTTTTTAGCTTGCCATGCATTGACACATATACCAAAGTTGACTTAAGAACAGGTACAATATTATCCTATATGTATTTTTTTTTTTTTGATAAAATTTTATTTTACCAAGTGACATTTGACGTGCCACCACAAGAAGTAAATTAAAAATATAATAAAACAAATGCAAAAAATATATTAAAATTTATTTTTGAGATTTTGACAAGAGATTCGGTGACAGTGTCAGTAGATGCCGTGGTTTATTTCCGGATATTCAATGCAGTTATATCTGTCATAAATATAGAGGATGCGCCAAAGTCCACAAAATTGCTGGCAGCTTCGACTCTACGGAACATACTTGGCACCAAGTCACTGCATGAAATTTTGTCGGATAGGGAATCGGTTGCTATGCTTATTCAGGTAGAAATTCTACCATTTTGGATAAATGTCAATTTTTTAATATCTTATTAATTGTAGAGCAGCTTGGACGAAACCACCGAACCATGGTAAAATATTACACTAGCTTTTTTATTTAGCCATAAATAATTAAATTAATTTTTTAAAAGGGTAATCTTAATCAATGAAATGGACTAATTTCTAAAACAGATTGTTTATTTCAGGGGGTAAAGGTGGAAAGAGTTGAGGTAAAAGATGTCAGACTGCCTGTGCAATTGCAGCGAGCCATGGCCACCGAAGCAGAGGCGGCCAGAGAAGCTCGAGCCAAAGTGATAGCTGCCGAAGGTGAACAAAAAGCTTCCAAGGCTTTGAAAGATGCAGCTGATGTTATTAGCGAGTCCTCTTTGGCAATTCAGCTTCGCTATCTTCAGACACTCACCCAAATTGCGTCCGAAAAGAACTCAACCATAGTTTTTCCCATCCCGCTTGAAATCATCTCCTCTGTTGTCAAAAAATCTATCACTTTTCCAAAAAGCTAGTCCTGACACTTGATTATTGATATATGAATATTTTTCGTGTAAAAATTTCCTATCTTGTCATGTACATAAAGTTTAACAAACATAAATATTTTAAGTTATTTTTATCAATTTTTAAAAATCTATTTATTCTAGAAAAAAATATCACGGAATTAATTTTGTAAGTGAAGAAATAGGCCTAAAATAACTTGATAAATTTCATGCAAGAGTTTCGGTTCTCATGATTAATTAGAATTTGTCATTAAGGCAAGAAATTATTATTTTTTTTTTCGTAAAATAAAGAAAACTCATACAATTAATATCCGCTAATAAAGTTATTATTTTAAAAGAAAAGCAATAAGATCAAATAGAAAAAAAATTTAATTTTTCATCATCCTGTTTAATTTCCCAAGACAAGCTACCTAAATAGATAGCAATTTATCTCTAAAACAAAACAGGATATAGAAACTTTTTGTTTATACAAAGGCATCTTAAAACAGTTTATATTGGCAAAAAGTTAATTAATTTAACAAAATAGAACTTTTAATTAGTATAAAAATTATTTGGCTTATTTTTTTTTGTATTTTTAGTTTGTGTTTTAAATTACATAATTAAAAATTAATAAAACAAAATCTAAATATGAAAAATCGATTTTCGAGTAGCGTTTTTTAACATTTAGCTTGTAGCGTATTCGGGTATAGATAATTGAACAACAAAAATAAATTGTGAAAATAGATAAAAAAATCATGAGAATTAAATCTAAAATTTACACTTTGTCTTTAATTAGTCTACAAATTTGTAGTTTTAATTTATTTTTAATTTTTTTTTTTATTATTTTCGATTTTTTGGTAAAGAATAAATTTTAATTTGGAAAAAAATTGTACTTAATATTTTTACCGCTTGTAGCAAAGCGGCAAAAAGTTATTTGCTCTAGATTTTTAAACTTAATTAGTTTAGAATGATCAAAAATATTGTGCCAGATCCATATGCAAAAAACAAAAGTAAATTAGGAAATAAATTAATTTTCAAGTTTATTTTAAATTGATATTAACAAAACCAAAATAGATAAACAAGTTGCATTTAATGACGTGCCAAACACAGATGCAAAGTACTCGGCTGAAGAAGGATTTGGTTTTTGTGGCCATGTTCTGATAGCTCTATCATACTTTATGCTCTTCATCGGATTACCATTTACTTTGTGTTGTTGTATGAAAGTTGTCCAAGAGTACCAAAGAGCTGTACTATTTACTAAATAGATAGTTTACAAAATTAAACTTTTTTCTAGGTTATTTTCAGACTGGGCAGAATACTAACTGGTGGAGCCAAAGGTCCAGGACTGTTTTTCATTCTGCCATGTACGTAACAAACATACTTAATCCCACTGTATTTAAAAAGATAAATTTTTTTCTTAATTTAGGTATAGATAATTTAGTTACCGTAGATTTAAGGTAATTTAATAAAAAAAAAACTTAAATTTTAATTTTAAAAACAAGCATTTTAGAACTATAACATTCGATGTGCCACCTCAAGAGATTTTAACCAAAGATTCGGTAACAGTTACAGTTGATGCGGTTGTCTATTTTAGAATTTTTGATCCTGTTGCTTCGGTAATCAATGTAGAAAATGCCCAGTACTCAACTCGTTTACTTGCGGCTACAACTCTACGAAACATATTGGGCACTAAGACATTACAAGAAGTCTTGCAAGATCGCGAGTCTCTGGCTCATCATATGCAGGTACATTTTCTTAATTTATTAAATAATTTAATTTTCTATTTTGTTTATTATTAAGGAAATTCTTGACGACGCTACCGGTAAATTAAATTTAAAAAAATTATATAATTAATTAAAATTATCTTTTTTTCAAAGATGTTTGGTAAGTTTACAAAAAAATTTAATTTTCAATTTAATAAATATTGTTTTATTTTTATTTATTATTATTTTTATTTAATTTAAAGGGTAATTTTTTGAATAAATTTAAAAAAAGTTATTAAAATTTTTTTTTATAACTTTCAAGGGTGTAATGGTCGAAAGAGTAGAAGTGTAATTTAATTAGATAAATGATAAGACACCAGGAATTATTAATGTTTGTTTTTATATTTTAGGAAGGATGTACGGCTTCCAGTTCAACTGCAGCGGGCCATGGCAACCGAGGCCGAGGCGACCAGAGAAGCCAGAGCAAAGGTGGTCGCTGCTCAAGGCGAACAAAACGCTTCAGTTGCACTAAAAGAAGCTGCGGACACCATCAACAAATCTCCCATAGCGCTACAATTGCGCTACCTGCAAACTTTGACCCATATTGCTGGTGAAAAGAATTCTACCATTGTTTTCCCGATTCCGATTGAGTTTCTCAAGCTCATAGGCAAAGAAAACACTCTGGCGCATGGTTCTCAAAGTTAATTCGGATGCCTCATTTTTTGTTTTTCTTACCTTTTGAGATTTTTTATTCCACAATTGAAAAAAAGACAAAAAAAAAGATATCTGTGTTTATAATTTTATCTTTTAAAGCAAATAATAAAACATATCTTCTGTAAAAAATTTTAATTAATCAATTTTTGTTTCCAAATAGATCATTCAAACACTTGCAATGGCAATTTAGACAAACTTTAGAAAATCATTTAGCTCTGATTTTATACACTATGGTGGTTAAACTTGAACAATTAAATATAGATAAATTCGCTGAAATATATTTTTGCATTTTATTTACACATGAATTATGTTCTTTTATAAAAAAAAAGCACTTAATATTTAAAATTTAAATTGATTCTTTCATAATCTATATAGATATATTCATTCATTAATAAAACAATATTTTATTACATCAAATTTAGTTTAAAAATGTACATATTTTTTCTAAATAAAAGTGTAATAATTTATATCTAAAGTTATAAAATTGATCGCTTAATTTGTCTCGAGTGTGTATAAATTGTAATCATTTATTTTCCTTTATATTTATTTATTATTGTAAATTTGTTTTCTTGTTTCTTTCCGAAAAATGCATGGGCTTTTCACTTTGGTGAGTTGTTAACAATCTAAATTATTAAATAAACAAAAATCGATTTAATATTAAGTAAACTCAGTCTTCCACTCTCAATTTTTTCCTTCAACTAATCCGCCGAAATAAATCGATTATTTATAATAAAATTTTCCGACTAATATTTGACAAAAATCAACTGATTTCAAATATAAGTCATCAATCTTACATAACTTGATTTTAAATTAGCCGGATAATTAATTTAGATAAAAACACGTCAATAAACAAATTAGTCTTTTTATTATGTTATTTAAATTAAATAAAATTTTTATAAAAAAAAATTTCCAAATAAAAACTTTATTCTATTAGGATACATGTCTTTTAAATTAGGGCTATTCTGACTCATATTTTAGCTTATTAATCATCTAACTAATTTCAGTGGAAAAAAATAACAGTTAATTTTAAATGATTTTTAATTCCGAAATATATTCCCTAATGAAGAAAAAAATATTCATATGTCAAATTAATAATATACAAAATAGATTTTAGAAAATTAATTCCGAATTAAAGCCAATGTATAGTATAGGTTGAACAAGCCTTGTTGCGTTTGGCATAAATTAGATTTTATTATTTAAGTAATCTTATTTAAAGATTAATTTTTCTCATTAAAGCATATGACAATTTTGGATATCTGTTCTCTTCGTATTACTCAATTATTCAACTTGACAAAAAAGACTTTATCAATTAATTAATTTTTTTTTATTGTAAAATATTTGTTCATTTTAGGTTTGTAAAAAAAATTCCTTTTTTTTCTAATTAGATTTAAAATAAATTAATAATAGATAATGGATAAATATTTCATGTTTATTTTTGAAATTTAATCTATCACTTGGACGTATTTGTTTTAAATAGGAATTTGCACGACAAAAAAGTCCTATCAAGGAAGCTTGTCATTGGATTGGCAATTTTGTTTCCTTGGTACTTGTCGTGACCAAGTCAATTTAGTTGGCAAATACACTTTTTTTCAATATCAGATATTTTTAAAATATAACAAATTATCTAAATTACTCCACAAGAACTTGTTTTATGTTTAGTTAATCAAATCTAAGCCGTATTCTTTGATTTTGTTAGAGAAATTTTATATTTTTTCCCTCTCTAATTAAAAAGCCTAGTTTATATAAAAAAAATCAATAAAATTTTTTATATTTTGATTTATTATCTAAAAACCTGAATATTTTGTATGACACAAAATCGCGTCAAGGTTCTAGGCCATATGTTCCCAAATTTGGTTAATTTTAATTTGAAAAAAAATCAAATATCTATCATTAGATATTCTTAAATTAAGATTAGATAGCACATTTGGATTTCTTTAACAAACAAAATGAGAAAATGAGAAAAATTCACTGATCGAATTTAATCGATTTTTGCCAAAGAATAAACAATCTTTAAAGCGATAAAATATATATTCATATATAAATTTCTTAACTCAGCAAAATAGAACATATTGAATACTAATATAAATTTAATTAAATAGCAACATTTTAATCGTTGATTACCTTAGGTGCTTAGCGAATACACTAGATATTGGCAATGCATAATTCACTTGGAATACTATTTTTTTTTCTATAGAATATTTTAATTATTAAATAGAAAATTTATAATAAGTAGAAAATAAAGAACCGAAATGAGAAAAGAATTTATTAAGTGATAATTTCTCAGATACTATATCAGTGAAGTTCTGGTCCTCTAATGGCCAGGAGAGCAGCAGCAATTCATCAGCTAGTTGTATCCGCAAAAACACTCTGGCTCTAGTCCACGAAGCAGTAGAAAAGATAAAAAAGATTATTTAAACTATACGGAAATTCGAACTATTATCAAGCAAAATCTCTAATGAATATCTTATTAACTCAAGTATCCTATTTTAATCACAGATATGATTAAAATCCTATTCTTGAGATTGAAATTGAATTAAACTTTATCAATAAACACTTAGAGATAACAAAAGAAAAATTAACTAGTTATTTTTCTGATAATTGTTCTACTAACTTCTTAATAAAACAATAATAATTTTAATAACAAAAATATATAATATCTGGACTCTTTGTGTAAATTGTTATTAATATTGTTTTATCAATGGCATACAAAAGAGAGATAATAATTTAAAAATTTAATTATAAATTTGTTTTAAGTAAGCGATCAATAAGTTGAAAAATTTCCAAAAGACCAATCTTGAGAACTGGTATTGGAGCGAATCTATATCAAGTTTATTGCAATCGATAATTACAAACAGCTTTTAAAATAATTTATAATATTAGATTAGTTAAATTGTGATATTTTCAATTAAGGTTATTTGGACAAGATTGGATTTAACTGTGGGATAAGTTCAGCTTAATAAACAAAACACAAATGCCAACAATATTAAAAAATTAGTTAACTATTGATTTTAGGAAAATCTATATTTTAAAATTGTAAAATATAAAATTACTCGGAAGTGCTGGATTGGACCATCATCAGTCATCAGCATTATTAAAATAATTTTTTTTAATTCTTTTTTTTTTTTTTTATAATAAAAGACAAACAATAGGTTATTAAAAAGGAACTTGGTCAATTTTATGAATATTTTCTAAAAATAGTCGCTAATAAAACAAAAAAGCCCACAGCTTAATTGCTTTTTTAGACTTATTAATTAGTGTTTTGTGCAAGTTGTAGTTTCTGGAAATAAATTATTATATTATTTTTATTATTATTAAGCTAGTCAAATATATTTGAAAAAAATTATAAAAAAAAAGTTTATTTGGACTAATTAAGCAGATTGTCAAGAAACACCAAAATATATGAGCAATTTAGTGAAATTTAATAAAAAAAAAAAATTAAATATTAACTTTGATAATTTAGAAGGAACAAAATGAAATTGAATGAAATTCACGTATTTAGTCAATAAATCAAAATTTATAAAAAATTAAGCATTGATTATTCAGAGTAATAAAGAATTAAAAATATGGCTAAATTTGTTGTTTGTGACAAGTCTTTAAATTTCCATTTAACTACTTTTTCAATTTTATATAAAATATCCAGCAATTGTATTTTGTTTATTTTTTGTCAAATCTTAAGAAAAAATTAATAAATTAGATAGTAATAAAAATATGAGTGAATATAATTTGGAGAGAAGACGCGACCAAACAGATATTGATGGCATAACATCGAGCAAGATGGTAAAGATCGCCAATCAAGACAGCGATGACAACGAGGACGAAGAAGAGACAAGTCCCATGCCACAAAGTACAGCCAAGAAGTTCAAGACCACATCTATTTTAAAAAATTCTTCCACCCGGGCGCCAAAGCCTCGGACAAGCTCGCACATAAGCCGCCTTCAATCGTTTCAACACAATGAAAACTACACTAATGAAGACTTTGAGGAAAACGATGAAGAAGATACTTTAGAGGACAGTCAAAATGAGTTTGAAGAAGATAGTGAAAAATTTCCTCTATCGTACCAGCAACAGTCGCATGCCAGGAATGGACAGCCTCATAAAAGTGTGAAAATAATTGCCAGAATGGACAAGTTTGGTGCCACAAATGGCCAAAGAGTGACCATTGCACCTAATTCAACGCCTCAGCACCATCCTTCTTTTAAGAACTCAAAATATTCAACTTCTGGCTCTGGTTATGAAATGAGTAAATACCACGAAAACCAAAGTCTAAATATTGCTTATTTTTTTTGGTTTGATTTTAGATATTAATGACAAAATTGATATTTGGGGTCAAATACTTATAGTTCTATCTTATCTGTTTCTTATATTTACATTTCCTTTTTCGCTTTGTGCGTGTGTAAAAGTGGCTCAGGAGTATGAGCGGGCAGTTATTTTCCGTCTCGGTCGCATACTTACTGGTGGAGCCAAAGGACCTGGCATATTTTTTGTGTAAGTGCTTTTTATTATGATAAGGAAATATTATTTTGATTTTATTAGATTACCTTGTATTGACACATATACTAAAGTTGATCTTAGAACTGGTAATTACCAAACTTAACTATTTTAAATAGATTAAAAGTTTTTTATCTTTTTTTTAAGTTACCTTTGATGTACCTCCGCAAGAAGTAAGTTGTTAAGATTTTTTGTTTATTTTTTATAAAAAATAAATATTAAAAATTATGAAAAATAATTCAAGTCTTGATAATTTTTTCCCCAAGATCCATTTATTTTCTTGCCAACACTTAATTCTGGATATTTAGCAATTTTTAGGTATCTTTGAATAAATCAAGGATAATGAAGCGATTAAAAATAAATAATTATTTTTATAAATTATGATTTATTGTAAATGACAGTATTACTTTTAATTTTTCCAAGATATTGACCAAAGATTCAGTGACTGTATCAGTAGATGCTGTTGTCTATTTTCGCATATTAAACGCAGTTATATCAGTAATTAATGTAGAAGACGCAGCCAAGTCCACGAAGCTTCTTGCTGCATCTACGCTGCGAAACATTCTCGGTACCAAGTCTTTACATGAAATCCTATCTGATAGAGAATCAGTAGCAATTCTTATTCAGGTAAGTTTGTCAATGTTTTTTCCCAAGAGAGTATTTAAAAAGAAAATTTTTTTTCTGGACAGAACAACTTGGATGATGCAACTGGACCGTGGGTAAATAGGAAAATAATGATAATGATTTTTTACCAATCTAAAATTTCATTAAGGGAGTTAAAGTGGAAAGAGTGGAAGTAAAAGACGTCAGACTGCCTGTTCAATTGCAAAGAGCCATGGCTACAGAAGCCGAAGCTGCCAGAGAAGCTCGAGCCAAAGTGATAGCTGCCGAAGGTGAACAGAAAGCTTCCAAGGCTCTTAAAGATGCAGCCATTATAATCAGCGAGTCTCCAATAGCAATTCAACTACGCTATCTACAAACTTTGACTCAAATTGCTTCGGAGAAAAATTCTACCATAGTTTTTCCCATACCTCTGGAAATGTTCTCATTTCTAGCAAACAAAACCGCTGGATTATTTAATCAAAATAGCTAAAGGCCATTTTAATGAACTTTACGACGCCTAAAACATGTAAATAATTAGCGATAAATAATTATTGTTTTTAAATCATGAAAAAATAAAATTTAAAAAAAATATAATTTTTTTTGGTTATTTAGTTTAACTTTAAAGCTATTAAATACATTTTTTCAAAAAATAATATTCGAATAAAGTTTTATTCACATTTAATAAATGACAAAAAATAAAAATCTCTATAAAAAATCTAATTTTTGCCAAAGGATTTAAGCATTTCAATTGGAATTGGAAAAACGATTGTGGAATTCTTTTCCGCTGAAATGTTTGTCAATGTCTGCAAGTATCTTAGTTGAAGGGCCACTGGACTCTGATTGATAATATCAGCAGCTTGTTTTAAAGCCAAAGAAGCCTTTGATTCTCCTTCAGCTGCAATCACTTTAGCTCTGGCTTCGCGTGTTGATTCGGCTTCAGTTGCCATCGCACGTTGCATTTGTACCGGAAGTCGTACATCTTTCCTTTGGTAAAAAAGTAAAAATATTTTAGTTTTTCTAATATTCAGCTTACACTTCGACTCGTTCAACTTTGATTCCCCACGAATCTGTTGTGTTGTCCAGAGATTCCTGATTACAGAAATGATTATATGAACTAACAAAAGTGGTTAAAGCAACTTACTTGCATGTTCTGTGCTATGATTTCCTTATCTTGTAAAATTTCTTGTAGTGTTCTGGTACCTAGGATATTTCTCAGTGTAGTGGCTGCAAGTAATCTTGTTGAGAATTGTGCATTTTCCACATTGGTCACCGAAACCACTGGGTCAAAAATTCTAAAATAGCAAACTGCATCTACTGTTATGGTCACAGAATCCTTGGTCAAGATCTCTTGCGGTGGTACATCAAATGTAATGGTTCTAAATGAAATTGTGAATACGTCTAGATTATAAAAAAGCTATTTAAAACCTTAAATCAGTCGAGACTATTTGGTCAATGCATGGTAGAATAAAAAAAAGGCCAGGACCTTTGGCTCCGCCGGACAAAATCCTACCTAGTCTCAGAATAACTGCTCTTTCGTATTCTTTGACAATCTTAAAATTATTATTTAAAAAAAAATATATATTTGTTTTATAATTTTAAATACTTTAATGCAAAAGCATAAACTTATTGGAAAAGTTAATAAGAAAAGAATGTAAGAAATGCCTATTAGTAAATAGCCGCAAATTCCAAAATTATCTTCTGGCTGGTTTTTGGTTCCTTCGGATTGCACTAAAAATAAACAAAACAGTTAATTATACTAATTTATTTTTAATTAATTAACAACTTTTAATTTAATTGATTGATTAAGAAATAAATTGAAATTTTTTTATATATAAAAAAAAGATTAAAAACTGAAAAATGTTAGGTGTATTTAAATGCCTTTGAGCCGATAATTTTTAATATAGAAAATTGTTAATGTTTTATTTCCTCTTAAATAAATTTTTTTGACAATAATGGATTTTTATTTAAAAAAATGTTTATAGCAATAATATAGAAAAAAAAATAAAAGAAAAAACTTTTAAAAAATCGATTTGAATCAAATTTTCAAAATAAAAAAATGTCTATGATCGATTTTGTTTTTAATTTTTTACATTAGCTAATTATTAAGCTGGAATCTTTTAATATTGGATTTGTTTTCAGAGCTAATTTTACCCAAAAATGTCAGATTTCGATCCATATTGAAATCAATATAGAGAAAATTCATAATAAATGAAAAACCATGGTAATCAGCTTAGTCATCTGCCAAGCTTTGGAAAACTTCTTGTCATGATCTAAAACTTGCATCATTTAAGATTACCGTCACCACGCAATGACTCTAGGCAAAATCTTAACTAAAACTTCCGTCAATAAATTCAAAATTAATAGTTGAGACAAATAAATCTTTTAATTAAAATTTTGATTTTTTTCTATATTCTGATAAAAACAAATAAATAAATTCATATTTTCTTTCTAACATTCAAAATAAACTCATAATTAAGATAAACAAAAATAAATTTTAAAACAATTTTACTTTATGACGTCATAAATTATAAGTTTGATAACTTCATTTTATTCAAATAAAAAAAAATTATCAGAATTTTTTGAAGATTTTGGCAAAAAGCTTTTTCAAAAATAAATATTTGAAAAATGACAATAAATCACCTAGGAAATACCAAAGAGGCATAAGCGGAGCAGGTGTTAATGAGATTTAAATTTTATCAAATACAGAATTTAGAAATAATAAAATAAATTAATGTTTTCTTGGAAAAAACAAAAAATTTAATATTTTATAATGTTTTTTTATGATTTAAAAGAATGAGAATATAAATGATTGATATCGATTATTCAAAAGAATTATTTTTTTTGTTTTACCATTTATTTAGATAATTTTAAACGAACAAAAAAAAATTTAAAAATTATTTTTGCCAATTCTTTATTGAGAATATTTCTTAACTAAATTTAAAAAATAAAAAAAACTTATAAAATTAGATAAATTAAGCAAAAAAAAAAACAAAATAGAACACTTTTATTATTCCCCTATAAACTGCTACTAATTTAACTAATTTTTAATTTAAATCAAAATTCATTTATTTCTAGAACAGATAAATCAATTTATCAAGTACAGCAAAAAAAGTATCTAATTTAAATTTTTGGCACATTTTTTTCCAAATATTAAAATTTATTTAAGAAGTTCTATTGGAATGGGAAAAATAATAGTTGAATTATCTTCTGATGCTATGTGTGACAAAGTTTGTAGATACTTCAGCTGAATAGTAATCGGATTATCTTTTAATGATTCAGCGGCATTTTTCAAAAATACAGAAGCTTTTTTTTCGCCATGAGCAGCAATTTCCAGTGCTTTGGCTTCCCGCACGGCTTCGGCCTCAGCTGCCATGGTTTTTTGGAATTCAGCAGGAAGTTTCATATCTTTTCTAAACAAAAAAATTATCCATATATCAAATACTTAATCAGTTAATTACATTTCTATTCTTTCAACAATGACCCCCCATTCTTTGGTTGCCTCATTTAATAAAACCTTTAATTAAAATCGAAAATTTTGAAATAAATTTTTTTTAAATTTACATTGATTTGGCGAGCTATAGTATCTCGTTTATGGATAATTTCTTGCAAAGTGCTAGAACCAAGTGTATTTCTGAGAACAGAAGCCGAAAGCATCTTAGTCCCATGCTGGACATTGTACATTTTATTTAGCGCCAAATAGGGATCCAAGATGCGAAAAAAAATCACTGCATCAACAGTCACAGTTACCGAGTCTTTGGTCAATATTTCTTGTGGATTTAGGCTAAACGAGATGGTTCGTGTGTCCACCTTCTCAAAGTTGTCCAAACATGGTAGGATCAAAAACAAACTCGGTCCATTTACTTTCTTTAAGCATCTTCCAAGTCTGAAAACTACTGCTCGTTCATACTCGCGTATCATCTGTTTTGAGAAAAAAATAGATACGTTTCCAGACAATTGTTTTTATACTCACCCTCATACAATAGATAAGGCTTATGGGAAATGATACTAAGACTAAAAAAAAAGAAAAAAAAACAAGAAAAAAAGTAAAAAATTTGGAAAAAAAATTTATCTCTTTTTGATTAATATTTTTATCAAAAGACTGGCAAGTATTTATTTGGTAGCTTCTTTCGAACTGCTTGGAAATTATCATTTAAAAGCGATATTTTTTCAGAATTGTTGAAGTAAGTTAGTCTTTCACTGAGTCTACTATAATCTATCACCTGAGTCACCTATTTTTTTCAAATCTAGAACAAAATTGACTTATTAAGCTTTGTCAATAGATCATTTAGAAATTGGATTCCGTTTGCATGACTTTTTATTATTCTAAGCCAAAGACTTGGTTGAAAAAATATCGTATTTCATATGAAAATAATAATTATCAGGTGCCAGGTACTGAAGGAAAAAAAGATCAATTGGATAAATTTTTATTCAATCAATTTTTATTTTTGTTTGCAATAGATCCTTTATTAAATCTGAATTAAGTCGGATGAGGACATATTAATATGCTTCGATTCGGAAGTCTAATTCTTAAAATAAAATAATTTTTTTTAAATTACAATTTGTTAAATTAGATAAAAAATCAATAGTTTTTTAATTATTCGAAAATCTGTGATGCACAAATGAAAAAAAATAACTAAAAATAAAAATGTGTATAAAAATGATAGATCTTTTTTTTAATATTTGTACAAAGCAAAAAAATGCATCTGCTGGCAAAAATTATCTCTCGTTCATCAATAATTGATAGCTAGATAAAATTTGAAGAAAAAATACTGGTAGACTTTTAAGATAAGCTAATTTTGTAACTAAAGTTTTTTTTGAACATTTAATTTTTTTGACTAATTGGAGCATTATTTGATAAAAATAGCTATTTAATTAAGTTAAATGCTTATACATTTTTCTATTTTATTTCTTTTTTAAAATTAAATTTAGTTGTTGATGTAAATGGTCAAAAGAATGGTCGACTCAGCTTAATGAAGATAAATGTAAAGTTGTTCATATTGGCCACAAAAATTCAGAGTTTGATTAAAAGATTATTATTAATGTTATCATGGTGCATGGTGTCCTTATTTAGAAAAAGACATAAATGAGCTTGAGAGAGCTCGACAAAGAGCAACCAAGTTGTTGCCAGAAGTGCTTGACCTGGATTATCAAAATATAGCTATTAGCTATTGTCTAACTCGCGAAAGAATAAAGAATTTTCTTCCAATATATGACTTTTTTACAAATAGAGCCGTAGATAGATGGAATAAACTCCCGAAAGATGCCGGAGAGTCAAAGAATCTAAAAAGTTTAATAGAAAAGCTTGATGGTCGGATGACGAAATAAATATAAGCTACTGACACAAATCTTTAGAGCTATGTTTAGATAATCTTTAAGCTGCAGTTTTTAAACTACTACTATTACTACCAATAATCAAATATTCTTGATTAATTAATATTAATATATTAAATTAGTAGCTTATGCAAACAAAATTTGAAATTTTAAGTTACAAACAAGCTATTAACATTTAATAATAAGAATAAATTTTTTGGTTTACTTTGCCAATGGTGTAGTAAAAGTCTACTTAACTTATAACTCTTAAAAATATTTCTGTAAAATGTATAATAAAATATTAAGTAAAAATTGATTTATAAAGCATTTATTTAGTAAAAAAAAAACAATATAAATTCATGATTTAGCTTAATTTCGATAAATTTGTTCATGATTATAAAAAAAAAACAAAAATTAAAATTTAGTCACATAAAAAAAATTAATATTATTTTTTAAAATTTTCCTTCTTTGATTCCAGGAAAGCTTCTCATAAGTTCCAACGGAATGGGGAATACAATTGTAGAGTTCTTTTCTGCAGCGATGTGAGTGAGAGTTTGTAAGTATCTGAGCTGCAAGGCCACTGGACTCTTATCGATTGTATCGGCTGCTTGCTTCAAGGCTACTGAAGCTTTCTGCTCACCCTCGGCTGCGATTACTTTGGCTCTAGCCTCTCTGGCCGACTCGGCCTCAGTTGCCATGGCGCGTTGCATCTGTACCGGTAGTTTTACATCTTTCCTATTAAATGTTTTTATTTTTTTAATTAGAAGAAATAATTAAATTCTTACACTTCTACTCTTTCGACTTTTACACCCCTAAAATTTAAATATAATTAATTTTTTAAATGAGAAAATGATCAAACTTATTACCAATCATCGGTGGCATGGTCCAAAATTTCCTTAAGGGAAAAAATTGAAATTTAACTAAACTTAAAGACTTAAAATCTAATTACTTGCATATGATGTGAAATGGATTCTTTGTCACTTAAAATTTCATGAAGTGATTTTGTACCAAGTATATTTCTCAAAGTTGTTGCAGCTAGCAATTGTGTTGAGTAGCGAGAATTGGCAATTTTAGTCACTGACAAGATTGGATCTGATATTCTGTAATAAACTACAGCGTCAACCGTAACTGTGACAGAGTCTTTGGTCAAAATTTCCTGTGGTGGCACATCAAATGTAATTGATCTAAAAAAAGTTATTTTATCTTTAAAAGAGATAAAAAGTTTGCCTCATTACCTTAAATCTACAGTTACTATCGAATCAACACCTTTTATTTTGAAAATTAATTATTTTCCAAAATAATAAAATACAATTATTTACATGGAACAATGAAAAAAAGGCCAGGACCTTTGGCTCCTCCGGACAAAATTCTTCCAAGTCTGAATATAACTGCTCTCTCATATTCTTTCACAATCTAAAAAATTTAAATTTTTATCCAAATAATATTTATTTTTTGCTTATGTTACTTTTATACTCATTGGTATAGAAATTGGAAATGTTATAATTATGAGAATATAAGACAAGAAAACTAAAATGCTTCCGCAAAAATTCGAGTCATCGACTTCTTCCACACTACTTCTTTCTGGAAAAAATATCAATCAATAAATTTAATTTTAATTAGAACTGAACAACCTTCTGATTTGATCATAATGTTTAAGAAAATAAAATTTTCTTATAATCTAAAAATAAAATAAAATTATTAGCATCGATTTTAATTATTTATATAATAATGGGGTTTATCTTTAACATTACGAATATCTCTATAAAGAATTTTTTAATTTCGAAATTTAAAATAAAAAAGCTAATTTTAAATGCAATCACAAAATTAAGCAATTAGATATGATAAATTTACTAAAGATAAAAATGAATTAAAAATAATTTTAAAAAAAAATTATGTATAAAATTAAATAGGTTATGGCATTTAAAACCAAAAACTTGTTTTTTATACTCATTTTAGTGACAAAAAAATTTTTGATTAGAAGATTAGGAAAATTATCTTGAATAAATGCTTGCCAGAGGTATATCCAACAGTTGAATTTATTAATTCAGACTATGATTATTAAAATTTTATACTCGGCTTAATCTTATTATTTTAGTGTGGACTAAAAACCATTCACTTCATATAAAAGTTAGAATCAATAATCGTGCTGGTAAAAAACATGTGGTGATGATTTTATTTTTACTCTTAATTTTAAATTCTACTTAGCTAAACAAAAAAAAAGTATCTGAAAAAATTTATCATCAGCTAAATTAATAACAATTATAATAATAAAAAAAAAACTTTTATTTGTTCAGTTGTACTTCAAGCACCGAATTAGACTAATAAGAAAAAATTAATTGTGAAAAATTTTTATTATAAATTATTTGAAATAATAAAAAAAAGACACTTTAAAACGCTTATAAATATGAAAATCTTAATTAAGTAAAAATGTTATTTAATTTTAAATTATCAAATTATCAAATTTAAAAGACCAAATATTTGTCAGTATTATCCAATAGGTTTTTTTATTACCATACAAAATGCTTAAATTGGCCTTGGATTAATTGCGCCTGGCAATGATCTTAAAAGCTCAATTGGTATTGGAAAAACAATGGTGGAATTTTTTTCCGCGGCTATATCAGTCAATGTTTGTAAATATCTGAGTTGTAAAGCAATTGGATTTTGGTTTATGGTGTCTGCTGCTTCTTTGAGCGCTACGGAAGCTTTCTGTTCGCCCTGGGCCGCGACCAGCTTTGCTCTTGCATCCCTTGTCGCTTCTGCTTCTGTGGCCATGGCACGCTGCATTTCAACCGGAAGACGAACGTCTTTTCTGCAAGAAATTTTATATTTAAACTTACAAATATAAACAAAGATAAGATAAATAAGTTTACAATTCAATTCGTTCCACTTTGACACCCCAGTCATCAGTTGCCAAGTCAAGCATGCTCTACAAGAGAAAGAATTAAAAAAAATCTAAGCTCGGCATAGATTGGTATACCTGCATGTGCGAAGCTATTGATTCCTTGTCAACAAGTATTTCCTGGAGGGTTTTGGTACCAAGGATATTTCGGAGAGATGTGGCGGCCAGCAACCTGGTCGAATATTGTGCATTTGCCACTTTGTTCACAGATCTGACCGGGTCGAATATTCTGTAATAAACAACCGCATCCACAGTTATGGTGACAGAATCTTTGGTCAGAATTTCCTGCGGCGGAACGTCAAAAGTAATTGTACGTAGGTCAATTGTGGTTATTTCGTCAACACATGGAAGAATAAAAAACAAACCCGGCCCTTTTGCCCCTCCGCTTAGGTTCCGACCTAGGCGAAATATTACCTTTATTAATTAGTTAAAATAAATAAATAAATATTTAATAAATTTTTATTTATTTTACTGCTCGTTCATATTCTTGGACCACTTTTAGGCAAAAAAAGAACGAA